>LPNX010556119.1:0-203048 GCA_001517045.1 Pseudotsuga menziesii | reverse complement strand
CTAATGACCCACCTTTACAATTAGAGGGGACTACCTCATGACTCTTATTAGTTCTTTCGATTAGGAGCATCGAGGTACAATGTAATACAAGTGGTTCTCCCGGTAGGGCCATCAAGGACCACAAAAAGATACATATAGAATATTCTTCGAAGTTACAATATTTCAACATGCTGGTGAATCTGCTTCATAGGTCAAGGATTTGGAGCTTAGCTTATAACCATTTTTTTTCTTATTTCCATATATTCATTTCTTGATTATTGGTGTGTATCATGCGTTGAGCTCTTATTCTGCCATTTTTTTTAAGGATTTCATTGAAGTTATGGTAAAATGCTGATCCATGCCTTTAACTTCCCTGAATCATATTCTTCTCGTTTGCAAATCTGTGAAGGAATCCATTGGCATCTACGAGAGTGTCTTAGGATTTGTTCCTGTTAAGATGCATGGATCTTTTGATTTTGATGGAGCTTGGTAAGTAAATTTGTTTTCAATTCTGCTTGTTAACAACACATTTTAACTTGGGTCTGTTACGCACCTAGGGATATCAAATTCTTAAAGCTTTACTGATTATACAGTCTGTTCAATTATAGAGTCGGCATACATTTGTTACAAAGTCAGAATCGAGAGGATTTACCCCAGGAATCTGAGATTAATCCGAAGAATAATCACGCATCCTTCCAGGTATAGATGCACATGTTAACTAGGGTTTTTCTGATTCTCTATAATCATTCTGTTAGATTAATATGCTAGAATATGGATTCTCTAATATCATTCGTCTTTCAGGCATAAAAAAGTGGGAAGCAAAGCCTAAAATAAGAACAGCAAAAGAAACAGAACTCGGGTGCCCTTATTCGTCTTCCAGGCATTAAAAATGGGAAGTAGAGCCTAAACTAAGAACATCAAAAGAAAGAGAACTCGAGTGTGCCTTATTCCTCTTTGCATATGTTCATTTCTTGATTTTTTGTGTATATCCTGCTCTAAGCTATAGCTCAACTCGGGTGCCCTTATTCGTCATTCAGGCATAAAAGAATGGGAAGCAGAGCCTAAAACAAAAACAGCAAAAGAAACAGAACTCGGGTGCCTTATTCCTCTCTGCATATATTTGTTTCCTTGATTATTTGTGTGTATCCTGCTCTGAGCTATAGCTCAACTCGGGTGTCCTTGTTCGTCTTTCAGGCATAAAACTGGGAAGCATAGCCTAAAGTAAGAACAATAAAAAAACAGAATTCAGGTGCCTTATTCCTCTTTGCGTATATTTGTTTCTTGATTGTTTTTGTATTTGTATCCTGCTCTAAGCTATCGCTCTTATGTATTTAGAGATATCAAATTCTTATAGCTTTGATGATTATGCAGGCTGTTCAGAATCCATGGGATTTACCCCATAAATCTGAGATTAATTCAAAGGATAATCACGTATCCTTCCAAGTATAGATGCACTGAGGAGGAATATCCATGTTATGCAAGTTGTTCAGAATCCAGGGGATTTACCTCAGAAATCTGAGATTAATTCAAAGGATAATCACGTATCCTTCCAGGTATAGATGCACTGAGGTGGAATATCCACGTTAACTAGGGTTTTCTTGATTCTCTGATATCATTTTATTTGATTAATATACTTGAATATGGATTCTCTGATGTCATTCGTCTTTTAGGCATAAAAATGGGAAGTAGAGCCTAAAATAAGAACAAGAAAAGAAACATAACTCTGGTGGTAGAGACTACTGCCGTTGGAAGGCAACTGATGAAGTTGGGTCATGGGATTTATTTTTGTTTGTAAGCGGTAAAGTCTCCCTTCCCCAAAGCCTTGAAGGATAGCAATGGTAATGCCCTATCTTTCTTTGTCTCTCACACGCATGGGTGGTTCATTATGCAAAAGAATTGTTAAATTCTCACATGCATGGTTTTTGTGAAGTGACTTCTTGTTAAGATTTCTTTGTCTTGTAAAAAATGTCTGTGTGTGCTTGTGAATAATCTCACATGAATAACAATTGCGAGACAAGGATGATTTGCGAGGCATTAACCTCACCAAAAGCATTGCTAATTCAGAAGTGGTCTTTGGGCTGCAACTTGCAAGTTCCTAGGTTGATGTGATGTATTACAAGCTATCATCGTAAGCAGCATCAATGTCATGCCCTGTGTGCCCTATCTAGCTTGCCATTGCTATCTATGTGATGTATTACAAGCTATATTTAAATGGCATATTGCTATAGAGGGTTTTTCTTCCATATTAATACTCTTAATTAATACTTTCAATGTATTTATATCTAGGGCATTTAAAAAAAAAGGCCACGTGTGGTCACTATAAGCTAGAGTAAAGCAGGCTTAAAACCAAAGAAAGTTGTCAAGACTCAAGATTACCTAGACCACCCGGGAAAAATATACTGACACATTACTTTTAAATTAAATGTCTCAAAAAATCCACTTGGCCATCCAACATAAAATCTTAATATCCTTTAAAAACATTCTTATTAAGGCACAAAAAGAGTGACAACTAACATCAAGAAGGTTCATCATTATCATCATCGAGATAAAACTTGCATTATCGTCATCGAGATAAAACTTGCATTGGGAAAAGGATCTTCCATATCATTCTCAAAGCCCCCCACACATCATTCACTAACTTTAGGTTGGGTAAAACAACACCCTAGCCATCATTCTTAGGTTGTTTCTCATTCTGATCCGAAATTGATTCGAACCAATGAATGGTTGAAGGCTCAATTTTTAAAAAGTAAATCGACAATGTATTAATTGCAATATAGTAAGCCTTGTGAAATAAACACAAAGGCAAATGTAAAAGAAATTAAATGAAAATGAAAAAAAAAACAATTGAGAGAAAACTAAAACAACAAATTTATATAAAAGAAATAAGATCATGAGAGAGTGGGAATGGGAAACAAAGGGCCAAGGCTGTTGGCCTTTCCATTTCTCAGCTCTACTATATCTCACTACATTTTCACCCTTCAAGGGCTTTTGGTGTTGGCCACGGAGAGTCAAAAGGAGAATGCTGAGCATGCATTGTATAGAGGTTGCCGAAATGAAATGAATGAGCCCCATTCGAAGCTGGTTTTTCCATTTTGGTTTCCAGGGTAAAGAATGTGTCAAATGCCATGTTTCCTCTATTTGTGTGCTTGATTTGCATGTGTTAAATAGTTAATTTCATTTATGTTGTGGTTATTGCATTGTTAATGGATGCCATGGGTTAATGAGCATATATGAGAGAGGCATTAGGCCTGAGAATTATTGATTGGTGTATGATGGAGTGTTTTTTGTATATCTGAGAGACCAACAACCATTAAAATCCCTCCATTGAATATCCATCCAACCTTAGAGATCAATGGCTCAAGTTCAAGAACTGCTTTGGGCATTTTGCAATCTTGTGGCCGTTTTTTAATTGTTGGGCTATTTGAAAAATTGAGAACATGTTTTTTAAAAATGTTGGGGCAAAATTAAACATGGTTGGGTGAAATTGAAGTGTCTGTGCAAATTTCTTATTCCTGATCTGAATACAAATGTTGCTGGGTTGTTTTTATAATTGCTGGATGAATTTGAATGTGCCTCGAGCGTTTTTGACCATTGTTGGATGAATTTAAATATGTTTGAGGCGTTTTTGACCACTATTGGGCAAATTTGAATATGCTTAGGATGTTTTTACCACTGTTGGAGGAATTTAAATATGCCAGGGGCGTTTTTAATTATTGTTGGACGAATTTAGAAGTACCCAAGGTGTTTTTATCGGTGTTGGGGCATTTTAATCACTGCCTGCCAAATCTACAAGTGCCTGGGGCATTTTTTTATCATTGTTGGGCAAACTTAGAAGTGCCTTGGATGTTTTTTTATCAATTTTTGGGTGTTTTTAACATGGTTGGGTATGTTTCTTTTCATTGTTGGGAAATTTCCTTGCCAGAGATGGATGTAAACAGTTTGTATTAGCTTTCCTAGAGACCATACACCCTTGCAAACTTCTCCTTGGTTGTTTCCCTTTTGTGGCTTGGCATATCAAGAAATTTGTTCCTAGAGAAAACTTGAACACATAGGATTCTACTCAATCTAGAATAGAGGACGAGGTGGATAAGATTTTTTTCGTCGAGCATGCATACGCTTCTTTGTTTAGCATAGATTATTTTCAGTAGGTGTAAGCAAGTGCTGGAGTGTTGATATATTTATTTGGTTGTCCTCAAGCTATTGAAGAGAAAATACTTGGGACTTTTTCTTCAAGGATTCGTGCTGGTGAGTTGAGTGGGCTATAAGTCCCTTGATTATGGATTATAAGGTATTAGAGTGGTTAAATCCTTTATTGTGACACAACTACTAGTATTTGGAGAAGAAATAAGACTCACCACGGGGAAAGCATTGAAGAGAGAGAAGCTCCAAGAGCTCCAAGAATTCAATAGGCAGATCCAAGAAGAAAGCAGGTATTGGAGAGAAAGAGCAAAGGAACTAGAAAAATAACTTTCCACAAACCAAAACTTTGAAGAGAACATTGCAGACTTTAGCATGGGTAATGCAAACAAAGAGAGGTTGGAATATTTGAAAGCCACTAATGCTCATCTTCAAGAAGAGAATGGACACTTAAGGAGCAATTTCAAATGTTCAACAAGAGAATGATAGAGATGGAGAAGAAAATTGATACCTCTTTCAAATTGTTGCCACTGCTTAAGAAGAAGTTTGAAGAGCACCAAGACACCCTCACTACACTCTATGATAAATTGGGACAAGCATAGAGTGCAACTTGTACAACTTGGTGAAAAGATCATTCAGTTGGATAATTGGCAAGAATATAGGCTTACTAAGATGATGGCACAATTGCAACAGGAGTTGGTAGAGAAGGAGGAAGCCTTGACAAAACTACAAGCAGTTGTCAAAGGGTACCATGAAGCGAAGTCACCTTCCATTATCACTGTCGAAGCTAGCACCATGACAAACACCACTGAGGTAAGTTCACTTTTTATAAATATTTCTCAATAGCAGCTTGGTTTATTTGAAAAGCATACAAAAGGAATTGGTTCAAAATTGTTAAAGGCGATGGGCTATCATGGACATGGGCTAAGCAAGTGTAGCCAAGGCATGTTGAGCCCAATTGTAGCTACACCATGGGCCAAGCATGAAGGCCTAGGATTCAATAGCAGAATGGATAATTCTATGTCCATGAAGACCACATTTGTGAAAGCACAAGATAGGACGCAGTTGGCTAGCTCATAAGAGGCAAGATTAGTGAATGAAGGTAGCATCCCATTGCCTCCTCAGCCTTATTATAGTGACCAATTGCAGAAGAGAAACAATGAAGGAAGAGCAAAGACTCAACCTACACCATCACTTAGAAGAAGTGACAAGTATGTCATCCAAGACAAGAAGAAGAAAGCCAAGCGGTATGCAGCAGGCAAGGCATCCCTTATTTGTCACTACTGCAGGAAGAAAGGCCACTGAGCTACTAACTGTTGGTATTCAAAAGCATGTTCATTTTGTGGAAAGAAAGGCCATTATGTGGCTTCTTTTTGGGAGAAGAAATCCATGTGCAAGGAGTCATATTCCTTTCAGAGGAATGATGACAAGAAAACTTATTTAAACCATTGACAAAATCAAATGGAAAATGGAGAAGGAAGGAAAGCAAAGAAATCCATTTAAGTTCAAATTTTTTTGCCACCATTGCAAGATGATTGGACATTGGGAAGAAAAGTGTTGGTGGCTTCATCTAGAGCTTCACCCCACGTATTGTGCAACTAATAAAAGAGAGTGGAGAATGGAGATGAGAAGTGACAAAGAGCTGCCTACATCTACTGCCCAAGGAGAGATAGCCACTCAGGAGGACAACGAAGCAACAAAATGGACAATAAATTGATGCCAACAGAAGCCACGTTCCAATGGTTGGTTTTTATCTTGCATCAAAAGAATCCACTTTGGAAGATGGGCCAAAGATTGGTGCATGGAGGTAAATGACTTTGGGGTTCCTTTGAACTCCATGGCAACAAAGAAAGCAACCATGGTTGAGTACATTTTGTGGTTCAATTAATATTTGATTGCATTTTTGAGATTGCGTGTAGCAACAACTATGATATGGTGGAGAATGTTGGTAAAGCCACCACTCCAACCTATTGATGATTATCACTTGCAACCAAGCATATGTAGGAGTTGGCACTGTCTTGGATAGTAAAAGTGTTATGATTACACACCAATTAGAAGGTACTTCAATCAATGTTATTGCAGTTACAAAGTGTTGATTAACACCTACCAACCACAGAGAATGCTACCATGACAAGAAGCAAGTGATTATGGCAAGGAAAAGATCATTGGATTAGCAACCCAAGGAGTAGGAAGTGTTTGAAAATTTGTGGTGGCACGAGAGCTCAACCTCACCAGTGAAGCAAACCACAATTCAATGGAAGTAGGAAAGAATAGAAAAGGATCTCAAGCTTGGGATGATGTTTTACTCACTGAATACTGGTTGAAGCATGATTGACCAACATAGAATTGTCCCATGTGAGGGAGCAATTGATCCTATCTAAAGAGTGCAATCCACACTTCATTTAGTGATGGCATATGCTCGCTTGTATCTCACTATTGAATGGTTGTTCCATACATTCAAAGTGGACCAAAGGAGACCAGAATTTGACTTTGCTTAATTGATTGCCAAGATGGACCACTTTCAAAGTCGTAAAATGCAAGAGACTTGCATGTTGAGGATGGGAGTGAATTTTGATTAAAGATTTTGGGTCTAGAGATTGCTCAAAGTGGACTCAATGAGTAGACCTTTGCACTTTAAGAATAAGGAGAGACCAAAATTCGACTTGGCTTCATTGAACTGTCAAGATGGATTTGTCCAAGATTGAGAGGGAGATGGTAATGGATGTTGAGTCTAGAGTTTAGATCAACGGATTGCACAAGGATGAGAATCAATGAGTAGACTTTTTCAACAGGAACAAGTGAGCTAGAACCAAGAGCTAAGGCATAGCCAGGACTAGAGCTAGTAGCCAGCGCCATGATGCGAGAGCCAGAGATATAGTTAGAGCTATATCCGAAAGCCAGAGTTAGAGCCCACTTTCTAGAGAAGTCAATAGAGTGCACACTGATCCAATTTAGTTTCCTTGAGCTTTTGGAGACCAAAAAGCTTGTCAATGGGGAGGTGTGATCCGAAATTGATTCGAACCAATGAATAGTTGAAGGCTTAGTATTTAAAATTGTTAAAGTTAGTGCAACTGCAAGACCCATTCTTAGAGAATGGTTTCCTAGTCAATTGACTAGGACAGAGTAAGACCCTAGAAGGTACCTTAGGGCCCCCAGTAGTCTCTTGGGGTTCTTGGTCTAGGACCAAGCAGGTTGATGCCATGGCAAAGCCCCTAACATGTGGCTAGGGCCCCTATATGCCTCTAGGGTATTCTAGTCTGGGACCAGGGATGAGATGACCAAGTAGAGCCTGCAGGTAGAGGCAGAGATATATTCTGGTATGGAACCAGGGACACGATGTCCAAGTAGGTCCTGCAGGGAGTTTCAGCTTAGTACTGAGAACCATTCTACAAGAGAATGGAGGACTCGATCAGGGTCTAAGGATTGATCAACATGATTCAGTGTGAGACTGAAACTCAGCCTAGGGCTGAAAGCCATTCATTAAGAATGGAAGATAATGATATCCCTTCTCCTAATCGGTTATTGCTAGATTGCCTCTCAAGGGACTGGCCACCCCTTGACGATGTACATAGTACCTGACCCTTAGGAGTAGTGTTAAGGACAAAAGGATTGTACCATCCGTTTGGATCTTCCTCCTTAAGTAGTGATGACAAAATAAATAAAACTATGTATCTTGAGAGAGAGAAAAGTCTTTGGTGTTGTTGGTCCTAAATGTTGATTGTCCACTTTTACGGTTCACCTAATCTTATGGTTGTTGGCTCTTGGTCCTATTCCTATTTGGTCCTAGCACTCTCACTTGTGTGCACCTTTGACTATGATGTCTCCTACTTTATAGAGTGTATTTACCTAATTGTTTATTAAGGACCATATATTGTTATGGTTACCTTATGTTTTGTTAAAGGACCCTTGACCCACTTATGGTTTTGGTTTATTTACCTCATGTTGGATTTTTAGACTTTCACTTTATTATAAATACATTAAATAATTATGTTATAGTTTTATTAATAAAATCTTATGATTTTATTTAATAGACTTTTGGACCATTTTACTCTTATGCTTAAAACCTTTTACTTTACCTAAAGTACACTTACATTATTTTTTTTGGACGAGTTACTTCATTATTTTATTATGTTTATTATAATTAAATCTTATGTTATTTTTTGGACCAGTTACTTTATGATTTTATTATATTTATTATAATAAAATTTGATGTTATCTTTTGGACCAGCTACTATATGATTTTATTATATTTATTATAATAAAATTTTAGACTTTTAGACTTTTACTTTTGGACCACATTATTTTATTTAATCTCATTTGATTTTTATACCGTAGCCTATATAAACCAAAGAGCTATCCTTCAATATGTGTGATTTTTCCTCACGTGGTTGTCTACGGTGATCTCTGTGATTTTGAAGTATTTTTCCCTCATAGGCTCTGCATGTTTTGCCTCTGCGATTTTGAAGCGTTGTGGTGACCTTCGTGATTTTTCCCTCACGGGCTTTGCACGTTTTACCTCTACGATTTACGTACGGATTGTCTACACTTTGTTTGCGGGTTTATTGTTTTTCCCTCACGGGCTATCTGCGTTCTTTTCCTCATGAGCTTCTGCGATTTCTTTGAGCGCGAGTCTCTGTGATTTGGTTCTTCTACTATTTTTTTATCGCGACTCCTCACCGAGATTTCTCACGGGATCTGCTTGATCTCTCTCTGCAATTTTTGTATTCACGATCTCTGCCATTTGCCGAACTGAGTCTTATCTTAGCGTGTTTGTGATTTCCCTCTGCAACGATTCTTCCTCGGCATGTTTGTTTACAGGCTTGACCTCCCTCTGTTGCATTTGATTTCTGTGTGATTTATGTAGGTGATTGCTTATGGTCTTATCTCCAGGCATGTCTCTGTGATTGAACTCTGTGTGAGTTCTTACAGGTGGGTAATTGCTTACTGGTTTTGCAACACTTATGTGTCTTTCCTTACCCATGGTCACTTGCATGATTTTTTTATTGAAGCACTTAAGATCTGTTTAGTCCTACCTAAGCTCTCTCTCTCTCTCAAGGTACGTATATGGTTTAACCAGTTTGACTTGTCCTTTTAGTGACAAGATCAAACTCAGAACTAATTGAGTATAAGGCAGATCCAACGAATGGTTATGATTCTTTATACTTTGTAGTTTATTTGAGATTTAGTTTACTGCACATGTTATTTATTATTTTTCTATACATGACATTTGATGAAACATTTCAATGATCAACTTTAACGCAGTGACCAACAGAGCGTTAAAATTAATGCAGTGATCAGCAGAGCGTTAAGTTGAAAGAAATGAAAGTTACGTTGTTATGTTTTATTATAGTTTAAATTTTACCTCAGTTTTTATATGTTCATGTATTGAAGTTTAGTACTTGTATTAACACTCATCTAACCTATAAAATTCAACAAAAATATAAATCAACAATGTATTAATTGCAATATAGCAAGCCTTGTGAAATAAACACAAAGGAAAATGTAAAAGAAATTAAATGGAATATAAAAATAACAAATGGGAGAAAAATAAAAGAACAAATTTATAAAAAAAAAAGATCATGAGAGAGTGGGAATGGGAAACTAAGGGCCTGGGATATTGACCTTCCCATTTCCCAGCTCTCGTATATCTCACTACATTTTCACTCTTCAAGGGATTTTGGTGTTGGCCATGGAGAGTCAAAAGGAGAATGCTAAGCATGCATAGTATAGAGGTTCCCAAATGAAATTCCTAAGCCCCATTCGATGTTGGTTTTCCCATTTGGGTTTCCAGGGTAAATAATGTGTCAAATGCCATGTTTCCTCTATTTGTGTGCTTGATTTGCTTGTGTTAAATGGTTGATTTCAGTTATGTTGTGCTCATTGCATTGTTAATGGATGCCATGGGTTAATAAGTATATATGAGAGAGGAATTGGGCTTGAGAATTATTGATTGATGTATGATGGAGTGTTTTTTGTATATCTAAGAGACCAACAACCATTAAAATCCCTCCATTGAATATCCATCCAACCTTAAAGATCAATGGCTCAAGTTCCAGAGCTGTTGCAATATATAAGGATGTTTCTAAATTGGTAATTGCTCTTGGGCATTTTGCAATCTTGTGTTTGTTTTTTAATTGTTGGACTATTTGAAAAAACTCAGAAAACGTTTTTTTAAAATGCCGGGGAAAAATTAAGCATGGCTAGTTGAAATTGAAGTGTCTTGTGCGAATTTCTTATTCTTGATCTGAATGCAAATGCTGTCAGGTTGTTTTTATAATTTTTGGATGAATTTAAATATGCCTGGCCGTTTTTTACCATTGTTGGATGAATTTGAATGTGCTTGGGGCCGTTTTTACCATTGTTGGATGAATTTAAATATGCATGAGGCGTTTTTGACCACTGTTGTATGAAAATTTGAATATACTTTGGATGTTTTTACCACTGTTGGAGGAATTTAAATATGCATGAGGCGTTTTTAATTATTAATGGACGAATTTAGAGGTACCCAAAGTGTTTTTATCAGTGTTGGGGTGTTTTAATCACTGCTTGGCAAATCTACAAGTGCCTGGGGCATTTTTTATCATTGCTGGGTAAACTTAGAAGTGCTTTGGATGTTTTTTATCAATCTTTGGGTGTTTTTACATGGCTGGGTATGTTTCCTTTCATTGTTGGTGAATTCCTTGACAGAGATGGATGTAAACAGTTTGTATTAGCTTTCCTAAAGACCATATGCCCTTGCAAACTTCTTTTTGGTTGTTTCCCTTTTGTGGTGGCTTGGCATATCAAGAAATTTGTTCCTAGAGAAAACTTGAATACCTAGGATTTTACTCAATCTAGAATAGAGGACGAGGTCGACAATATTTTTTCCGTTGAGCATGCCTATGCTTCTTTGTCTAGCATAGTTTGTTTTTAGTAGGTGCAAGCAAGTGCTAGAGTGTTGATATATTTATTTGGTTGTCCTCTAGCTATCAAAGAGAAAAGACTTGGTACTTTTTCTTGAAGGATTTGTGTTGGTGAGTTGAGTGGGCTATAAGTCCCTCGATTACAGATCACATTCTCATAAACTAATAACACAAGAGTAGATTATCATTTAATGTCCGTGTAGGAGTGTTGTTTGGCTTGTTGTGGCAACACTATATGCTCTCCCTCACGGCATGCCAAGCCCTATGCCTAAGCCTCCTCTCACTTTATTGAGATTGTTTGGATCACGTAGAAGGGGTCAAAGACTAAACAGGGGGGTCTCTACTCATGGTGCATGGTACCCTTCCATACTAGTGTAGGAGTTGGCTCATGTGCACCACATATAGTCTAGCCTTTTGGACTTGCACTGAAATATGTAGATAAATATTAGCACAATTTAACGAATATCAACCAAGAATAAAATGTGTTTTGCTTAGGCTCGTTTAAACAAAATTGCATTCTTTAACCGAGATTAAAATTAACATGTCAATTTTAATGAGTTGCTAAGCAGTATGAACCTTGATGTCCTATGGTAATTTATCCCCTAGTAGGGCATGTTTCCTTAAATAGGAAGCAGGGAGGGAGGAGTTGGCTAGAAAATTTTGAGATTCACTTCTAGGTTGACTTGTCATAACAAGATAACCAAAAGAGATAACCATGAAAGATGCATAAGGCTTTTTGGAAACCTACAAAAGGGCATAGGGGTTGAGGAGTTCCAAGAGGAAGTGCTCTATCTTTTACGGTAGCATAGAAAATGTAAGGGGCCACAAAAGAGGTCTCTCTTGACTCCACCAATGGGTTGCACACACTACGAGGTTAAGAGAGTGAGAAGCTTTGCTTAGAATTAAGCCTCCGAATTCATTAAGTTGGGCATCTAGCACATGTTTGCAACACAACCATCTATATCCATTCATTGGATTATATTTTTTGAAGCCCATTCAAATTCTAGTGCATCTAACGATTAACGGGATATTGAAGTCTTGACTTCATAAGGGGAATTCCAAAATAATATTTTCCAATGATCTAAAAGACTAAAATCATATGTTGTATCAATTCTATTTCCACTTTTGAAGAATATGAAGGTTGAAAACCATGGTAATTGGACTAGAGTCTTTGCCTTTGTGTTGGGGGATAGATAACCACCAAATTGTTTGCTCATAAATACATGTTGATGTTAAAGATAGTGCAGCTGCAAGAACCATTCTTGTTAAGATTTCATATGCTAGACTAGATATCATTAGTGTTTATTTCAAATTCATAGTAGTAGCATATCCAGAATCACTGATAGAAACACAATCACAAGATAGACACGGTATTTATTGTGGGAAACCCTCAAGGGGAAGAAAACCCAACAAAACTTTCTCTGTATAAGATGTATAACATATAACCCCAAAACATTTATTCTCTTCCTTATTGTTCTCTCTCTCTCTCTCTCTCTCTCTCTCTCTCCTATGTGTTACACAAGTGAGTGTTTGTGTATTCAAATGAGAAGCACAACACTTCTATTTATACAAAAGGAGCCAACTGAATTTTACCCTAAACAAGTCGGCCCCACTAAACTATCTGGGCCGTCTTCACCCAAGAAGACTCAAAACAGTATTTAATATTATTCATTAGGGTACTAATGACTCGACTTACAATGGAGGCTTTACCTCATGACTCTATGATGACCAAATACAATAGTAACACCCCGTCGGAGGAATAATAACATCTCCCTTGGGTTACATCAGTAAAATACATTTAGAATATCCTTTGAAGTTACAATATTTAACACTCCCCCTTAAATGAGAAGGTTTTTCTATTGACAACATCATCATAGACTATAGGAGAGCATAGAGACAATATCTTCAGTAGTATCGAGGTAATACATTTATACGTCATAGGAAGTTTTCACAATCAGTAACTGGAACAGTTACTCTTCAATTTCTTCATTTTCTGCATCACACGATCACTTGATCCTTTTGCAGCGGCACTTTGACCTTTCGATCGTTTGTAGCAGCACTTTGACCTTTCGATTGTTCATAGCAACACTTCGATCTTCTGATCCTTTGCAGCAGTACTTTGATCCTTTGTAGTAGTACTTTGATCTTCTTGATCCTTTGTAGCAACACTTCCATCTTCTCGATCCTTTGTAGCAACACTTCGATCCTTTCGATCCTTTGCAACAACACTTCAATCCTTTCGATCCTTTGTAGCAGTATTTTGATCATTCTTGATCCTTTGCAACTGCACTTCGATCTACTTGATCCTTTGCCGCCGCACTTTGATCTACTTGATCCTTTGCCGCCACGCTACCTGCTCCCCCTTTGTCCAAGGAGGGTTCATGTCTTTGACCTGTTCTTCCTTTCCAAGGAAAGTCCATATCTTCGACTTGATCCTTCTTTCCGAAGAAGGTCCATATCTTTATCTTCTGTAGTCCCATCACTGTTCCTCCTTGCGAGGAAAGTCTTTTCGAACTACACCAAGCTTTTCACGGAAATATTCAAACTTTACTCAAGATAGAGGCTTGTTCAGTACATCAGCAACTTGCTCATCGATACTCACATATTGGAGCTTTATAGCTCCCTTTTGTACCATATCCCTTATATAAAAATATCGGATTTCTATATGCTTCGATTTGTCATGGAACACCGGATTCTTTGTCATCTTTATACAACTCTGGTTGTCATAAATAATTACTGTGGTGTTCAACTCCATGTCAAATAATCTTGACATCAACTTCCGAAGCCATATCACTTCACAATAAGTGGAGCAAGCTACAATGTACTCTGCTTTAGCTGTACTGAGAGCAACACTGGATTGTTTCTTACTAAACCATGAGATCATGGCGGATCCTAGAAAATAACAGCCTCCTGAGGTGCTCTTCCTGTCTACGGCACTTCCTGCCCAATCTGAATCCTTATATCCATATAATCTGTAGTCATGATTTCTCCCATGGTAAAGTCCCAAATCTATCGTACCTTTTAGATACCCCATCACATGCTTTGCACCTATCAGGTGAACCCATCTAGGTTTAACTAGATACTGACTCAAGGTGTTCACAACAAGGCATATATCTGGCCTTGTGTTTGTCAGATACATTAATGACCCAATAATTTGTCTGTACCGAGTCACATCCACTAACTTTGATGTCTCATCAGACAACAACTTCAAGTTGGTGTCCATGGGTGTGGCCATGGCTTTACAATCCAACATATCAAATCTTTTCAATATTTCTACTGCATACTTTCCCTGATTTAGAAAGATTCCTTCTGGGCTCTGCCACACTTTCAGCTCTAGGAAATAATGCATCAATTCAAGGTCTTTCATCTTGAATTCTTTAGCTAGCTTCTTCTTGTAATATGTGATTTGTTTCTCATTTCCAGTCAGAAATAGACCATCCACATACAGTAATAGTATGATTGGTTCATCATCCATAATCTTCATATAAAGGTTAGGATCAGCTTTACTATTGGTAAATTCCATGCTTGTCAAGAAGCTATCTATTCTACCATACCAAGCTCTAGGAGTTTGCTTCA
The DNA here is from genome assembly GCA_001517045.1 of Pseudotsuga menziesii. Lineage (NCBI taxonomy): Eukaryota > Viridiplantae > Streptophyta > Pinopsida > Pinales > Pinaceae > Pseudotsuga > Pseudotsuga menziesii. Next base: position 188,454 of record LPNX010556119.1, on the reverse strand, counting down.
GTCCATACAAATCCTTTTTCAACTTGCATACACGAGTCACTCTGTCTTCGACTTCAAATCCTTGTGGCTGTTAGGTATAAACTTCTTCCTCAATCACACCATTAAGGAAGGATGTCTTTACATCCATCTGGTGTAAGTCCCACTTTATCATGGAAGCAAGTGCCATGATGGTTTTGATGGAAGTGTACCTTGCTACTGGAGCAAATGTCTCTTCATAATCGATCCCCTCTTTCTGAGAGAATCCTCTAACCACAAATCTTGCCTTGTACTTTTCAATACTTCCATTTGTTGGCCTCTTTCATCATCATCATCATCATCCTTGCTTTGCACACTATCTTCATTATCAGAGCTCAACTTCTGATTGCCTTCGTTGTTGCCTCCGTCATTTCCTTCTCCATTCTGCGCGCCATTTCCTTGACCGTTTTGCGCATCAGTTCTTGCGTTGATGTTTTCACCTTGGTTAGCTGGCGGGTCTTCTTGGTTTCTGCCTTCATTCGTCGGCTCTGCTACTGGGCTACGTCATTCTTCAGGTCACTCCTGGATGATTGCATCTACGTCTGCATCAACGATCATAAATCCTGCCTGGTGCGCTTGCTTGGTCGGGTCCTGCTTCGGTTCCAGAAGAGTGTTATGTTCATTGACCTGGAAGTTTATAAATGCCGCGTATCTCTACACTGTCACAGCCCGTACTTTGTGGGACCGCTTGATAACATCGCACAACGCCTCGGCATGCAAAAAGAACTCAATGTTATTATCCGTCTGGCGGATCTTGTCGTCCTTATCCTCCAAGAGGTTCTGATACTTTGCGCCAAGGCAAAGCACTGGGACATCCATCGGCTGGTAGTCTGGTGGGTTGCACCACAGAATAAAAGAGATCAGGATGAGTAGTCATAATGAAATTTGGCCTTAGGTTCATCCTGCGCTTGCTCTGCATCATCTATCAGTTCGTTCAACAGGAACTGCGACCAGTTGAAAGCTACGCCTGCTGCGCATTGTTCTGCAAGTTCTACCGCCTCGGCGGTGCATTTAGTCGGCCTCATCTTGTGCAACAACTTGCAAGATAGGATCCTCACGGAGAATCGCACTATGTTGTTTTCTATAGGGGCAATTAGGACTTCCCCACCCGCGTGTTGAAGCTTATACTTTTGCTTCATCTTGGTCATGTCCCTATTCTGGCGCAAATACGGTGTGGGGTCGTCTCTTGTTTTCGGCAGACCTGTTATTAACGACATAAGCTCGACATCGACCGGGTAGGGTCGATCGAGCCATAGACATCCTCTGTGAAAACAGACAAGGCGTTGTTCCACATACGTATTGGCTTGCAGGATGTGGTTGAAATACGACATGAGCAACAAGTTCAACATTCTTGTGTGATCGTTGCCGCTAGCCCACTCTATCGGCACTAGGAGCTAGGTCTCAGGTGGCACTGCTGGCGTCGTCACCATGTAGTTTCTTCTTTTGAGACCCACCTACTTGCGGGTGTCAACATCTTCAAACACCAGCTTGGCTATCTTTGGCATTATGTCCAACAACAGGGGTAGGCCATTAGGGATTCGGGGTGTCACTAAGAATGTGTGCGCTTTCTGCGGAAGCGTCACCCTTTGCGCATCAGCTCTCCTCGATCGTACATAGTGTGGGAAGTTCTCTTCTTTCCTGACAGCATCAGCGTCTCTACGGGGTGGTGAGTCGAGTGCATCATCTTCGATTAGGTCCTCCTTAGGCATATTTGCAACAGCCTTAGCCTTTCATTTCTTTGACAGCTTTGGCTTGGATGACTCTCTAGTCGCTCTCTCTCCAGCCTGTCTCAGCGGCACGACTGGTTGCGGCCCTACAACTTGTGGATTTTGAACAGGGTTTGACATAGGGCTTGAACAAGGGGGTGGAACAAGGGCCGAACCAGCTGTAGGGACTGGTGGCTTCCTCGGTCGCACCATTGATTCTAGTTCTGGTTTCTGCTCAAGTTACTGTACCTCAGGTGATTGAATTTCCTCTTCTATCAGACACGGCTGGGCGACAGTTGCGTCGGAGAGCTCACTGGCATTGGAAACCTCTATGACCATGGGTTTCGACTCTTGTTATGCTACAGGCTTTGACTTTGTCTACTCTCGTCTCTGGATCTCTCTTCACGAGTGCAAGTAAACTAAAACTTGATGATGAAGCTTGGTTTTATAGGCGCCTGCACGTCCTGCGATGTGAGGTCGAGGTCTTGTTGATCACGTGGGCCTTCCATTCGAATCATTCCATCATTAATTCGTGTACTCAAGCTCTGAGTTGTACCTGTCAGGTCAGTTATGGAAGTTATGACGAGGACGACTAATGGGACCAAAAAGCACGCTGTCATTTGCCTCGGATGTGTCGAATTAAATAATCCTTCGCTATCATAATCGCCTCAATATTTTCCGGATTCACCCTTTAATGTCCGCCAGTTTGTCATTCCCGCGCTTTATTGTGATTTGCGTGCTTCTGTCGCAGACGTGCGATATAACAGTTTCCTTTCTCTCTCTCTCTCTCTCTTTTTTTAATTTTTATTTTTAACGCGCAACGCGACCTTAGCCTGGTATGTCGTGGCCATCATAGTAAGGTTTCAGGCGATTGCCATTCACCATTCCTGTGATGTAAGTTCCATCTAGTTTTTGCAGTTTTACTACGCCTGCATCAGTGATGTGCGCAATCACATATGGCCCTAGCCAATGCGTCTTTAGCTTGCTTAGATGTTTGAAAAACTTGCTTTCATACAACAACACAAGTCCTTCGACTTTGAATGGCTTAATCTGGATATGGCGATCATGCCATGCTTTATGCCTCTGCTTCTCAACAGTCTGATGAAATCCTGCGACAAAGCGTCCCTCTTCCATTTGAATGAGTTGCGACAAGCTTTGCTCGACAACATCTTCATCGGTCATCTCCGCCAGCACAACACTCCGTAGGCTCGACACAATATACTCCATCGATACAACAAATTCCTGTCCATACACTAGTTTGAATGGGGTGTGTCCTGTTAGTCGCTTGCAAGTGGTGCGGTACAACCATAGCATAGCTGAAACTTTCTGATCTTAGTCATCTCAGCGCATGTTGCATACTTTGGTTAATGCATTCTCCAGGATCTTGTTGAAGGCTTCAATCGTTCCATTCGCCTGAGGATGATAGGGTGTCGTCTTCTTATGTTGGATCTAGAACTTTGTAGTAAGCTCAACAATCACTTTGTCAACAAAATGCGTACCTTGGTCACTTAGTAGAATTTTCGGACAACCAAATCTAATCACCACATTTTCAAATAAGAATTTCGTCGCAATCGCAGTGGTGCAATATTTAATAGGCGCGACTTCAACCCATCTGGTTAAATAGTCTGTCACAGTGATATTGTAGCGTGCACTAGTCCTTTTCCTTGGTGGACTGATTGGTCTAACAAAATCAACGGCCCACTTGTCAAATGCTTGCAGTGTTATCTGTGGGGCAAGCGACATCTCATCGCGGCGCGATGGTTTTCCCATTCTCTGGTAGATATCACAGCGCTTGCAGAAGCTCTTGGTATCCATGTGTATGGTTGGCCACCATAGTCCTGCCTGCAATATCTTGCGCACGGTTGCTTTTCTCACGTAGTGTCCTCCTACGACAACAGCATGTGCTTCGCTCATTACCTAAGGTCGCTCATAGTAAAAAACACAGTGGCGCAGTATTTCATCCGCACCCAACTTGTATAAGTGTCCAGTGATCAATGTGAAGTCAGCATCTTTGACAACCAAGTGTTTCTTTTGATTAATGGAGAATCCTGGAGGTGGATAGCTTGTACTCAAAAAGTGGATGATAGCATTAAACTCATTGTTTTGATTTTCCATCATAGTGACCGCAAATAGTTGCGTGTCGGGCAAATTATCTTCTAGGCTGGTTGGCTCTTCACCACTTTCTATCCTCGACAGGTGGTCTGGCTCGACATTCAATCGACCAGGTTTAACAATGACCTCGAAGTCAAATTCTTGAAATAGGAGAAGCCATCTACAGATCTTCCCCCCCAACACTGACTTGTTCACTAGGTACTTCAGTGTCGAATAATCAGTGTACATTTGAAAAACTATGATCATTGCGACTATCTCTTCATCCCAATAATCTTCGATATTGGCGAACTTTGGGTTCTCTGGCAACCCGATGTTTACTTTTTTGATTTTCAGCGGCTTTAGGAATTGGTCGTTGGAAATGCCACTTCCTTCGACTGCATGCGTAGCCTCTGATTCTGGTATGTTTATCTTAGTCGGGTCATCATCTGGGTCTCCAGTGAGATTGTAACAAGCCATCCATTACTGGATGGTCGCACTGCATTGGTGGGAAGTTGCTTCTTCGATAGGGATTTCAACAAATATCTTTTCCTTTATCACTTGAAGTGCAACATCAACTGTAGGTTGTTCGTCAGCAAACTCAAATGTATGCACAAACTGTTTAGCTACCTCTTCCCAATCCTGAGTTCCTTGTCGCAACTCCATAGATGCATACCAGCTTCTAGGTGTCATTTCCAATGTGTGAATGAAATGATGGACCCATTCCTGTCATGCGTATTCTGCAAATACGGTGCGATACTAATTTATGTGGTCAACAGGGTTCGACAGTCCTGTGTACTTGTGACTCACGGTGATGATTTCTTCCCCGAATTTGACTTCCATCAATCTTTTGCATTGTGGCCATTTTGATATGAACTGTTTGTGTGTACCCCACCATCTAGCGGGCGTAGCCTTTAGCACATGGTCTAACGCAGATAAACGCTACAACTCTTTGACGAGTCCTTCAAACTCACTTAGGAAGGATGCAAGGTTAGGTAAACCCTCATAGGTGGGTAGCTCTCTTAACTCATTCTCCACGCATCGCACAGACCTTGTAATTCTCGTGCACCTCCTCATAGATACCTCATGCAACCGATTTTTCCAATTCTCCAATTCCTCTCCTGAGTCGAATGTGTAGGAACTAGCACTCTTCCAACTCAGGTTTCCATCTGCTGTCGGGTTAATATAATCTTCTTGCATGACAGTGACATTGTAGATCTGGTCGAGATAGTCACCTTGTCCCTCTTTGTAGATAGGCTCGACATATATTTGTCCTTTCAATGGATCAATGGGCGACACTACCCTCATCTCATTATCCTCGAATGGGAGTATCCTTTTCTTGAAATTAATAATGGTCTGATTGTCTATGGCCCAATCTATCTCCAGTAGTGCGAGATATGGATTCGTGTCATCAACAATGTTAATGACTTCAAAGTTTGCAAATGTGCACAACCCTTCAATGTTGATAGGGATCTGACTCAACCTTCCAATTGGTAGGACCTTCGCATGATTTGCAAGTCACAACTGGATAGGAGACTAGTCCAAGCGTGGCTTGCCCATACTTTCCCAAGTTTGTCGCGTCACAATATTGACGTCTGACCTCAAATCTAAAATGATATAATCCATGTCATAATCCCCTATCTGCGTAGCCATTCTTAACTCGCGCCTAGTTTTGAACTTCTTTCTAACATGGTTAACTTTCTTTTCAGGTTGTGGCTCTATTGGTGTTTCTTCTATCAGTGCTTGTAGTTCTGTGATGGCATCTTTATCTTGAATTAGCGCTAAGCAACTTGAAAAAAATGACTTGATCTTCTTAACCTTTTGTGGGACCATCTTCTGAAGTATCTGCTGAAATCGTTTGGGCATCTCCTTGATTTCTGTTGATGTTGATGGTTCTTCTGGATCCACAAACTTCGGTCGCACATTCAAAAAGACTTTCTTCTATTTTTGGACGTTGAATGACACCTTCTTCTACGCCGCGAGTCCTACCTGTGGTTGCAGTTTTTCTTATGGTATATCCTGATCAGCTCCAGTTGTAGCACCTCCTTGTGTTACGACAACGACGCTCGGCTCTCTTGGCTCAGCAACAATCATCTGAACATTCAAGTTAGGATTCAGATTTGGGTTCAGATTCTACGCAGGGTTAGGACCCGTGATGGTCCTAATTTTCCACTTTGCAATCAACTGAGGACATTGCTCCACATTATGGTCTTGTTCTTTACAATATGAACATGTCTTTACAGGCTCTTAGCAATCTCTGGCATAGTGACCTAGTTTGTCCATAGTTACAGCATGTAACCTGACCTCTTCCTCTACCAAATCATCCTCCTCCTCTGTCTCTGAAGTTTTTACCACCCCTTCCCTGAGGGTGTGCTTGCTGTGGGGGGTACTAGTTCTGTTGGTAGTGCGGCTGATAGTGATTATGTTGCGCATATGGTTGTTGTGGCGCATACTGAGGTTGATACTGGTTCTGATACCGACTGGGTTGGAATTGCGTAGGCTGATAGGCGCTGGTTCAGCCTGAGCCTGCCCATCATTCTTCATTAAGTAGGTGTCTACCGTCTTTTCCTTCAAGATTTGGTATGCTCTGCAATCCTTCTCTTCATGCTCTACTGACTTGCAAAATTTACAGAACAGGTTTGCAGGAGTACTTACAATATTTTGTAAGTATAGACAGTCCTCATCGCGATGTCCTCGAGTCTGGCATATGCAACACCAGGGTAGGCCATGGGCACTTAATGGGTTTGGCGCACCCAATGAAATGTAGTTCATGAAGGTCGGACAATTATCCTTGGTGTGTCCTCCTGTTCTGCATTTCGTACACCATAAATCTTCTTGCACTTCCTTGCCTTTCTTGATATCCTGAAGCTGTATCGTCAGATTAGCCAACTACGATTGAATCTGCACCATTCACGCGGCACCATTGCCGATTGGCGAGGCTTCCAACTTCATTGCCAATTCTAGCGCTTATGTTTGCTACTCGATCTTTTGTTGTATTAATGGGCCTCAAATGTGTGGTAGTAGCGCAACAATAAACCACTCTTTATGCTAAACATTCGACATTTGGAAACTTACTTTGGCCATCAAAGTTTTAAACCGTTGGTTAAAGTCCCATATTGACTCTGCCAATGCTTGTTTGATTTCCTTGATCTCGGTAATACACTGCGACTCAGATTTAGGTTTTTTGAACTTAGAGATCATTGCGACTCGTATTTCTTCAAGGGTTTTCTGCGGTGCTCCTAGTGGTACTACATAGAACTTCATATTCCAGTCCAGCACATGACCCCTTAGGGTCGTGATCATCTGCGCTTTCTTTAAGTCTGCGTTATTAACTAGTCGAACCATCCAAACAGCTTCGCAAAGAAACCAATGCTGCTTTGGATCCTCTGCTCCATTCCCATTGAATGTGGGTAACCGAATATCATGCCAGGCCGTTGAGTGGGCGTCAGGGTTAACTGATGAATGATTTAATGGAGGTGTTTCCTCTTGCGCGCTAGTCGCAATACTAGCACTATTAGTATTAACAACCCTTTCAAGAGATGAGGCTCTAGACTTTACCTTTGGTGATACTCCAAGCGTGATGTAGTTGCGTCGTGATCTTGGTGTCTCCCCAAATTCTTTGGAATCTTCTGGTCCTTCTGAAATCGGGCTATAGTCCTCTTCATCGCAAGATCCTTCGTCTACTTGTGACTGAAGTTCGTGCTCACTTTCTTCAAATAGACTAGGAGCTCATTGACCTTCCTCTGTCTTTCTTCTCTTCCATGATCTGAATCTCTGTCAACTCCTTAGGATTCCAGCTTCTAGTTCAGGTTCTGTACTTCTTGGGAACATCTCAGCTTACCATTTCCCATTTTCTTGATAGGTCGTCTGCGACATAGCCTTCCTCCTAGGGACACGACTTAACTACTCAACTGCAGAATTCCCTTCTCATAAATGAGCATCTTGATCCATGTACTGATAAATAACAATTATCTTCTTCGGGGTCCTTGGAAAATTTTTCTTTCAGCCTCACTATATGAGGTTATAGTCTCTATTGCAAACTCAGTAATATATCCTTGCAAAATACTGTCGACCCAAAAATCAACAGCTCTAGAGATGGTGTTACTTACACTGGTTATCTCATGAACCAATTGATCACTCCACTTGACTACTTCTCATCTCTGGAAATTTGTCTGCCTCCTTGCCAATCTTGACAACCACTTGTGCAACACAATGGGAAACTTTGCAAAGAATATATCGTGAATATCAGTGCATATGTACTGGTCTACCCAGTTTTTTGCGCTCAACTGAGATCCTGCTCTCTCTTCCTGTGTGAATGCTAGCGTCTTAGACTCCAACCAATCCTCTATTTCGTTCTTTGTCGGATGCCACAACATTTCTCTCGACTCAAATGATTAAGGTCTCGACAACAAAACCATTTGTTGGCCTCTTTCTCCTTCTTGTCTCGACTCGCGGTTCAACAACAACACAATACCAACAAGACACCAAAAGACATCGACCTGACAGAGCAAGCTCAGTCGGCAATGCTCGCGAGGCAGGCGTAGTCTCAACCGAGATATCTTAATGTGTAATTGCCAGAACCATGTTTCCGCAGTTGGCGAGGGATTATAGTCCCTCGACACACGACCAAGTCGCTCAACAGAGACGGTGGGATGCAATCTTTTACTATGCGATAGCAACACGACTATGTGCCACAGCCTGCGCGCGACACAACCTTGCTCTTACAACTCAACAACTGGCGCAACGGTGCGATGCAACTGACTCCTTGTATTTTGATCGACTGTGTGCGACCTATATTATAACTTAATAGCTTAACCATGAAATCATACATATGATGTCGACAATGCTTTAGCCATTCATTCATTCATTTACTGAATGTTCATACTGCGACATACATTCAACCCTAAATGTAACTGTAAATAATAAAAGTAAGCAAACATTTGCATAAGAATTCAATCATTCAACAACATCCATCCATGCGACACAGGAAATTAACGTGGAAACCCATCTGGGAAAAGCCACCAAGGTGCTCTTCATCTAGCATGAGAAATGTGTATAGCACCTTAAAGTCTGCGACCTGCAGACTGTTCTTAAGATATGTCTATTTGACTCAATCTCTTCTTGCTCTCATCCTCTCTGGATTATTCTTCTATCTACTCCTACCGATCTGCACACAGCCTGGATTGATTCTTCTACTTTACTATCTATGCGCTCAGCTGCAAATTACTTCTACTACTAATGGTTTGCGCACTCAGCTGCAAGATCCGCGGCTCAATAGCCTTCTTCTTCTACTAGACTCCTCTCTAAGTGACTTGAACAATACTGAGCCAACAGACTTATTGTCTCTAACTCTCTCTAACCGAACTATTTAACCCTTATACAGAGCAGGCTCCTCCTATTTATAGTATTTACAAGACCACACAGGGTCGACTGAGTACAACTCAGTTATTACAGACTCAAGTAGCTACAAAATATCTTTGTTGCATTAATTGCCGGCCCATACCTAGCCGCGAAATTCTTGCAAGACATTAACCACAACCTTAACTAGCCACGGAAACGTCTTTCAACTCGTATGTACTGGTAACTAGCCGCAAAACTCGTCCTTTCGTCTTCTGCTGGTTCGTCCTTCTGCAATCTTCCTTGATTTTCGCCTGTCCAACTTCAATTCTTCTACCTGCCTCTTCCACCAACTTTGGATGTGCTTTTCCTCATCGCAGCTTCCTCTACTCTGCATTTCCTTTCCATCCTTATCCTTTCTTTCTCCATTGCGTGCATGTTTTGCCTTCTTGCACCAGTTCCTTTGTTCCCTTCTTAACCTGCTTTTACCCCATTGCGCGCGCACTTTTTCTCCTCTGCCTGCGCATCGGATTCTTCCTTGTGCACTTTTCCTGGCCCAACACCATCAACAACATGTTTTATCTTGTAGATCCATTTCGAAGATACCACACTTTTGTTTTCTGGAGTGGGTACTATATCCCAAACATCATTCTTCATTATCAACTGGTATTCTTCCGTCATTGCTTCAACCCATTCTTTTTTCTGAGCAGCTTCCTCATAGCTGGTGGGTTCTTGATCTACAAGGTCACACATCAAAGCTAAATAACTGGAATATGGCTTTGATCTTTTGCTTGATCTTGTGGTTCCTTCTGGAGCTCCATATCTCTTTGATTCTTGTATGATTTCTCTTACCCAAACAGGTTTTCTCTTTCGAGAGATATCCATAGTAGGGGGTTCCTAAGGTTCTAGCATGTCATGATCTTCAGATGCTACTATTTCAAGAGAGGGTTCAACTTCTACCATTCTGGGAGGTACATCCTCTTCATGTACATTTTCAAGCTGACACCTTCTAGATTTCTTAAGAGCTGTCTCTTCATCAAATGCTACATCCCTACTAATCCCGATATGATGGTATTCTGAAATGTATATTATGAAGGCTTTGGAGGCTTCACAGTATCCAACAAATATTCCTTTTTTTCCAGAAGGATCTAGCTTGGTTCTCTTCTCTTTCGGAATATGTACATATACTGGGCAACCAAATATCTTGAGATGGCTCACTTCAGGTTTCTTTCCTGTATACATCTCTTCAAGAGTCTTGAATCCAAGAGCACTATGAGATAATCTATTCTGCACATATACGAATTTTCTTCCTACTTCAACGCATAGGTGCATATGGGAGGTCTTGGTCATAAATCATAGTTTTCATTGCTTCCATAATAGTTCTATTCTTTCTTTTCGCAACGCCATTCTGTTGGGGATTATAGGGAGTGGTTAGTTTCCTCTTGATTCCTGCCTCCTTACAGAATGCTTCAAATTCCTTTGAAGCGTATTCTCCACCACCATCTGTTCTTAGTGTCTTGATTCTCTTTTTTGAAAGGTTCTATCAAGGCTTTGAATTCCTTGAATTTCCCGAACACTTCACTCTTGTTCTTCAAGAAGTATATCCAAGTATTTCTTGAATAATCATCAATAAATGTGACATAATATTCATATCCACTTAAGGATATGGAGGGCATAGGAACACATACATTAGAATGAATTAGTTCTAATTTACCTTTAGTCTTTGTTTCATTTTTTGGAAAGGGATTCTTGATGTTCTTTCCACTTGCACATCCTTTGCAAGTACCCTCATGATCAATCTTCAGATCTGGTAACCCTGTTACCACCTTGCTCACATAGGGTAGTGCTTTGTAGTTGATGTGAGCAAGCCTTCTATGCCATAGTTCACTTGAGCTATTAGTCTCATGGACAAGGGCTGTCTCTGGATGTCCTTTGAGTTTATACAGTCCTCCTTTTTCTCCAATGACCACAACATCTTCAAGTGTCTTTCATTTGGACCACATAAGTACTTGTCCATCTATAAAAGAAACTCTATACCTTTTCTTATCTAGAGCTGAGATGGAAAGTAAGTTCTTTTTCAAACTTGGTACATACAATGCTTCCTTCATCTTCATGGAAGTCCCAGAGCCAAGCTTGTAGCTTGATTCACCAATACCTTTGATGGGATATTGATAGTCATCTCCCAATGATACCTTATCGAGAGAGTTCTTTTCTTCCTGTCTTGACAGAGTTTGCTTCTTCCTTGTCATGTGCTTTGAGGCACCACTATCAATAAGCCATGTGTCTTCTTTGGGCGTTACAGACCCAAAGAGTGCAGAGAATAGTACATATTCATCTACATCTTCTTTTGTTAGTCTCTTTCGAGGTCTTTCTTACTCATCCTCATCTTCAGCTAGATGAGAATGATGTCTCCTGTTGTTGTTGTTCTTCTTTGGTGATGGACACTCTCTAGCTAGGTGTCCTATCTTATGACAGTTGTAGCATTGATACTTTGAGTAATCCTTCTTCTTCTTGGAAGGTTTATGATTACTCTTCTTGAAGTTTGATTGTTTCCTTTCTTTAGTATGGGTGGCTAGAGCCTGATCATCTTCTCTGAGTAGAGCTTCTCTGTTGGCTCCTCTAGCTTCTTCTTGAATGCAGTCTTCCATACTGTGTCAAACTTCATACTTTCTTTTCTAGCACACCGAGTCTGTATGAATGAGTCCCAAGGTCTAGTGAGACCATTGAGAGCAGTCATAACTAGTTCATCCTCATCAAGGGTGTCTCCAATAGCACTTAGTTGTTCTCTGAACTTAGAGACCCTTGTGAAGTATTCTTGAATTGATTCTCCTTTGGTCATCTTGGTGCCCTTTAGTTGAGCTCTTAGATTCATCTTTCTCTTGATGTTCCTTCCTTCATACATTCTGGAAAGAGTATCATACATATGCTTTAGTGTCTTCTTAGATGACACTTGAGGGATCAAGTGATCTTTAATAAAATAAACAATGATCCTCATTGCCTTGACTAGGTCTTGTTCATGCTTCTCTTTAGCTTCAACTTTTGTTGGTTCTGCAATTTCATCATTGATGTATTCTCAAGGCCATTCTCTCTGAGAATGAGACCAATCCTGTACTTCCATGCTAGGAAGTTTTCTATGCCTTCCAATATGTCTTCAAGCTTAGTGCTTGGGGCCATCCTATCAAGTAGGTCACTAAAAATTGAAATTTCTCAAAATGAAAAGATGAACTTACCAGGAGATGCGCTTGAATGAGGCGAGTTGGTTGGTCCAACTGATTTCTGGAGATTCCAAATCTTCACCCTTCAAATCCTACTTGCGAGTTTGCAGCACTACAAAATTTCTGGTTCTAGTTTTCTGGTTTACTACCAAACTAGGGTTTGGATTTCCCGAAGATTCAACCACTGAAAAACTTTGATCCTGGGATCAATAGATGTGCTCCAGGGAGGCACAACTTTCTATGCAAGTAGATCTTCCAAACTCCCAAAATTTCCAGAAACCCTAATTTCTTTTGGAGAGGGAGGATAGGGAGTTTCACCTTGTGAAAGCTGTCTTATTCAGGCTAGCTTTGATACCATGTTAAGATTTTATATGCTATACTAGATATCATTAGTGTTCATTTCAAATTCACAGCAGTAGCATATCCAAAATCACTGCTAGAAACACAATCACAAGATAGACACGGTGTTTATCCTGGGAAACCCTCAAGGGGAAGAAAACCCAACAAAACTTCCTCTGTATAAGATGTATAAGAATCCCAAAACAGTTATTCTCCTCCTTGTTGTTCTGTCTCTCTCTGTCTCCTATGCGCTACACAAGTGAGTGTCTGTGTGTTCAAATGAGAAGCACATCACTTCTATTTATACACAATGAGCCACCTGACTTTTACCCTAAACAAGTCGGCCCCACTAAACTGTCTGGGCCGACTTCACCTAGGAAGACTCAAAACAATATTTTATATTATTCATTAGGGTACTAATGATCCGACTTACAATGGAGGCTTTACTTCATGACTCTATGATGACCAAATACAATAGTAACACCCCGTCGGAGGAATAATAACATCTCCCTTGGGTTACATCGGTAAAACACATTTAGAATATCCTTTGAAGTTACAATATTCAACAATTCTTAGGGAGGATGGTACCCTAGTCAGCTAAATAGGGTAGAGTAAGACCCTAGAAGGTACCCTAGGACCCCCAGTAGTCTCATGGGGTTCTTGGTCTGGGATCAAGCAGGTTGATGCCATGGCAAAGTCCCTAACATATTGTTAGGGCCCCTATATGTCTCTAGGGTATTTTGGTTTGGGACCAGACATTTTCTTGGACACGATGTCCAAGAAGATCCTACAGGTTGAGATAGAGACTTCCTGGTCTGGGACCAGGTAGATTCTTGGTCTGGGACCAGGCAGATTCTTGGTCTGGGACGAAGCAGTTCTTGCAGGTAGATTCCTGGTCAGTTTACCAGGTGGATCTTGGTCAAGTTGACCAAGATGATGATGTGTGATGTCCTCTCTCCTATTCGGTTATTTCTAGGTTGTTTCTCAAGGGACTGACCACCCCTTGATGATGTCACTAGCACATATCCCTTAGGAGTAGTATTGAGGACTAGAGGATCACATCATCCAATTTGGATTTTCTCCTTATATAGTGATGATAAAGATGTATGGAACATGTTGAAAAGTTAACTCTGAAGGTCCTCTTTACGTTTTTGAGTGTGGTTTAATAAAGAGGACATGTAATTTGTTCCTTATGTACATTTATATATAAAAGTGACTTATGTATCAATTAATGATGTTTTATACTTTATTGTATTGGGTTTCACTTAAAAGTGTTTAATAATTATAGTAAATTAGTATTAAATAAAGGTGCATTAAGTGAAGACCCTAGATTTTCTAAAAGCATCTTAACCATTAGAACAAATTGGTTAGATGAGGTAGTTATGAAATTTAAAGTATAAAACTAGGGTTGAGGACAAATTAGTCACCACCATCAATGAGAAGAGGAAGAAGAGATTGAGACTGAAAGAGAAAGAACCCTAGAAGACTGGCATGCTTCCCAAGACAAATTGCAACACAAATATTGAGGCAAGTACAACAAGATTTAATGCAGCCTGTCAAATCCATACAACACGTGTGAAGGCTCAGATTTCGAGGCAGATTCTCAACCTCCTCCTAACCGAACTAGAAGGAGCTCTGATTCCACTTGATCTGAAGAATGAGATCGTGAAGCTGTTAGTGTTGGTCTCTCCTTAATTTTCAGAGCCACTCGCTCCTTATCCTCTGCCACTGTTGGAAGGAGTTCATGTGACTTCCTAAAGGCTTGACTCTCCTCAAATCTTACATCCCTTCTCACCACCATCTGACCTGCAATGGAACGTACACATTGTATGCCTTTGAAGTCTCACTATATCCCACAAAAATGTCTTACTGTGTTGAAGGCTCCAACTTCGTCCTCTTCTCTGAATGTACATGAATATATATCAAACACCCAAAGATGCAAAAATGACTAACCTCCAGTCTCACTCCCGTGAATGCTTCCTCAGGAGTCTTGTCCTCCAAGACCTTATAAGGACTCTTGTTTTGAATATATATTGTTGTGTTGCATGCTTATGCCCAAAGGAACATGGGAAGATCTTGATCATGGATCATTACCTTGGCATCTCTGATGATGGCCTTGTACTTTCTCTCTGCAACCCCATTTTGTTGTGGGTTGTAAGGTATGGTTAACTCCTTAAGTCCTGCCTCCTTGCTAAAATCCTTAAAGTCATTGGAGGTATATTCACCCCCATTGTTTGACCTCAGAAACTCTGACATTCCTCCTTGTTTGGTTTTCCATGAGAGCTTTAAACTCTCGAAACCAACTGAAGACCTCATCCTCGGTCTTCATGAGGTAGATCCAAGTCCTCCCAGAGAAATCATCAATGGATGTCACATAGTAATTCTATCCACTCAAAGATGCTACTAACATAGGACCACTCACATCTAACTACACCAGATCTAATATCCCCTTAGACTTTCTATCATTGCTTGAAAAATAGTCTTGTCATACTTGCCAAGTGCGCACCATTTGCATACTCTTTGTTGCTCCACATTACATTCTGGAAGATCAATGACAATCTCCCTCAATGTGGACAATGCTTCATGGTGTAAATATGCCATCCTCCTTTGCCACAACTTACATAGGTTGTCACTTCTATATACCAAAGCATGAATTGGTTGAAACCTCAGCTTGTATAAGTTACCCTCTCTAACCCCAATAACTCTTCTTGAGTCAAGGCTAGACTTACTTGGATAGATGAATACTTACTCATCCTTGAAAGTGACGGTAAAATCCTTATCTTCCATAGTTGAGACCGAGAATAAATTATTCTTAAGCCCTGGAACATACAACACATCCTTCACCTGATGGATGGCTAGGATTAAATCCTAAGCCTCACTTGAGATCAATGGTCACGACTTAATCTAAAGTTCACTTAATTTGAACTTTAAAAAAAATTAGTCATTGCTAACATAAATTAATAAAATTAATCAATGTGCTTTTCCTAAGTTAAACTTAGAAAATAAATAAAAGTCACTTAAATAAATTAAGCAAGTACCTAAACAGTCTTTTGGACATCTTCTGCATGCTTGACACCTAACCTATGCAGAAGCACTTGTCCGAGCTATAATAATCAACAAGACTAGTGTCAATCCAAGGGTTATGGAGTCAAGTAATACACACAAAGAGGGTTAGAACGATATGGAGAAGATGTAGTCAAGCCACGCACTAATGTGTCATGACTAGTCCAATTAGGTTATATGAGAGTGAATGAGAGCCTTGACAATAGATGCACCAAGACGATCAATGTGTTTAAGTCAAATAATAATGTGTAGCCCTAATAATGAAAGAAGAACCAAAAAATGAAATTATGGAGAAAAGAACCAAGAAATACAGCCATCAAAAGAATGGACAGCCAAAACAACAAGTTGCATTTTCAATAACAATCTCATAGGATTAAATGCGCCATTAACATCTGCCATGCCAATCCTTCATTACAGCAAAAATCTTCCCCAATAACCAAGACCACTTTGAGTCTCTACCAAGGCTTTGAATTTGTCAAAATCTTCTGAGGAAAGTTACCCATACCATTTTTGTGAAATCATCTATGAACAACATGAAGTACCCTTCACCTTGCAAGGATTGAACTCTGGCAGGTCCACATAGATCTGTATGAATGAGTTCCAAGGGTTTGGAGGTTGAGTGTTGTTCTTTCCTTTTGAAGTTAGCCCTGGTTTGCTTTCCATGTCGACAAGAGTCACATAGATTTTGTGTTGGTTTGGTCATATACATTTTGTGTTGGTTTGGACAGCTTGGGTAGTCCTTTAATTGCCTCTGTTCTGCTGATTTTGACAAGATTGTCATAGTTTAGATGTCACATTCGTTTGTGCCATAGCCAGTTCTCATCAACACGACCAATATAACACTTTTCTCCTTGAATTTATTCTAGAATGTAGACATTTTTGGGAGTTCTGATTCCTCTACCAGCAACCCTTTTTGACCCATTCCTTCGAATCTCACAGCCATGAGCATAAAATACAACATTGTGGTCAGCATCACATATCTGTCCTACACTCAACAGATCATGCTTTAATCCTTGGACATACAACACATTTTGTGCCTTGGCCTTTCCTTTTAGAGCAACAGTTCCATTGCTCACTGTCTAGCTGTTCCATCATCACCTAATGACACATCTTCACCTTTCCCTTCGGTCAATGAGATGAACTTCCTTTTGTCACCAGTCATATGTCTGGTGCAACCACTGTCAATAAACCATTGATCTTCATCCTTTTGAGCATATAATCCCACAAATGTCATGAGCACTTTCTTCTTCTTCATGAGAACTTTCCTTCAATCGGCAGTCTTGTGTTAAATGTCCAAAATTATTACATTTTGTGCATTCAACCTCTTACTTTTTAAGTAATGAACATGGATTTTCATCTGAATAATCATACCTGTTGTGAGTCCTGATTTGATTCCTATTTGCATTGGCTGTCCTTGCAAAATTTCTTCTCATTGGTGCCTCGCAGTCTGTTGCTGTGTGACCAAAGTTATGACAAGTATAACAGTTGCCATATAATAAATTTGGATACCTTTGTCTTCTAGCAGAATTCTGATTGTTTGTAAAAGGTGCAGTGGTTCGTCTCCAAACATTATTGGGAGCAGACTGATACCTTCTCTCATCATTATTTTTTACCATATCAACATAACTCTTGCAGGTGTTTATCTCCATTTTTTAGAGGCTGCTTACCTCCTTGATCAGTTCTTCCCTTTCTTTTTCCCTGTCCATGAGCAATTTGAAGGCTTCTTCCAATGCTTGCCTGATCTTTCTCAATTCTGTCCTATGTTTGACCAATTTTATGCCCCATGCTTCGAACTTCTTGGTCTCTAGACATTCAGCCTTTGATTCTTCAAAACCAATCCCTCTTCTATCTCCCAAGCTTCTTTGTTGGTGGATCAGATTGTTCAAGTCAATTGAACTTTTTTCAAACTTTCTATTGAGCATACTTGACTTCTTCAACTGTTCTTGTAGAGCATTGATTTCCTCTTCCTTTTTCATTAGGTCTTCTTTCGGTTCCTTGGCTAACTTCTTTTTGGCTGTGGCATACTCTCTTGTCTGCTTCTTGTTAATGTCCCTCAAATTTTCTATCTCTTCTAGGGCTGCTATTAATTCAGCCTCAAGATCAACCACAACTGTTTCTTTGATTTTTCTCCATGATGATGTTGATCTTCCATTGCAAGGAAAAGAATTTCATTTCTGTCAACATCAGAATTTTCCTCATCTTCCTCAAAGTCTGATTCTTCATCATCAGCCTTGGAATAGTGATTTTGGTTCTTCATCATTCTACCTTAGGATTGATACTTATTTTGATTAGTCATGCCTCTATCTCCTTTGTGTGGGCACTTGGAAGCAAAGTGTCCTGTTTTTCCACAGTTGAAAGACGTCAAAGGGGCTTACCTTTGTAACCACCCGTGCCTCTAGGAAGTCTATTAACAAAGTTGGCCATCTCCTCATCTGAGACATCTTCAAGATGACAAGATAACTGACCCTTCCTATCCCGCTGGTTCTTCTTTGCAACTTTAAAGGCTGCAACTTTAGGTCTTCAATCCTCGTGTCATAGTCTGTGAGTATCCCATGCAACTCATCCAATTTGAGTTGGTCCAATGTATCTTTGTCTTCAACTGCCGAGACTGTGGGATTGAATCTGGAACGCAGATACCTTAGTATCTTTTGAACTACCAGTGTTTCTTTCACTTCTTCTCCAAGTCCTCTCATAGTGTTTACCACTTCTTCAATGCTTTGAAGATATGTAGAAATGTTCTTTTCTTCCATCATCTTCATTCCTTCAAACTGAGCTCTGTAGGTCTGCAATTTTGCCTTTTGGACCTTTGAATCACCTTTGTGTACATTGTTCAACTTATCCCAGAGTTCCTTGGTTGTGTCATAATTCATGACTTTGACAAACTCTAAGTTTTCCAATCCTCCCAAAATTGCATTCAAGGCTATTGCATTGTTCTCACAGGCCTTCTTACCATCGTAAGTTGTTGCTGCACTTTTTGTTGGAGTTTATGCAACTTCAGAAGCTATTCTTATTGTTCTTGTATTGTACCTCCTATGGGAGATGAACTTATTGTAATCAATCATACAAACCCTAGAAGAACAATGTAGACCTTGGGGAGAAAAGCAAGCAAAAGAAAAGACAATAAAATTATAAAATATAAATTATGTTGCTCCCCCAAGTAAAGTTGGCCCCGGTTAAATTATTAGTGGAAAATCTGTATAAATAGGAGGCGCTCCTCATTATTTAACACAGCACCACAGTGAAGTTCGCAGTTTTCTGGGAGAGGGAGAAGTTCACATATTATGTATAAAAAGACTGTTTTTCAGGGTTTCTATCTTTGGAAAGATTTTCCATATTTTCTCTTTTTTCTTCATTGTAATCTGATCTCATAATTATCATCTCTAGATGAAGGATGCTGGGTTTTCTCCCATTTGGGTTTCCCAGGATAAAATACTCGTGTTATTGTTTTGTGCTTTGTCTATCTTCTAGTGATTCTATTGATAAATGAAATTAAGATATACTGCTATAAGCTTATGAAAATCTAGCATGGTATCAGAGTAGTGTTAGAAGAAACCATTGCCAGAACTCTATCGAAAACCTGTCAGAACTAGGGTTTCATTTTTCAAGATCTTCACTCAACCTTTTGGCAGAAAAAGAGCCTTGGGAATTTCGCTTCAAGGAAGGCGCGTCTTTTGGTGAAGACAAAATTCAATTATGAGAATTTTCAATTTTGACCTAATTCTACAGCTGCAACAGAAATTAGGGTTTCACTTTTTGACCTACTCCCTCAACAGTTTTGGCTCAACTCTACCTCTTTTCAACTTGCCTCACTAGGGCACATTTATCTGTGGAGTCAGTTTTCCAAAACTCCAACCTTCAGTTTTGACCTAGTCTCTGCTAGGGTTTCAATTCCAAATCTATAGTCAAGATGATCAGCATGAAGGTCAAAGATCATCTGCAAGGAGCTTCAAACTTCATCCCCTGGAAGTCTAGGGTTCTTCTCCTACTAGAAGAAAATGACCTATTACAGTGTGTAAATGAAAAGGTCCTAGAGCCACAAGCTGGAGAAGACAAACCTCGCTAGAGGAAGGATGATGCCAAAGCAAGGATTTTGGTGGAATCAGTTAGAGACCACTTGGTTTCTCAGATCTCGGAAAAGAAGACAACGAGGAAGATGTTCAAAACCTTAAAGAAGCTATTTGAACAACAGTAATATCAATGTGACTCTCACATTGAGGAGTAAATTGTCGAATATGAAGACGATGAAGTCTGAGAATATTGCCTCATACTTCATGAGGATCATCAAACTTCGGGACAAGCTAAAGTCCAGTGGAGACAATCTCGAAGAAAAGGAACTTGTTATGACCACCTGAAATGGTATCCCACCATCCTGGGAGTCTTTAATCCAAACTATAAGTGGTCAGACCAAGTTGCCCAAATTTGATAAGTTATGGGTAGAATGCACTTAGGAAGAACAAGAATCACAGCACGCCAAAGACTTCATGGCGCTCAACCTGAGGAGAATCAAGCATTCATATCTCATGCCAAGAAAGGCAAGGGAAGGGGAAGGAAGTCCTTCAATCACAAGCATCGAGATAAGAGATCAAGTCCTCCCCCAGATCAGAAGAAACAAGAGAAGAAAGACTTATCTTAGATACAATGCTATAGGTGCAAGAAACACAGTCATTATGCCAGTAGATGTCGAAGTTCAATCAAAAGGAAGCATGAAGCTTCAACTGCCGATGTAGAAGAAGACCCTTCTCACAAGGAGCTAAGGAGAGATGATCGTTCGAAGTTCTTCTAAGAAATGATATGAAGATCCAAACTGTGATGATCGCCAAGCAAGCATATGAAGATTAGTGGACTCTGACAGTGGGAGCCCACCCACAAAACTACAAAAGATAAATATTTGATTTTACATGCTCTATTAGATTAGATCTGGTTGTTTTTATGTTTTACACAGATCTACATTTCTAAATTCAGGTAGTTAAATAGCTTGTCATGTTGCACAACCCATCTAGGATGACAACTCCTTTATAACATACTGGAGTAGTACATAGTCTTAATGGTATGCTATAATGGATACCATAGGAATTTGGATAATGGCCTTATGTGTGTTGTGTCGAAGCATTGACTAAAATGTTGCCTACATTATTTTGTTAATACATTGATTATGAAATATTGCTAGCCATCTAACGGGATTTGATTTGTAGGGAATGCCATGATCTACAAGGACAAGTAATCCCATTGATATACGGATGGAAAGGAAGCAGAAAGCCTCTAGAAGCATGTATTATGACTCTTAGACCCAGAATGATATCATGCAAAAATTTGGTGATTAGAAGCGGAAAGCTTCTATGAATGTCGATCTATCTACTGCTTCAACAATATTTACTCATCCGACTTTTGAGAGACAGAGGGAGTTATCCCTCAAAGACTAGGATTCTAGTCTATTACATATGATAGAAAACTGACGACACTGATGATGTGACTCGAACAAGACATTTGAAGGATCCTTGATGAACCTGGTCGTCACCAAGATGGATAATTACTTTCCAGTCTACATTCACGTGTCCAAGTTAGAACCTTCAGACAAGAAGGGAACATTCGTGGGATATTGCAAGTCTTCAAAGGCTTACATAATATACATCCCATGATCGAGACAAATCAAACTCAGTCAGGATGTAACCTTTGAAGAAGAAATGGCTATCTGAAAAGGAAGAGGATAAAATACGAAGATCGATGATGATGGAGAGATGAGATCATCTCCCCTCCAAACATTAAGAGGGAGTCTGTATAAATGAATAAACCAATTAGTCCCATTGATCCAAATGATGCCCTCACAGATATGGCAGTGAGCCAGAAAAGACCTAGATGGGCACGACAGATTTTGCAGAATGTAGAGGAGCATGAAGCTCTGCATGGAGTAGATAAGAGCATTAAAAAAATATAAGGCCGAATTTGTTGCTAGAGGGTTCTCTCAGAAAGAGGGAGTCAAATATGATGAGACATTTGCTCCTATGGGTCAATATACTTCCATCAGATCGATCATTGCTATTACTTCAACAATGGGATGGAAGTTGTATTAGATGGCTGCCAAGACAACCTTTCTCAATGATATTGTTGATGCATTACTTCTTGGGTTTAGAAGTATGGTAAAGACAGTAGAAGATTTTTCCTAAGACAAGGAAATTACATAATAGATATACTGAAGAGATTTAGAATGTTGGACTCCAAGTCCATAGCTACTTCGATGGATGAAAATTTGAAGAAGCTGAGAGATTCTGCTTCAGATTCAAATTTGATCGATCCCACTATGTATCGCCAGTTGATTGGGTCCATGATGTATTTGACAAACACCAAACCAAATATTTATTTTGCTGTGAATGCCTTCAGTCAGTTCATGTGTGAACTGAGGTAGATTCACTGGACTACTACAAAACATGTGCTTAAATACTTATGTGGCACTGTGGGACATGATCTATGATAGAATTCAGATTGTGACTTGAGATTGCAAGGGTTTACAGACTCAAATTGGTCCAGATGCACTACAAATAGGAAGAGCACTTCAGGATGTTTGTTTCAGTTTGGGTTTTGCAGTAATTTCCTAGTACAATAGGAAGCAGAATTCAATTGCTCTCCGTACTGCAAAGGCCGAGTATATGGCTGCTAGTTCAACAACACGAGAAGCAGTTTGGCTTTGTAAACTTATTGCAGGATTGTTTGGCCAGATTCCATAGCCAACCGTGATTCACCGTGATAACTAGAGTTGTGTGCAGATGTCAGTGAATCCTGTATTTCACGACAAGTCGAAGCACATCGAGATCTTGTATCACTTCATACATGATATGGTGCATAAAGATGCGGTCTAGCTGCAGTATATTCTGACAGATGACCAGACTGCAGATGTTCACACCAATCCTCTTCCCAGGATGAAGCTTGAATACTTTTGTGGAAGACTTGGAGTAGAAGAAAATGTATCCCTCCTTGAGAGGGAGAGATGAGACATTTACCATACTGAGAGACATTTACCATACTTTTTTCCAGGTACCTCTGCTTGTCCAGGTTCTCTGCCAGGTATGGGAGAAATCCCATCGGTAGATGAGACAGACAGGTAGTAGATGGTCTGGTTCACATAGGTGCTTCTGCTCGTCCAGGTATGGGAGAAATCCCATCGGCAGATGAGACAGACAAGTAGTAGATGGTCTGGTTCACAGAGGTGCCTCTGCTCGTCCAGGTATGGGAGAATTCCCATCGACAGATGAGTGATATAGGAAGCAGAGGGTCGTGTGATTGCACAGGCACCTCTACCCTTTCAAGTTCTCAGCCAGGTATGGGAGTAACCCATCGACAGATGAGACGAACAGGTAGTAGATGGTTGTGCACATTTACTCATTCAGGTTCTCAGCCAGGTATGGGAGTAACCCATTGACAGATGAGACGAACATGTAATAGATGGTCGTGCACATTTACTCGTTCAGGTTCACAGCCAGGTATGTGAGTACCCCATCGCCAGATGAGACGAACAGGTAGTAGATGGTCGTACACATTTTCTCATCTAGGATATCTAGCCAAGCATGGAAGTATTCCATCGGCAGTAGAGACGGATAGGTAGCAGAAGATTTTCTCTCAGACATTCGGATAGAAAAAATTCATAAAGACAACCTTCAGTATGTTTAGAGATGATAGAGACAGTATAGATGAAACCCAGATGATTGTGATGTCGATGAAGACCGAAGAATACCTTCTTTGTTGAGAGGGAGTGTTGGAGTTTATGCAACTTCAGAAGCTATTCTTATTGTTCTTGTATTGTACCTCCTACAGGAGATTAACTTATTGTAATCAATCATACAAACCCTATAAGAACAATGCAGACCTTAGGGAGAAAAGCAAGCAAAAGAAAAGACAAAAACAAATTATAAAATAAAAATTATGTTGCTTCCCCAAGTAAAGTCGGCCCCAGTTAAATTATTAGTGGAAAATCTGTATAAATAGGAGGCGTCGCTCCTCATTATTTCACACAACAGCAACACAACAACACAATGAAGTTTGCAGTTTCTTGGGAGAGAGAGAAGTTCACATATACTGCAGAAGAAGACTGTTTTCATGGTTTCTATCTTTGGAAAACTTTTCCATATTTTCTCTTTCTTCTTCATTGTACTTTATTCTCAAAATTATCATCTCTAGATGAAGGTTGCTGGGTTTTCTCCCATTTGGGTTTCTCAAGATAATATACTCGTGTTATTGTTACGTGCTTTGTCTATCTTCTAGTGATCCTATTGATAAATACAATTAAGATATACTGCTATAATCTTATGAAAATCTAACACTTTTGGGTATCACATATCCATCGGTGACACTGCCCCACACATAAAACGCCAGAGACATCAAGTAAGCCTTCATTCTCTTGCTCCAAAAAGTATAGTTTGTTTCATCGGACTTAGGAATTTCCCTGAACTTCATAGTTTTCAAAGTGTGTTCTCCAAGGACTACCTTCAAGTTGATCTAGTTGTTATGAAGGCATTGCTCTGATACCAAATGTGAACACACAGACATCACTGAGAGGGGGGGGGAGTGAACCAGTGATCTGGATACTTAAAAGTTAAAAGCTTTCTGCTGTCAACTTCAAAAACATCAACCACATATACTTCCTTGACTAACTTATGATAATTACTTCTTTCAAACAGTTAATAGTAAATTTTCAATTGAACAACAATAAATATTCATCCAACACATGCACAGGAGATTGTTAGACTTTTCATGAAGTGTGTAAGTTTATATATATGTACACGTATTACATGGAAGTTCTTCAACACCTCAAGAGGCTACAACCTCTTGTTTTATTAGATTCAACTGAAAGTGTGCTACAACACCCTAGGCAAGCTACAACTTTCCGAAGGACAAATGTGTCCTTCCCTTGCTCCACCCAACGACCCTCAGAATAAAGACAGTATTTAACTGCTAGTTACAATGATTTTCTCAATCAGTCCTTAGTTTGGTATACAATAACATCATACCTCAGATTCAGTTGATCTAACCTGGAACAAGCTTCAAGTGCTTTACGACCTGATTACTCTTAAAGTGCTTCACAGTTAGAGCTCAGATTGTCTTCTGCTAGACTTGATCAACCCTAGAGAAGTTTCGGATTATAGTAAATTTTCAGAACTTTGAATTCAGATCACTGATCAGACCTCAGTCAACCCCTAGTTGTGATGATCTTCAAATCAACTGAACCTTGATTCACTTCTTCTGATCTCGATCAGATTTGTGAACAGCTCAGACTGTAGTAGCTTCAAAAGAACTCAGACAGTGGTAGATCAAAACCCTGACTGTGATGTTCACAAGTTTGGACTGTGGCTGCTCAATAGGACTCTGATCAAAACCATGACTGAGATTGTTCACTAACTCAGACTCCTTCACAGTCACCTTCAGATCTATCCTTTGCTTCAGAGAAAAAAGGAAAAACTCATATATGCTTTCCTCTTAGCACCACAGGGACCTTGCTCCTCGACCCTCCTCCTTCTATTCCTTAGAGAAACTTCGTTAAACTCTATATCATGCAAAATTGAGGCGCAGTTGTCTTATATTTATACTAGTTTTTTGGAGATTTAGATGGACGACACATCATTTTTTTAATTACTTCAGTTTTGGAGCCGACCTATTGTCTTCTTTAAATCATCTTCATTTGGAGCCGACGTATTGTCTTCTTTAATTCACCTTCATTTGGAGCCGACTTGTCATCTTTTAATGGCCATCAAGGAAGGCTATAAATCCCATTCTTACAAACATTTTCTTCGCAAAAGATATTTTACATGATAATAAAGTACTCTTATGGGCTTTTCCAATCAAAGAGGGGATGTCAATCCCATTCTTGCAACCATGAAAACTATCTTTGACTACCTTGATAACTTCTTCAAATGGGCTCCAAAACCCTTATACATACAAGGGGCTGCTTGGTAACTCTGACCCATTTCTTAAGGGTAACTTCGATGGCATGGAGGGCTGCTTGTTAAATTAGACCAATGGCATGTAATATTCAACTTGGTGAACCCTTGAATGTGTTCTTCAATTCTAGCAACATTGGATGGCACTTAGAGGCTTAGTTGACATCAATGACAACACAAACACCAACAAGGCTGACCCAACAACTTGTACAACGTCTCTTGTTTGATGCCAAGCCTCGCAGCTGTATCAAAGGTTGCTCCCTCTAAATATAGAATACTCTGTCCATCTCGGACCACCATACTATATTCGTAATCCTCCAGAGTTGATACTGAGGGAAAATCACTTAGCTCTAGTACATGCATCCCTACTGCCATCTTCAGAGAACTTCCTGACTTTAGCTGGAACATCATTAAGCCAACTCTCCTCACTGCTAACTTGTCATAGCAGTTTGAATTTGTGTTTGAAACACTAAGGAGCACTTCTTGTATTCCTGTCATATGGCTAGATGCATAACCCTCTCTTTCACAGATCTAGAGTTCATTCTCACAGATCTGATGTCTGCTCTTCAGATCTGATGTGGGATTTCTATAATCTGAACTAGAGAAATTTATGAAATGATCACAATCAGCTTTATCATCTAAACAAAAGTACTTGGTGCCTTGGAAGGTGTGCTAAATCTCTAGGAGAAACCCTCAATACTTAACAGCTGCAACTGTCTCTGAAGGAATGTGCACCTCTCTAGCACGTGTCACCAATCTGACAACTACGCCCTTTGTTTTGCTTTGACCTCTGATGGAATCAAGTCAGGATCCCTGTCTAGGGAAGTGCACCCCCCCTCAGTCTCTAAAAGGTGTGCCACTCTCTTCCTTTGTTATCTTAACAACTGAAGAATGCACCCCCTCTCTCAAGTATGCGCCCATTTGACTATCTCTTTGTTTCCTCAATATAAATACTCTCTGAATGATCAAGGCACCCTCTTCTCAATCTCTGAAGAATATGCCTTAACAAGGAATGCTTCTTGGTCACAGATCTGGTCTTTACTCATACAGACCTAAAATATCTTTCATAGATCTAACATCCATTCTCTCAGATCTATTAGATCTGACCTCTACTGTCACAGATCTGAACCTTGCTCTTTAGATCTGGTAGATCTGGCCAATCTCTCACAAATCTGATATCTTAACTAAGTCCCACACATATCTGGTATACAGCTCATAGATCTGAGTTTGATTGCCCTGACCTTTAACAAGGCTCTGATACCATGTAGATTTTCCAGAAGTTACTACTCACTCTGGAAATTTTAGATCCCAACTCAGCCTTAAGTCTCAATAAGTCACATGCATATACTAAAACCCAACTTCTCAATCCTAGAGAAGGTATCAGCTATACAATATACTTATAACATAAAGCACACTGTTCATTCAATCAGCTCTTTCAATATGATATAATTCTGCCTGTAACAATCCTTGTCCCTGTCAAGATCATCTATGAATAGTACATCAATTCTGTTCAACCTTTGTCTCCGAAGGCACATAATTTCAGTCCTTAAGACTGTCTTTATTTTTTACCCATACAACCAATTTCACCCTTGTCGAATGACAATCCCAAACTGTCCTCAATACAAGCATGCCCAGCACTTGTTAACATATGACAAGCCTGTTCCAAATAGCCTTCTTTAAAATCTGCATTAGGCAACTTCAATGATTATCCATAATCTGCTCTTGTACTAAGTGAAGTACTGTCACAAATCTGAGCAAGTATACTTCAATAACACCCCATGTATAGACCTTCATTCGATCCTTAAATACTTCTCATAACAGATCCAAAAAGTCTCGCTTCAAGATTATAAATGAGCATCCGTAATGTTCTCTCTGTTTGTCACGTTTGACCCACAGTCTAAGAGCTTATAGACAGCTCTTTATGGCATTCTTTGATATGTCTCAAAAAGGTACACTAGTTGTCACTTCAAATTCCTAAATCAGTTCTCTTGTACTTTGGTTCTTAGAATTCCTAAATCAGTTCTCTCAACAGCCCTTGAACATTGCGATAGTCCCCAAGAGTAGTATGACAACCAGTCCATAAAAATGCCAACATAAATTTCAACAGTCAGTTCTTGAGAGCATTTTAAGAGATCCTCAGAACACTTCAAACCTTGTCTTCAAGATGAATATGTTAAATTCTTCTTAAGCTCACCCTTGATCTTGTGACTTCATTCTTTTCACTCCTTTTTCAGATGATCCTTGTGTCAACCAATGCTAAGATGTTTACTAGCTCCTTTGATGAATACATGAACCAGCTGGCAATCAGGTCATCAGTAACTTTATTCAATTGATTATGATGATAAGCTTTGGCTTATTTTCCATGTTCATAAGCAAATGTTTGGTTTATCCTCTCAGCAATCCTATGGCAGATCAATGTGTATTAAATCATATTTTCTTAGTTATTTGTATAGCAGGCTAACTTAGTTTTTTACGTTCCTACAGCTGCACAGTAAGTTTCTGTTTGAGCTATGAATTCTATTCAACTCTGCCAGCCCTTTCCTTGTACACATTCATATTTTTCTGCTTGTATATGGAGATGTTTGATATTCTTCAAGATAGTATTGGGATTCTCCCAAGATTTCATCATTTCTGCTTTGAACAATAGAACATTCTACTTCAATTAGTGCATTAGGGACTCTTCATATTCTTCCTTGCGAACTTCTTCGGGCATCCCCATTCCAATGACTTGGTCAACTTCATGTGTAAAGTCCTCAATCTTTTGTCTCTTCTCGCGTTCTTCTTCTTTAGGAGATTCTTCTGCAAATTGATCATCTCTATGTGCAAGGTCCTCATACTCTGTCTTGCTTTTGGATTTCCTTCTCCAAACTTTTGCATGCTGTTATTTAAGATATCTAGTTATGTTATTTCTGCAATGTCTTGCTATGTGCCCAAAATGGTGACAATTGGAACACTCAATATTTTGGGACCCTCTCCTTTTCATATGTTCACTTCTCTCATAAGCTTTACAATTTACTGTTTTGTGGCCAAAATTGTAACAAGAATAGGAATAACCAATAAATATACCATGATACTTGAGCACTGTTTGTTTTCTTAGAGAAGTGATTCTCCTTGCTGTTTTCTTCATTGATGTTTTTCAAGTTGTTTGCAACAATTTGAAGGTTTCCATCATTCTTCTTTTTTGGTGATCTGAACTCATTTTTTTCAACAGTGTGTTCTTGCTTGGTACTATATCAAATTCCATCCTTATCATATTGGGATCTTTGCTGATTGAGGATATTTTCCAAGGATGATGAACTCTTCTCAAACTTCAAGTTTGTAGCAGCTGTCATTTTCACTTCTTCTCTTAGAGAAACAATCTTAAGCTCTCTTGCTTGACAAATATTTTATTTTTCCTGTAGTTGACTGGTCAAAACTTCTGCAATTCTATTTGCTTCTTCCACTTGAGTTTTTAGACCAACAATGGTCTCTTCATGATCTTCAGCATTTTCCTGCAAGATCAATTACGTCTTTAACTTCTGACTCCTCAAGAGCTTTGTTTTCATTTTCAATGGAGTCTATTGTCTCTAAGATGTGTAGGATTCTTGGTGGTTGCTTGCTTCTTTTTCCAGTTCTTTGATGGGATTAGCCTCTTCTGCAACTTATTCTTCATTTGTTTGTTCGGCCGCATGTTTATTTGGTGATGCTGCTTCCTCTTCTGGTGTATCTTCCTTGTGATCTTCTTCATATTCCTGCATTGCTTCCTTTATGTAGTTTTCTTGTAGTATGTCTCAGAGCTTTTTTTGTTGTTGACAGAAACGGTTATATTGTATTAAGAAGGTGGTATAACCACAGAGACCGGACCAGAGTACAAAATGCCCTTATTTAAGCGACAATAAGAGTTCAGGTTTCAGCTTCTTAGTTTACGCCCTTGTGGAAGCAGCAATAGGAAATCAACAAGTCTTGTGATACGCCCTAGTATAAGCGGCCTTTTTAGTTACGATATTCTTCATTTATAGTTAATAGAGTAATATGTGCATATTCTAACAAGAAATCTATTACCAGCATTCAATATATCCCAGATCCCAAAACCAAACTATCTAATAGCACGATGACCAACCAGAAAAACAATGTAGGCATCATAGCAAAAAGTGCAATCCCATCCCAAAATTCATTTGATATTCTCATAAGAGCGAGACAAGGGAATTGGCTTGGTTGCAGCTTCCAACTTGACGACTTTTAGGGCCAGCTTATCCACTTTAATCTCTAGTTCAGCAATCAAACCGATTACAACATTCTCTACCCGCTTCACTACCCGTTTGATTTGCTTCCTCAGGAACACCAGATCTTTGTCAACATTTTCCAAGCATCTGCCACCTTTAGTGTCAATTGCCTCCACCTGTCTTTGCAGCACCATAACATCTTTTTTAATCTCTCTGATATCTGCTTCGACGAAATTGGCTGGGGCGGATGACCCTGTGGATTCGAATGAAGCCTCCATGATGAACACCAGGGCTTGCTGCCCTTCAACGCTTCTGCAACTCAACTTCAACACTTCCGCGAGCTTGTTGCTGCAACAAATCAACCAAATTCCGCTTCCTCTTCCCTTATCCTTCCGCATTTTAAAGTCCTTACGATTCAGGGACGTGATGATCACAACATTTAAAACCTGCGTGTGAACCATTAAACCTTGCACCACCTCACTCCTTTCACACAACGTCAAAGAGACATGCAACATTTCTCACGTAGGATGAAGGACCTCCTTCGTACAATATTTAATCATCTCTCCAATCTCCAGCGTGTGATCACATGCCAACCTTGATCCACAAGCCCCATCAACAAAATGATGCGCGTCGAGGGAGCGATGAGGGAGGAGCCTTAGAGCTCGGGCCCATGAGGCCATTAGCCCCACTACCCCAGCCATTATTCTATGGGGGAGCACAAAAAGAGCTAAACCCATTAATTAGTAATGACCCGGGGCTTAGGGTGGCGCCGAAATTCGCTGCGAGGTCTGCTTCTTTGTTATGAATCTGCAGGACATGGAAGAAATCAATTTTAAGGAAGGAAAGAGCAAGAATATTGATTTTTTTAATCAGGTGCCGAAGATGCATTTGGTTAGGAAGAGAATTCTCGGCCATGGCTTGAATAACTATTCTCGAGTCTCCCAAAACTGTGAGCTCGGCGATTCCTTGGTCCTTGGCAATCAAAATCCCTTGCCAGAGAGCTATGGCCTCAGCTATATTGTTAGTTTCCGAGCCAAGCCCCTAGGAGAATTTGGTTTCCAGCTGTCCATCCAAGGTGAAGAGAACCCCACCCCCCCTTGCCACCCCTCCCAAAGCTCTATTGCTGATGTGCATTGTCCTCTTTTGACTTCACAAGATCGCGTAGTCCATCTAAGATGGTATCCATTGCCATTGCATTGTTCTTTCTTAACTCTTTCTTGGCTACAGGTTTTGGTGGTCTTTTTGGAGCGATGTAACCATTCATAACAGATTCTGAAATGCCACAATCTTGTGCCTGTAAATAGAGTCTCATCCTTTGCTTTAACACTCATAATTTGAATCATCAAACAATGGAGCTCCAATGGGAGAGACGATATTTTCATATTCATCCATGTGTGCTCCAGAGATCTTCATCCAACAGTTAGATTGTTCTGAAGGAACTCGATTTGATACCAATTGTTGGAATATTTACCAATACTGAGAAGGGGGGGGGGGGTTGAATCATTATTAGGCACTTTTTACTGTTTTGAACCTTAAACACATCATATGAACATCAACTATTAACAATCACATAAAAAACCATACACTGCATAAAATATTTTTACGTGGAAACCCAAACAGAAGAAAACCACAAAAGATATTCTTTTATAATTCATTCATTACAATATGAGGCTCCTACCTAGAGGGACAAACATCCCTGATGCAAGCTCCAACATACACAAACTGCAGATATCAACTTGTTTACATTAAGCTCTAAATTTCTGATTTGGTGAAGGCTCCAACCTTCAATGCAGGCACCAACTTGGTGACAAGCTCTGACCTATCTTTGGGATGAAGACACCAATCGTTTTGAGCACCAACTCAACTTCCTTGCACCACCATGCCACCCTTAACAACACAACCTCCAACCTGCTCACTCATGCTACAACCATAAGTCCATGTTACCATGTGAATACCTGCAATCATAGAAAAACACACACAATTCCAAATTGCCTTTTGCTCGATACTTCTTGCTTCACCTTGGAATATTCATGCGATTTTCCCCATTCAAATTCACATACCCATGAACTCAGATCGCGCCGCTTCGTTAACTTGCAATCAAAATACTAAATCCTAGACATAAAGATATCTTCGCTCTTGCAAGGCATTTCAGAGATCTTATTCATTCTCTCATCTCATATGCTCAATCCCACTCAATCGTTCATTCATACATCCCAAGCAATATGTCATACTACACCTGTGATTTCGACATCATAAATCCCAAGAAATATCTTCTTCCACTTCAACAAATGACCATATATTTAGATAGGTCATTTGTAACAATTGTGGACCCAATTGGTCATCTGATTCGTCAACTCGATCATTCAAGGAAGTCTTACGTGGACCTCTAGTTCCAATGTGGACCAAAATGAGATCATCATGATGAAGCCACTTTTTATAAACTTTGTGGGATCAAATGTATGAGAGAGGGATGACCAATTAACATTTTATTGTTCCAATTGAAACATGTCAACATCAATAGCTCAAATCCAATGCTTTTCGTAGTTCAAACATACCTTTGTGATTCTGGTTGTTGGAGTGTGTTTTGTCCTTACTACATGATTATTGGAAGACCAAGTTCCTATAGCTTTCATTCTTGTAGGCCTCAACCTCATAGAGCAGTTCAACATACATAACATCGATAATCATCAATCACTCTATATGATCACATAGGTTAGCAGTCCATTGACAACCATATCATTAATGACATCTTACTTCCTGAAGACAGTTAGATTGATTGCTCCGTGGTTCACCAAAAACTTGACATGAATGACATTAGTAGATTTCGTGATCCTGTTGGCATCAATGACAACTTTACTTTGAGAGAAGCTTATAAAGGAGCGTACTGCATTTTGAATCTTTGTTTATTGTGCTTTGATCCACATCGAGTTCTTTCACTACATTTTGGAATGTTGAAACATTCACGAGCTCACTTGTTAATTTTCTACTCGTTGAACATTCATTTGTGAAATATGAACCATAATTTGAATTCACTACCCCTAAGAATTCATTTTCTAGCTTGAAAATATTTTGATAAGGAGTGAGAAACAAAGTTAAATATCTCCCTTCTTTTAGAAAAAAATATAGCAATATTGTCAAGGTTGCTAGTACTTCGCCACAATTTATCAATTATTACAAGTGAGCGAGATGTAGAATTTTGGAGGATTGATGATACTTCACGATGCACACATAATTGAACTATGTTCAATTATTAGATGCTCCCAATTTGGTGAAAATTGCTTAAAAAACATGTAGTTTGGTTGATTCCTTAGTTACAAACGAACCAAGTGATAAGTTGACAGTGATTGGCACTACTATTCGACAAGGTATCATTTTGTATGAAACTCTCTTGAAGATTTAGTTCTAATATGGGACGACAACTAGTGTGAATAGAAATTTGAGATGGATCACTCATAAAGAATGATTGATTGTGTTAACCCCCTATTTCCATAGGGTGTTCACCTTGGGTTCTCGTGAGGAGGTATAGGCATGTTTGGGATTGTCATGTTCCAAATCAACAGTCATCAACCAATCAATTTTGTACACGGTAACAGTGTAAAACTGAATATTTATGCCTTTTCTTTCTTAATTATGTAGCAAAGAATGGCAACTATTATACTACAACAACGTTGGCTTATGCTTACTTTGTTTGGGGTAATTATCCTAATAATGGTGCCTATGACTATCACATGAATGATAGCTATTTCTTTAATAACTATTCTTACCAAGCTCTTGTTACTAAGAATTCCGATTTGCTTTTACAATACATATCAAGTCATGAATTGGTACGATACTTAGAAAATATTCTGTCTGATCAGACAATTTTTTAGTGATTTAATGATGACCCTCCATGGATTCACCTATATAAGCTACGACTAGAGTTGTAAAGATCAGAGCTTGAATACCGCTCTTAAATAATCCCAGGAACATTACAGGTATAGGAACTACTGAAGGTACCAGAGAAACAATAACGACAACTACCAATTCGTCGGCTAATATATTTCCAGAAAGTTGAAAACTAAGTGATAAAGGTTTTGTAAAATCCTCTAAGATGTTAATTGGTAAAAGTATTGGGGTTGGTTGAATATTTTTACCAAAATAACCTAACCCCTTCTTTGCAAGACTTGCATAGAAATATGCTACTGACGTAAGCGAAGCTAGAGCAACCGTAGTATTAATATCATTTGTAGGTGCGACTAACTCCCCATGAGGTAATTTTGTAATTCCCCAAGGAAGAAGAACACCTAACCAGTTAGAAACACAGATAAATAGAAACATAGTTACAATAAAGGAAACCCAGGGACCATATTCTTCCTCTCCAATCTGAGTTCAGGTCAAGTCCCAAAGAAATTCGAGAATATATTCGACAAAATTTTGACCATCGGTAGGAATGGTTTGTGGATCTCGAACAACTATGGTAGATGAACCTGATAAGACAACAATTACAACCCAATAAGTTATAAGTACTTGTGCATGAACTTGAAACCCCCCTATTTGCCAATAAAAATGTTGACCCACCTCAACACTGGATATCTCATAGATATGATTCAGTGTGCTAATAGGAGATTGTACGATATCCATATCCATATTACCCCCTTGTAAAGATTAACTTAAAGAAGAAAATAAATGATTTTTGTCGATTGAGGGATTCCTCAATTATCTCACTCTCATCATAATTTTTCTGGTTATTCCATTAATGAATTCCCATGGAACATTTGTAGTAAATGGAATTTACTACAAATGAGCCAATCTGATCCGCTCGATCTAGAGATCCAATGGACGGAATTAATAATTAACTGATGCTAACTATTCTTATCAAGCTCTTGTTACTAATAATTCCGATTTGCTTTTACAATACATATCAAGTCATGAATTGGTATGATACTTAGAAAATATTCTGTCTGATCGGACAGTTTTTTAGTGATTTAATGATGACCCTCCATGGATTCACCTATATAAGCTGCGGTTAGAGTTGCAAAGATCAGAGCTTGAATATCGCTCGTAAATAACCCCAGGAACATTACAGGTATAGGAACTACTGAAGGTACCAGAGAAATAGGAACGACAACTACCAATTCGTCGGCTAATATATTTCCAGAAAGTCAAAAACTAAGTGATAAAGGTTTTGTAAAATCCTCTAAGATGTTAATTGGTAAAAGTATTGGGGTTGGTTGAATATATTTACCAAAATAACCTAACCCCTTCTTTGCAAGACCTGCATAGAGATATGCTACTGACGTAAGCGAAGCTAGAGAAACCATAGTATCAATATCATTTGTAGGTGCGACTAACTCCCCATGAGGTAATTTTATAATTCCCCAACGAAAAAGAGCACCTGACCAGTTAGAAACAAAGATAAATAGAAACATAGTTCCAATAAAGGAAACCCAGGGACCATATTCTGCCTCACCAATCTGAGTTCTGGTCAAGTCCCGAAGAAATTTGAGAATATATTTGACAAAATTTTGACCACTGGTAGGAATGGTTTGTGGATCTCGAACAACTATGGTAGCTGAACCTGATAAGACAACAATTGCTACGCAAGAAGTTATAATTACCTGTGCATGAACTTGAAACCCCCCTATTTGGACCCACCTCCACACCGGATATCTCATAGATATGATTCAGTGTGCTAATAGGAGATTGTACGTTATCCATATCCATATTACCCCCTTGTAAAGATTAACTTAAAGAAGAAAAGAAATGATTTTTGTCGAATGAGGGATTCCTCAATTATCTCACTCTCATCAGAATTTTTCTGGTTATTATATT
Organism: Pseudotsuga menziesii; assembly: GCA_001517045.1. Taxonomy (NCBI): domain Eukaryota; kingdom Viridiplantae; phylum Streptophyta; class Pinopsida; order Pinales; family Pinaceae; genus Pseudotsuga; species Pseudotsuga menziesii. Next base: position 152,755 of record LPNX010556119.1, on the reverse strand, counting down.
AAGAAGATTTTGAAATTTAGAGTAGCCAACCGAACCAATAAATGAAATTCGCTCTTACAATATCTTGGATAGAATAGCAGCCAACTCAGTAAATCCTCAGCTCCTCTCCCCCCCTTTTTTTTCTATTTTATTATTATTACTAATTCACTATCTATTAGCCCTTCATATAGCTATAATGACCTTAATGACCTTCCTTCGCAAATTGTTGACGTTGATCTGTTTAGGATCAATTGGATTGAAGCTATACCATCATCATTGGCTGGAATTGGGATATCCATGAGATCTGGATCACAATCTGTATGAACTAAGCAAATTGTCGGAATACCCAAAGTTCTACATTCCCCAAGAGCAATGGATTCTTCTTGTTGATTGGTAATTATCACAATATTGGGTAAGCTCGTCATGTATCTAATTCCACCTAGATATTTCTGCAATTGGTCCAATTGTCTCTTGAACATTGCTGCTTCTTTCTTTGGAGGTCGATTGAATCGTCCTGTATCTTGTTCTTTTTTTAAATCCTTGAACTTCTGAGATCTCGTCTCTGTAGTAACCAATTAGTTAGCATACCACCAAGCCATTTTCTATTTACATAATGATATTGAGCTTCTGTTGCAGCTAATGCTACTAAATTAGCTACTTGATATTTCGTACCAACTATTAGGAATTGTTTTCCCCTACCTGCTATATCAAATGCCAGATCACAAGCTTTTGATAAAGAACGAGCAATTTTAGCCAAATTGATAATATGAGTATCTCTACGCTCTGTAAAAATGTAAGGTGCCATCTTAGGATTCCATTTCCTAGTTTTATGTCCTAAATGAACTCTTGCTTCCATCATCTCTTCCAAATCAATGTTCCAATATCTTGTGCTCATTCTCGTTCGCTTTCCTCCCCAAAATAACGACATAACATGGATCGTAATATATAATTATTCCAACGGAATCGATTACATCTCAAAGATTGCTTGTCCGTCTAGTACATGGTATAAGCATTCTAACTCATGGAATATTTCATATTATTCCTATTATATTATAGAATGAATATTCATGAACATAACAAGAAATCTCTTTATCAAGCAAGATTATTTCTGATCAAGACTATTTGAATCGTTGTTTCAATATATTGTGATAATTTTCTTGAATGGGAAAAAAAAGAAACTTTGTCATGATGAAATAAAATATCTTTCACTTTGTTGCTAAATAGGTTCCTATTCCCTATTCTTGGATCCATTTCATTTTGTTTCCCTGAACGACGAATATGCTGTCTAGTATCGACAGGTATAATCCCCCTGAGAATAACATTTTCCTTCAATCCTTTCAACCGATTGATACGACCTTGTAGAGCAGCTTTAGCTAAGACTCGAGCAGTTTCCTGGAAACTCGCTTAGGATATAGAACTTTGAGTATTTAGAGATGCCATTGTTGTTCCTAATAACATAGTTTGATAGTAGATTGCCTCTTCTAGAGCATGATCCATTCTCTGTGCTCGTAATAATCCAATGAGTTCCCTGTGTGAAAAAACATTAGCCATTCCATCTTCTGAAATTAATACTTTTGATGTCATTTGGCGTACAATAATCTCTATATGCTATAATTTGACCAGATTCGGGGAGTGGTTCATCCTTGGATATACATACACTTTCAACAATAAATTGTCCAGGACTAACTACTGGAAATGTTATTTCGTAGAATTCGGATGAGGAAGAGCACCAATGTGGACCCAATAAATTGGAAATGATGTTCCTGCACGGATTGAAATGATAATTTTTTGTATTTTCGTACATGAAATAATATTTAGGTACTTGGAAAGTATTGAAAGAATTTTGGAAAATGGAATGTTTCTTCGACAATACTTTTTGATAAGTTAGAAAATGGGAGGATGGAAAACGGTTGGTTATACTATGTAAATGACCCAAGAGACCCAAAAATTCAATGATTTTTATCATAGGATCCTCTCTATTTGATTTATTTACCGTATCATTACATTTTAAATCATTGAATAGAACGACTCGAAAATAGTCAGATGGTGACCGAACCATAAATGATCCACTGTCTTCTTCCCCATTAGAAAATGAACAAATAGTTCCTTGATGCTTACTAATTAATGGACTCTCCCCATTGGAAGAGACAAAATTAGTGTAGTCAAATTTGTTATGAAACATAAAATTTGAACTTGCATCATTGTCCCTTCTCCCTATGGAAAAAAGGGAGTATTTCATCCAACTAATTTGAATCATATTACTAACGATCTTATTTGTTCTTACTGAAGTAAGAGAAGCATAAGCCCCAGATTCTATAAAATCTGTTTGTTCCCAATCAAATCCTGGACAAGTTCGAACCAATGGAATACTTGTGTCACTCATTACTTGGATTCGTTCACCAACTTCATACGAAATACAATTGCTAACTTTAATCTGCAAGTTGTCTCCTTCCCTTGATAAATCTAGGGAAAAGGGTGTTGCCATATCTGACCCATCAGGTATTCCATATTCTACATTATAATATCCAAAAATAGAATTTCTTTGTAGAATACCAGTTTTTGGTATTCTAAGAATCACATCAGGACAAGGTATTATTCTTTTTCCCCATTCTTTATCACACTGCAACGGGACGATGAATCGATTCATTTGCTTTTTCCCCTTAATATTGTAATTCCTAGGAGAAAAGGTTACATAAATAGAGTCTCGATGCTCTTTGGATATGGTCTAATCAGTTTCTGAATAACTGAAGATTTGTTCTTCCTTCCCATAGCAGTTTAAATCACTTGATCTATGTTCCACTTGATCCACATAAGAATCGGAAAGTGATTGATGTTTGGCAACAAAAGGTTGAACATCTACTTGATCCTGATACTTATGAAATGGAAAGAGTACTACAGTACTACATCCCGATAATATCCATAGATAACTCATCCTTAGTATAGGATGAACATTACCATGTACATATTCAGGTGCATGACACACATTGGTACCCCAATGCATTTCTCCTTCTAGGTCAGAATATATATTTTTGCAAACTTTTTTCTTGAAGGAAGATGTTCTAACACGAACTTCGGCAATAATTTGTTCCGACTCCACATATTGATCATTTTGAACCAAAAGAAAACTGTGTGGTGGAATGGTTAAGTTCTGTACTTGATCCTGGCCATCAATAGTGATGGATAAGTTATTATGACATAGATAAGCAGGATGTCCATTACATGTACGTGTAGGAGAAACCAAATCATCATTGAATTCAATCTTTCCATTGAAAGGGGCTCATAGATGTTTTGCAATATCACCAGTAAATACCCCCCCGGTATGAAAAGTCCTTAGTGTTATTTGAGTTCCTGGTTGCCCAATGGATTGGCCTGCAATAATACCTACTGCTTCTCCCAATTCGATCAAGTGACCGTGAGTAGTACTCCGACCATAACATAATTGACAAATCCGAGATATACTCTTGCAAGTAAAGGGGGTTCATATATATATTGGTTGTGTTCGAGGGTTTATTAATTGATTGGTAAGTCCAACCCCAATATCCTGATTGCGCGTGGCAATGCATCTCCTATTTATATATACATCATCTGCTAGCACATGGCCAATCAGTATTTGTGTTCGTACAACAATTTCATTTTTGTCCCTCTCTCGACCTCGAATGAGACTTACACAAATACCTTGAATAATGCCACAATCTGTTCTACGTACTACGATGTGTTGAACCACTTCAACGAGTCTACGTGTGAGGTATCCAACATCTGTTCTTCGTACAGCAATATCCACAACTCCTTTACGAGCCCCATAACAGGAAATAATATATTTCGTTAAAGAGAGCCCTTCACGTAAATTCTTTAGAATGGGTAGATCAATTATTTGTCCTTGAGCATCTGACATTAATCCTCTCATACCTACTAATTGGTGAACCTGAGATGTACTTCCCCTAGCTCCCGAGAAGGACATCACATGTACTAGATTTAAGGGATCAGCAATGCTAAAATTTGGATTCATTTCTTTTCTCAAATATTCACTTGTAGCATACCATATCTCGATCGATTGATGTAATTTTTCTACTGCATGTACATTCCCATAATGGTTCTGTTTCTCTGAAACAAAACCTTGTTGCTCCGCATGTTGGACGAGCCATCCTTTGGAAGGTGTTGTTAAAAGATCATCAACTCCTAATGAAATAGCTGTATCAGTAGCTTGTTGAAAACCTGAAGTCTTGAGTTGATCCAAGATATGTGATGTATATGTCATTCCGAAGTGATCTATTAATATGCTAATAAGCTTTATAATGGCAGTTTTATCCATCACTTTATTATAAAAGGGCAAATTATCAAAGGGCAATCTAGTTCGTTCCTTCATAAGGAAAAATCTCCATATTTTCATGAGCATGATTAAGCAATGGGTTCAAGACGGTTATTTGAAGGCTTCCTCGATCTCTATATCTGCACTAATGAAAAGATCAATAACATTAGATCCTGAGAGCTGGTAGTGATTTCTTTAGGTGTTTAGAATGGATAAAACCTTGTATGGCTTCTTCCATTTCTCGATTGAAACGAGTACAACCAACAGTTGTTCGAATGTATATATTAATAATTTCCCCCATTCTACCTTTTCTTATTCGATAATGTTCATGGATTTCGTGTAAGGTACACAAAGATTCGTATTGAACCTTGATAGGGGCTTCTTGGTTTACTGAGGTAATGATACGTAAATCCACTTCCCCCCACTGGAGCCATAAGGGGCTGTATAAGTCAATTCATTTCTGTCGATAAGCTCTGAGCACATCACCATAACAATAAAAGGAATGTTTCTTACAGGAAAACCTTTTCTTTTCCGAGTGATACGGATGGTGCCTATTCCCATAAATACCTTGATTATTTTCGACCGTTGATATATAAAGTCGAAGAAGCATATCCTGAGTCGGTATAGAAATAGGATCTCCGATAGCTGGAGACAAAAGATTTGTCTTAGAAAACATGAGTAAATGAGCTTCTACTCTAGCTTCCAGAGATAAAGGTACATGGACAGCCATTTGATCTCCGTTAAAGTCCGCATTAAATCCTCCACAAACCGATGGATGTGAATGAATGGCACGTCCTTCTACTAAAATAGGTTGAAATGCTTGTATTCCTAATCTGTGTAAGGTAGGTACAGGATGTCCTTGCATAACCTCTTGAAGTACTTCCCATACAATGGGTCCCTTATCTCGAATCATACTTTTAGCAGCTCTTAGGTTAGGAGCAATATGTCGTCCAATGAGACTACGAATTACAAATGCTTGAAAAAGTTCTATTACTATTTGAGGGTAATCCACATTGATACAATGATAGAAAGGGACCTACCACAATAATGAAACGACCTGAATAATCAACTCGTTTCCTTAGAAAATTTTCACGAGATCTTCCCTCTTTGCCTTCGATCACATCTGAGAACGATTTATAAGGCCTATCATGATTGTCTTTCATTGGTTGTCCACAGATGCCATTATCGAGAAGTGCATCTACGGCTTCCTGGATCAATTTTTTTGACAAATAACAAATGACTCAGATCCACTTCTTGCTAATGAATTGGTAAGAGTATTATTCCGATTGATAACTCTTCAATAAAGTTCATTTAGATCTGACGAGGTAATAAGTCCACCTTCACCTAATTGAACGATTGGCCTCGGTTCGGGGGGAAGAACTGGTAATAGGCATAAGACCATCCATTTTGGTTCTATATTTGTTCAGAGAAAATGTTTAGCCAATTTAATGCGTCCAACCAAAAAATCCGTTCTTCTTCGAATTGTTTCATCCTCCCATCCATCCACAGTAGATTCTTGATCCTCCTCCAATCTATTCCATTTCAATTCCACCAAGTTCTTCCATTCCATATGTTAACAATCTATAATCATTTGCAGATCCAAACCAGTTAGTTGTTCCTTGATAACATCTCCCCTAGTAGCTATTTCTCTCTCTTTAAATGTTCCAGAACCTCGAGCAAAGAGGTAATGAGAACGAGCAAAGAGGTAATGAGAAATAATATCTCTCCAGGATTGAATCTCATAATTGAATGTACCCCGTGATCTCAATAAAGTTGGTTTGTTAGCTATGGGCCTAGCAAGAAAGAGATTTGGATAGGTTATTCTAAGATTCCCCCCCCCCTCAAGATCGGATGTGAAAGTTTCCTCTCATCTGGCTCAAGTAACTATAAAAAAAATATTTACTCTTTTTGCTCTGAAGAGAAACCGCTACTCTCTGCTCAAGTTCCAGGTGAAATTGAGTATTCCTTTACGATTCTACAACGTAGCTATGGAATTGTTGAGTAGTCTCCTCCCTTCTGAACAATCCATTTATTCTTGAAAAGACCTTCAATTAGGGATTTACTTATCTATATATCGTTCCATTTAATCCTTTAGGTTCTTGCTTGCTCTACTTCGATGGTTACAATACTATCGATTGAAGCATATGTGCGATGAATAGACTCCTATAGCCATATCTTCGGTCCGGAATACCTCTATTCAGGGATAACCCAAATGAAAGAGAATGACTTTTGAATTCCATTATATGAAAGAAGTGTTTTCATGAAGTTAAATTAGCAATTTGATACGGAATATCTAAACCCTGGACTAATTCCTCTTTCTCAACATCTCTTCAAAATGCTTATAATTTTGAGCTTCATGCTACTCCTCTGGAGGGACATGTCAGAACTAAAGGCAGCCCAATTAGATTGAATAGGATGACAGTTCCTTATTACAGATCTGTATGATCAAGTCACACATCGCAGTATACTGGGCCTTCTAATTCTTTCCAAGCTTTAGCTAATAGATTTGCAATATAATTGGGAAGGCATTTCAAATACCATATGTGAACCACTGGACATCCCAGTTTAATGTATCCCATTTGATATCTTTGAATTCAAGAATCAACGAATTCAACTTCACATTGTGTGCAAAATGTTGAGTCTATCTTGTCATTTTCGATCCCTCGAGAATTTCCACAAGCACAAACTCTACTTTTGATAGGTCCAAAGATTCTTTCACAAAACGATCCATCTCTTTCTGGTTTATTAGTTTCATAATGTAGAGTATAGGGTTTAGTCACCTGTCCAACTATCTCGCCATTAGGTAAAAAAATTTCTGGACCAAGCACAAATTTGTTCGGGAGAAGCTAATCCAATTCAAAGTTGTTGATGTTTATTCTGGTCAATCATAAAAGATCTCGATTCATTCTGATCAAACTTCTTCCCTATCTATCTGAAAGTCTTTCTCAGATATAATAGCATGATTCAATTCTAGAGCTAAAGATTGTAATTCTCGAATGAGCAATCGGAAATATTTTGGAGCAGTGCCAGGTTTAAGTATTGGTCCTCTAGATATAATGGCACCAAGTACTTCATTACGAGTTCTAATATGGTCAGATTTGAGAGTAAGCATTTCTTGTAAAATATAAGCAACACCAAAACCTTCTAAAGCCCAAACTTCCATTTCTCCTACTCGTTGTCCCCTCATTTAGATTTTTCTCTAAGAGGTTGTTATGTAACCTGTGCATAAGGTCCACTCGAATATGCATGTATTTTATCATCAACTTGATGACTCAATTTCGGCATATAAGATTTTCCTATTGTAACAGGTTGTTCAAAAACATCTCCTGTTCTTCCATCGATTAATCTATGTTTTCCAGGATGATCCGGTTCGAATACCCATGGATTAGCTGTTTGCTCACTAGCTTTACAAAGCTCAAGAAACACTAGTTTTCTCAAAGCTTCTTGCTCATATCTTTTGTCAAAAGGTGTTATTCTATAATGTTTGTTCATCAGGTTTCCTGCTAAACCGGACAAACATTCAAAGATCTGTCCTACATTCATTCGTGAAGGTACCCCTAATGGATTCAATACCATATCAACTGGTATTCCATTTTGCAAATAGGGCATATCTTGTCTGGGCAAAACTGTAGAAATAATACCTTTATTACCATGTCTTCCAGCTACTTTATCACCCACTTGTATTTTACGTTTTTGTAATATATATACATGGATTGTTTCCGCATTATCACCTGAATCATCTACTCTATTGATCCATCTCACATCAATAACTCGACCCCCTCCAGCTATAGGTGCTCTGAGACAATTTTATCTTGCAGTAGATACTTCAATACCAAATATGGTTTGTAATAATCTTCCTTCTGGGGCACATAATGATTCTTCTGTTGTTTGAGGTGTTAATTTACCTACCAAAACATCACCTGTTTCTATCCAAGATCCTAGCATTACAAGACCATTTTCGCCCAAATGACGAAGTGAATGAGCATCTAAATGAGGTATTTCTCTAGTGATTCTTTCAGGACCCTGGCTTGTCATACATATTTCAATATTGTATCTTAACAATATGGAAAGAAGTATAAATATCTTCATATATCATACGTTCACTAATGAGTATTACGTCTTCGAAATTGTATCCCTCCCATGGCATATAAGCTACTAAAACGTTTTTTCCGAAAGAGAGTTCTCCCCCTACTGTAGTCGCACCATCTGCCAGAATTTGTCCCTTCTTTACACATTCCCCTTGACGAACTTGAGGTTTTTTATGCGTACAAGTATTGGTATTAGAACGTTGATATATAACCGATTTTGTTCGTACAGTGTCTCCATTAACCGATGAAGTGATATTTGTAGCATCGATATACTCGATCCTTCCCTCTTGTGTAGCTATAGCTACACTTCTTGAATCTAGAGCTGCTTGACCTTCCAATCCAGTTCCGACAATGCACTTCTCAGGTTGAAAAAGTGGAATTGCTTGACGTTGCATATTAGAACCCATTAGAGTGCGATTCGCATCATTAGGTTCGAGAAAAGAAAAAAGGGAAAATCCAACGGAAAAATATTGGAAAGGAAAAATACTTCTGAAATGAATTTGTTCCCATGCAATAACTATAAATTCTTGTTGGTATCGAGCTGGAGTAATTTGTTCTTCTTGAATCCCTTGATTTAACGCCAAATAATTTCCCGTAGCTATCCGATAGTATTCATCCACATCTTCTCCCGGTAACAGATAAACCATATGTTCTTCTCTCGATCTCTCAGAGATCTTATAGAATGGACTTTGTAAAGAACCGCAATGACCAATCTTTGCATGAATAGATAATGATGCAACAAGTCCAACATTCATTCCTTCGGACGTATCGATTGGACAAATATGCCCATAATAACTGGGATGAATATCCCGTGTTCGAAAACTAGCAGTTTGCCTTGTTAAATCCCCTCGGGCCTAAATGGCTCAATTTTCGCCCATGAGCTATTTTTGTTAATGGATTCGTTTGATCCAAAAATTGGGATAAGGGATGTGAACCAAAAAAATCTTGAAAAGTGCTTTTTAATAGAGTTGAAGTTACCAAGTTCTAAGGAGTTTATCTATGCTTGGTTGCTATGTGTATAGTTCTTCGAACTGCATCTTCCAAACGACCTAGAGCTAATCTAAATTGATTCTGTAATAAATCTGCTACAGAATGAATACGTCGATTTCTGAGGTGATCTATATCATCGAGTGTACCCATTCCAATTTTAACTCCGATAAGGTAATCCACAGCAGCCAATACATCTTGTGGTAATGAAAAAATCTCGTTCTCGGGTATATGAAGGTTCGATTTTTGGTTTGCATTTCGTCGACCAATCTTTCCCATTTCACATCTTTGTCGGAAAAAAATTTCCTGCAATTCTTTACATAGAGACTCCGAAAATACCAAATCACCACTTACGCAATAAAGTTTTTTATAAAACTCCAGAATGGCATTTTCCTTCGACCAAAGATTTTCCTCCCTCTCCCACTTCCCCTTCTTCAATAAAAAGAAAAATCTTTTGGGATAGTGAGTATTGTCCAGAATCTCTTCGAGATTTAAACCCATAGCTGATAATAGAACTGGAATAGATATTTTTCATTTTCTGCTTACACGAGCCCATATCCTTTCTCCCCCATCAATCTCTAATTTCGATCTTCTTCCCCAATCTGAAATCAAAGTAGTAGTATATATATATAGTTTATTCTATTATGGTCTAATTCCAAACGGTAATAAATACTGGAACTTATTAATATTTGATTCACCACAATTCTGTAAATTCCATTTACTACAAATGTTCCATTGGAATTCATTAAAGGAATATTTCCGAGAAATACAGGAATATTTCCGAACAAGAATATTTCATATGTCTATATATATATATATATATATCCAAGAGGTCTTCTTAGCCCCAAGAGTTAGCTCAATCGGTTGAGTACTCGTAGTTAGGCCTCCCAGCATGTGAGGTCGTGGGATCCATTCTCATCGACTCTCTTGGGGTTAGGCACGGAGCGACCGTGGGTGTGAGGCCCTTTCGGGTGGGTCCGCCAGAAATTATTCCGTGGATGTAGCCCGTCGGTCAAGCCGGCGCGTGAACCACATTGAAAAATAAATAAATAAAAAATATCCAAGAGGTCTTCTTCTAATGTGTTTGGTCATTGGTAGCTTCCAAATGTGTGGCTATGCTTCTTACGGTAAACCTCGTAACTGTGTTTGCAAAGTTAACAGACAACTCTATTGGTACTAATTTGTATTTGGATGCAGGTTTATAACATTGACTTGTGTTTGCAAAGTTTATGGACAACTCTATTGGTACTAATTTGTATTTGGATGCAAGTTTATAACATTCACTTATAACATTGACTTATCCTTGTTACCCCTAAAAAAAATTATGTAATGTTGTTTTATTTTAGAATGATATAATTCATTTGTATGTTAATATAATTTTAAATTATTTGGAATGAATACTTTAATTTGATATAGAGTTTGTGACATATTTGTAAATATTTTCAATTGCTTTTGTTTTACAATGATATAATTCATTTTTGTATGTTAATATATTTAATATATTAATTTAATTTGTTTTAAATTATTTTGTTGCAATAAAATGATATATCATTTTGTAGTAGTATTTATAAATATAAATATTGTAAGCATAATGAATTAATTTCCCAAAATTAAATAAAATAAGCTAATGGTTGGTTACTTTGTTTGACATATTTGTGATATGTAATTTAGTTGATTAATTTCAATGGTCAAGTGTTATGAATTACAAGTATTGTAAGGTTGTTAGTACAAGAAAGGCATAAATACATAAATGTCAAATAATTTGTTTTGAAATATAAATTAAAAGCTTTTAATGTTTTTTTACTATTTTATTTTATTTTTATTATAAATATCTATTTACTTAATATGTATGTCTTAATAATATCATGAATACTATCTTAATAATATCTTTGTACATGTATATCTTAATAATATCATTAATTTAGATTTCTTAACTTTATTATTATTCTTTCTTTGATCTTTTTATTTTTTCTTTTAGTTTATAAAAGATACATGTACGAAGATTCACAAATTGAAACACAGATGCATACCACAAACATGCACAAAGCTCCACAAACATCAACACAAACACAAAATTGTATACAAAAACCATAGACAATTTATACAAATATATTAAATAATTAAATTATTCCACATATTGTTGGCATGATGAGCTTGACAAGGAAGTTGGTCATGGCATTTGTAATGGTGCTATCATGTGGGCTTGTGGTGAGGTTGTGGGTGGTTGGGAACGATAACTAAAATCAATTTGTCCTACGTAGTTATTTTGTGTTGGTGGTTTGAGCTTGGTCACAACCATCTTGTGCCTGTGTTAAGCTAGGAGTCTAGTGTTAAGCTATTGATTGATTGAGCGGAGCAGGGGCTTGGATATTGTCATGTTTGGGATGGTGGAGGAGGGTGCCATGTGTAGTTAGTAGGGAGTATGGTTTGCACTCATGCAACCAAAGGAACATAGGGGGGGATCAATGAGCCACCCACATGCCTCGTTCAATATGAGGTGGTTGATGCAAAGCAAGAGTTTATCAAGATGTGTTAGAGAATGTGAAGCATTACCTTAACTGTGTGAAGCAAGATATTAAGGCGGATGACTTTGGAGGATGATTAATTTGATTGGGCGGAGCAAATCATAGACATTGGACATGCAAGGGTCCATGCTAAACGAAAGGAGTTTGAGCTTGCAGAGGAACATAAGGTCAAATTATAAAGATTAATGTTTTAATCAATAGTTTAATATAAGGTAAAATAACTCACAAACACAAAGTTACATACAATATATATATATCCACAAATATAAAACATTGCATAAACAATACAAGTACAAAGATTCACAAATGCAAACATAACATTGCATACAAAAAGTATGTAAAACAAAACATGGACAAAGATTCACAAGCACATAAAGTTGCATACCAAAAACATTATAACACGTATTTTAGAGGAACAAAATATTATAACCCAAGAATTACATTTGCAAACAAACCATTTCATAGATAAAGTAGATACAAACTACACAACTATTTTAAATAATCACATAATTATATAAGACAATAACCAACAAACATAGAGTTGCATACAAAAAACATGTACACATATCTACAAATATATAGCGTTGCATAAAAAAATATATGGACAAATAAATACATAACATTGTATTTATTTGTACATAAATAGATACAAAAACCCACAAACACAACCACAAAATTGCATACCAAAAATATATACAAAGATCCATAAATATATTGAATTGCATGCAACAGAAACATGGAAAAAGATTCACAAACAAATAAAAGTGTATAGAAAACATTATTTCATTTAGCAAACACTAAAATAATCTCATTTAACACATAATTACAAATTTGATTAAAAAATAACATTCATTTCAAATTCAAAAAAACACTCAAATACAACAAACAAAAATGTTGCCCATAGCAATTAGACCAATTGGTAATAAGCAACTGAAATGAGAAGTCGTAGGGTAATTAAAAAAGAACAAAAAATCATATTAAACCAATTCAAATTAAAATTAAAGACTCAAATACAACAAACAATAAAAATTAGTAATATTATTTCATTCTTACAATTTTAAGCTTATTGTCTACATTTTCTCTCTTCTTAAAGTTCAATAGACCAAGTGAATATTAACCACCACCACCATTAATTCATTATTAAAATTTTAACCGTAAGCTCTACACCATTTTCTTCCTTCTTACAATTCAATAGATCAAGTGAATATTAACCACCACCACCATCTAATTCATTATTACAATTTTAACCTTAAGCTTTACACCATTTTCTTCCTTCTTAAAGTTCAATAGACTAAGTGAATATTAACCACCACCACCATTAATTCATTATTACAATTTTAACATTAAGCTCTACACCATTTTCTCCATTCTTGAAGTTCAATAAATGAAGATAGTTAAAAAGTTGCAAATACAAAGTAAATTACAAAAATTTTAACTAAATCAAATATTCAATAAATATTACAAAACATAATAATAATCTTGTTATTCTAATTTTATCTTTTTAGAAGATAGATATTCTAATTTTTAACTTTATCAAATATGCATACAAAAGTAAACTTTTTATTTGTAAAAATTATGATGCTATCATAAATTTTTATTATTTTATGTTCTTTTTATTTTCAATAAAAGTAATGACATTTTAATTTATGATTGTTTTTTAATTTTATAACTAATATATCATTAATTATCATAATTAATATTTAGATTATAAATTTTTTTTTTAATATTTAAATTATTTCTAATAAATTTCTAATTTTATTAATTAATTTTTAAGTTTTATTAATTCATTAATTTTTAAATGATGATTATGATGATGATGGTTAATGTCTACTTAGACTAAACTTTGGTTTATTCAACCTAAAGAAACAAATTAATTAGTTTGTTTTAAAATTGTATTCCTATGTTTAAAGAACTTGGTGAGAAGCTTCCCGAGCTCATTATAACTTTGACAAAAGATTATGAAACTGAGATCTAATGTACATAGGGCACTCTAAAAGGAAGTGGTTTTCATCTTCAATGTTCATATTCTCACAGAGACGATAGATCCTTTCCACCCATGGTGTTTTAGGAACTATCCAATAACTTGTTTTATTATAGAGCTCATGAGAGTTCGTTCTTATCTTAGGTATATTAATTTTTTTTCTTTGAACTTGTTAATACAAAGAGATACTTTTAATGTTCTAGAGTATGGTTAATGACCTCTTTATAATATCTTAAGTTTCTTTTAGCCTCTAAATCTTTCTCACACCACAATTTCTCTTTAAACTTAGAAGTAACAATATTTGTAATGTTATTAATATTTTGCAGTGCAAATTTTTTAATTTAAACAAATATTTAATAAATTTTAATTTTTAATAAATTTATTTTAATTTTTAATAGAAGTTATCGTATAAACATTAATTTTAATTTTTAAAATGTTATGTATTTTAAATTTATAACTAATAATATCATTATTTTAATTATGATTATAAATATAATTTCATTTATAAATATTATAATTTTTCAATTTAGCTTTTAATAAATTTATAATCTTATTATTAATTTTTAAAATTTTATTATATAATATTATAATTAGAGTAAATATCATAATTAATGTATTAAAAATATAATTGAGAGCTTTTCTTGGTTTTGAGATTTTAGAATCTCTACTAACAAAGAATAACCATGTGAAGGCGAAAGCTCATATACTTTCAAAAACTGTGTTTTGTTGTTGTTGTCGTTACAACAAAGTAGGTTGTTTAAATTTTTTAAATATTTTATTTATGTATTTATTAAATTGATATTATTATAGTTATGATGTTATTTAATTTGATAAAAGCTTAAAAAAAGGATAAAGTTGTATCTTAAAAAATTATAAAATTAAAAATTAAAACAACAAAATTATAAAATTAAAAATTAAAAAAATTAAAACAACCATTAAAAAAGAAAAATAAAAATAAATAAAATGTCAAATTATATAATATATATTTATTATTATACTACACATAAGTTATACATTATTTACATAATAAAAATTCATTTCATTTAACAAAAACACAATTGCATATAAAATAACATTATCTCATCTTTCAAACCTAGAAGTTATCTCACAAACACATAAAAGTTACATACATAATACATGTTCAAATATTTTAAACACAAACATAGAGTTGCATACAAAAAACATTAGTTCATCTAGCAAACATAACAATATTTTAATCTAAAAAACACATTAGATTTACATAGAAAATACATTTTCAAATATTTCAAACACAAACACACAAATGAGTTGCATAGAAAATACATTTTCAAATATTTCAAATACAAACACATAAAGTTACATCGCACATTATTTTTGTTAAAGACACATTAAAGTCAATTCATCTAACAAACATAAAGTTGCATTCAAAATACATGTTCAAAATCTCAATCACAAACACATATATTTCAATACAAAAAAAACATTATTTTCATCAACTACACATGAAAGTCAATTCATCTAACAATCAAAAGATCTCAAATACAACTAAAAATTGCACTAAAATCAACAAAAATTACACTCAAACAATACAGTCAAATACAACAATGTCATAATATAAAAACTACATAAATAAAGCTTAAAAAAGTGTAAAATAGAAAAAAAGTACAAAAGTAAAAATGTGAAAAAAAATAGAACAAAAAATTTAAATAGAAATAGAAATTTGTTTTTGTTAGAGATTATAAAATTAATTTAAATCAAAACAATTATAGGAAAATAAAAGTGAATAAAAAAACATACTACATCATAACACTAATAATACTATCATGAATTTTTATTATTTTATATTGTTTTTATTTTCAATAAAAGTTACGAAATCTTAATTTATGATAAAAAATTTTTGAATTTATAGCTAATATTATCATTAACATCATAATTAATATTATGATTATAATTTTTTATTATTATTTTAGTTTTATTAATAAAGAAATATTTAAATTTAGTCTAATAAATTTATAATTTTATTAATTAATTTATAATTTTTATTCATCAATTGTTTTTTAACTTTTATTTTATAAATATGATAAAAGTTTATTTTGTTTTATTTATTTACATAAATTTTTTATTACTTTATATAATTTTTTATTTTTATTTATAAATTTACTGTTTAAATATTATAAACTTAAATATCATAATAATTTTAAATTGATTATTTTTATTAAAATAAATTTTAATACTAGTGTATTACAAATTTATTAAATTTTCATGATTAATATATAAGTATTATAAATATAAATAATTTTTTTAATTTAATTAAATATTTAATAAATTAATTTTAATTTTTAAAATGTTATGTATAATTTTATTTATAAATATTATGATTTTTCAATTTAGTTTTAATAAATTTATAATCTTATTTTTAAAATTTAAAATTTTATTATATAATATTATAATTAGAGTAAATATCATAATTAAGGTATTAAAAACATAATTATAGATTTGAGAGCTTTTCTTGGCTTTGAGATTTTAAAATCTCTACTAACAAGACCAACCACGTGAAGGTGAAAGCTCATATGGCCTCAAAAACTGTGCTTTTGTTATTGTTACAACAAAGCGATAATCTCTGTGCTTTGTTGTTGTTGTTACAACAAAGCGGGTTGTTTAAATTTTTTAAATATTTTATTTATGTGTTTATTAAGTTGATTTTATTATAGTTATGATCTTATTTAATTTGATCAAAGTTAAAAAATAGTATAGAGTCGTATTTTAATTGATCATAATTTTTTATTTTAAAATAAATAACAAATGGAATAAAAAAAAATTACAAAATTAAAAATTAAAACAACACCATTAAAAAAGAAAAATTAATGCAATTAAAAAATAAATAAATAAAATGTCAAATTACATAATATATATTTATTATTATACTATACATAAGTTATACATTATTTACATAATAGAAATTCATTTCATCTAACAAACACAAAAATCATTTCATGTAACAAGCACACAGTTGCATATAAAAAAAACACTATCTCATCTCTCAAACTTGGAAATTATCTTTTCTAACAAACATAAGAGTTACATACATAGTACATTTTCAAATATTTCAAACACAAACACATAGAGTTGCATAGAGAATACATGTTCAAAGATTTTAAACACAAACACAAAGTTGCATACCAAAAACATTATTTCATTTAGCAAACAGCAAACATAACAATCTTTTAACCTAACAAACACATAAGAGTTGCATAGAAAATACATTTTCAAATATTTCAAACACGAACACAAACACAAACACATAGTTGCATAGAGAATACATGTTCAAAGATTTCAAACACAAACACATAGAGTTGCATAGAAAATATATGTTCAAAATTTCATAGAGTTGCATAGAGAATACGTGTTCAAAATTTCAAACACAAACACATAGAGTTGCACAGAGAATATATGTTCAAAATTTCAAACACAAACACATAGAGTTCAATACAAAAAACATTATTTTCATCAACTACACATTAAAATCAATTCATCTAACAATCATGGAGTGGCATACAAAATACATGAGCAAAGATATGAAATACACCTAAAAATTGCTCTAAAATCAACAAAAATCACACCTAAACAATACAATAAAATACAACAATAATATAAATACTATATAAACAATAACAATGTCATAATATAAAACCTGTATAAATAAAGCTTAAAAATAGCTATAAAATAGAAAAAAAAATACAAAAGTAAAAATGTGAAAAAAATATTAAAGCAAAACAAATATAAAAATAAATAAAATTTCAATAAAATGAAATTTATCTGTGTTAAATAAGTTTTGAAATCAATGTGTGAAACATGAAATTTATTTTTGTTGGAGAAATTATAAAATTAATTGTATAAAATGAAGTTTATTTATGTTATATAGATTCTTAAATTAATTTGCGTGAATCATTAAGTGGAAATTGAAATTTATTTTTGTTGGAGAAATTATAAAATTAATTTAAATGAAGACAATTACAGAAAAATAAAAGTGAATAAAAAACCATACTACATCATAACATTATAAGAAACTACTCTAAAATGATGGGGCGCCCCACCATCTAGAGCATTTGGATGGGTTTAATCCCATCCCCAAAAAAGTATAATTATATATATTAAAGAATAATATGTTTGGAAGTATATGTCTTTACAAAGCTCTCAAAATAGAAAACTATACAAGTCCAATGGACATCACTTCAAACTCTTAGAAATAACATTGAATCAATATTCAAAGTTATCTGCTTCATACCTGAAAATATAACAAAACAAAACAAATATGAGATGCATCCTTATTTAAATATTATTTTATAAAAAAACATGTAAAAAGAGAAGATCATTACCTTTTCTCTTTATTTATTAAAATTCTTAAAAATTACACAAAAAAATCATGTTTAAACGATGCATATACCTGAAAAACAACAAACCAAAACATATTAGACATCCTTATTTAAATATTAGCAATGCCATCTAATATATAATTTAAAAAACACCTTAAAATATGTGAAGTAATAATTATTATCATAAAAAAATCTTAATATAAGTGAGGTAATGATTGTAATGAGATGAATAGAGTTGCTATAATATCTTAGCTTAAGCTATAAAATATGAAGATCGCAATACTAGTAGCTTACTTATGATACAACTATCTTATGTAGAATACGTACCTTATTCACCTGTATTAACCCGATCACTAGCTAGTATGATATCAATGGTAATAATTGTTAGATCTCTATTAGTGTAAAGGTTCAAGCTAAGCTTACACTAGTAAAGATAATGGAGTTACTTCATTACTATATATATGTTTAATAACGTTGATTGCTCGTCCATTACTCTCGTTATCTCGATCTAGGCTCATGTATCATATCCCATATATATAATGTTTACAACGGTTTAGTTCTACCATGCTCATTACAGACAAGATATGTATACAAGCCTATGTATTACTTCACACTGGGTCATCATATCAATTGAATACCGATAATGTTATAGCTCGATATGAAGTAGTTACAAATTAGACATACTGTGTAGTTATCTTGATTACTACTAGTATTAGCACTTGAAACAAGCATGGTAATCACACTAAAGAATCACTACATGTTACTGTATCCATGATGTTATAACAAACAACAAGCTGATTATAACAACTAGTCATCAATGGCAATCATAGTAATGAATCATTCATATATAACTCATATAAAAGCTCGAACATCATGAAGTTACAAGAGTACTGATTATATAAGTAGTATCAAGCTAAGTAAAGCAATAAGCTTACATAATGATAACAAGACATATTATGATTCTATGATACAGATCGGGTTCATAGTTATGACAAAGCCCAGATGTGATGATTGAAACCCATTATTTAAACATAGCTGCATTATGCTAAAAAAATTGTGGTTGATTCGATCAATGGGGCTTTGGCCCTATACATAGCAAGGATACGTAGCAAGCCGCCATTGGGGAGGAACGTGTGCCCCAATTTGGTTTCATGCTGGTTGAGGACGAGGTCATATGGAGCGTTACAACATACTTGGGCGGGCTGTTGAGGCTTTAGTTGGGCTTTAAGAGCACGACGGCGGTAATAAAAAAAGGTAGGTCGGATCATCAATCAGATCTAAATATAGTGATAATCTTTTATGGGACTTAGCTAGCCTTTTAGACCTAGAACCCATATATCAAAATCCCAAGGTGTCCTTCCCTGTTGAAATGAATCCCAATCTTGCGGCGTAACAATCTGAAAGCTCTATTGTAGTTCCATATGGAATGAAGTTCCCAGGTTTAGCACCTCGAATTGTTTAACAACCTTGGGTCAACTAGGCTATGACCGGAGTAAAAAAGACCTATATCCGGATCTCTTCCTGAAATGCTGAAATGGAGAGCTTCACCCTTGTGGGAAAGTTTTTTCCCATGCGAAAATTAGACTTTGCCTAGACCATAACCTGAAAGAGACTAAAGTAGGGTAAGGTCGAGATGCAGGCGATCCGAAAAAGAACTAGGGCTGGGCACGCCTGCTTAATCCAATAAGCTGGGTCGAGCTGGGGCCGATAACATGTCTAGGATTGACCTACACCATATAATAATAAAGGCCACTATGGCTTTACTAAACTGAGAGATATTGGGCTGGCCCGACTATTGATAAGGCATGACGAAGAGAGGATTTGGATAACAGAAAGGCAGAGAAAGAAGGAAAAGCCCAATTCGCAAGAGTAGTGATAAACATTTAAAAGCACATCAAAGTATTTTATGTAAGACTCTTGCTAACAACGCTCGGATCACATTTCTTTTTAACAACATGAAATCAACCCTATTTTCACTACCTTCCAAAGGCTCGAGTTACTAATAAAAGGATCAGGTCTAAGTAAAGTATCATAAGTATGACATTATTTTATTCAAATTGGATAAGTAAAGTAAAAGTAAGATCATGAGAAGTAAAGTTCACGTCAAGTAAGGGTAAGTTTGTTGAGAAAAAGCCCATCATCAGGCCTCCCTGTGGAACTCAATAAGGGGTTTAATAGCTTAAAGAAACACTAAGTCATAGAACAATGGCAAACAGAAACATATATATTTAAGGTTTCAATACCATTATATAAAATGTACATTTAGACTCGTAAGCAAATCGAACCATCAAAAAGTTTTCATTTTCAATTGTATCAATTGTGAATATGGCTATGGCTTTCAAACTGAACTCAATTCTTACTTACAGCAATTAGTCTATTCAGTATTATTCTCTTGTTTGCTTATGCTTTTGGCGAATCAGACCATGCACTCAAAGTGGCCTTATCCTTTTGGCGAATCAGACCATGCACTCAAGGTGGTCTTAGCAGCTAATTATGAATTTTCTGAGTCACACTCACACTAGACAAACCATCTGGCATCACACTTCTCTTCCCCTCTCTAATGAAGCATGCAGGTTTTATATCTATTTCTTATGATGTTAAACTATGTGATATGTTGGTATGCCCGTGGATGGCAGGCAGTGGGTTAAAGTCCAAAGAAGCATGCATACCTTAAACCTAAGGTGGGTTATAATGCAGGAATCACCACTTCGTTCTATGTAACTATGTATTCATCTTCTATTTGTGTTTAATGCATCAATTAAAGAGTTAAATGTAAGTGAAAAATGATTCAGATAATGGTGAGTTTATTTGTGTTGTAAAATGATGGTAATTGGTCAGTTGTCAAACAAAAGTTTATGAAGGCTGGCATTAATGGAATTTGACAATGCATGTAGGATTCAAACGTGAGACATTTACAATGTTCCAAAAGGGTTTCTTTCAGCACAAAAGGTTTTCTATTACGGGTAACTGTAGAAGCAGGTACACTGGTAACATGAGAGAATGCCTCTTTTCTAGCTGGTTAAATTAACAAGGTTACATAGCTATCGAAAGCAAGGATCATCAGGACAAAACATAGGAGGAGCAAAGGATATCATAGTGCATGTTGAGCTTAAAAAGAGCGTAAAAACAATTATAGTTATCGATTCATTGGTCAGCAGGAACAAAGGAGAACTAGATCTAAACTAGTTTTTATTCAGATCGTAGTTTTACAAGATATTTATGGTTTTACAAGATATTTACACTGTAACAATAGGATCAAGGGCATCACATTTTTCAACCTATTGATATGCCAAATTGAGTCCTGAAATCCCACATGTAACCTTCTCCATGACAAGACTGTAGGTCGTTACTTACAATTCGATGGCCTGATATATTATATATATATATGAGAGAACATACTTGAAGGAGAGTCTTAGAAACAATGAGCATATCAGGAGTTTTGATAGTCTTAGAAACAATGGGCATATCCGACTTTTAACCACGCAGTCACACAAAGGGCATATCTAACGTTTAACCACGCAGGCGCACATTTTGCAAATGCCACAGGACAACGGGGAGGTAAACTAAGAAAGTCTCCTTGCAGAATTCTGTCAAATTGATGTATTAAAACTACTCAACTCGACCTTAGTGAAACTAAACAGTTTTAGTTTTTCATATATTTAAAGACCGAGTTATATTCATTGCAGAACTTTCAACGATTTACTAACTAATTCACTGAAGGAAAGAACCAGGTAACTCGCCATCACTCATCAGAGATCCTGCCTAGACAATGCATTACTTCCTGGCGCAGAGATCTTATAGGACCTTTTTCTACCACCTTTGAATGGCGAGAATACTAACTCGGATGCTGGGTGATCCACTTAATTGTGGTGCCCTTTCCAATGTGTCTCGAATGGAAATAATATCTAGCTCTCCCTAATGCACCCTCGTTAGTGCTTGTAGATCCCGTAGATTCAGCTGTTTATTCTGTTGATTTCGATGATCCAGCAGCCATTGATCCGGTTGAAGCATAAGAGGACTCGGAGCCAAGTTTATTAAGGCTGGCATGACGAGATAGACAGAGTTTTTGGGAACAACCCCAGGGAGCCTTACAAACTCCAGACAAACTCCAGGGAGCCTTATGGACGGGACGGGAGATGGACCGAATCTCATCTGCAAGGAGAAGATAAACTCCAGGGAGCCTTATGGACGGGACGGGAGATGGACCTAATCTCATCTGAAAGGAGCTGCGACATTGCGTCTTAGCCCATTATATATTCAACCCCAAAACCACACAAAATGTGTCCATATACACTCCAATGGTATGAACCCAAGAAGTCTTATACTATAAAAAATCGTAAGGAAAGAACCATTAGCAAAATGCATATACATAACATAGGCCGCCTAGCCACAGCCGCAGCTGCTTAAAGATAGAAATCGACCCAGGAACCGAACCGGAGTCACGAGGTAGGGTAGTCTGACAGGGGAGTGTAAGATCAGCTAAAATAAATTAAAGGCAGTGAGCTGAACTAAGAGGAACGCATATACACAATATAGGCAGCCCAGCCACAGCCGCAGCTGATTAAAGACAGAGATCGATCCAGGAACCGACCCGGAGACACGAGGTAGGGCAATCTGACAGGGCAGTGTTAGATGAGCTAAAACAAAATTAAAGGCAGGGGATGTTTCTGAATTCAATCTACAATTATATTCTTATTCTAAGAAAACCCTGAATATCTCTTTAATTTAGCTGAATTCCTAATTCTAACCTATAATTTCCAATTCCTATTCTAAGAAAACCATAAATATGAATTCAATCTACAAGTTATATTCTTATTTTAAGAAAACCTTGAATATCTGACCTGAATTCCTGAATATGGCCAATAATTTCAATTCCTATTCTAAGAACAACATAAATATGAATAATTTACCATTTATATTAAGAAAACTTTGAATATCTCTTTAATTTAGCTGAATTCTTGAATTTAACCTATAATTTCAATTCCTATTCTAAAAAACCATAAATAAATAAAAATAAAACATACTTATGATAAACCTGGCTCTCTGTTATAATTTCAATTCCTATTCTAAAAAACCATAAATAAATAAAAATAAAACATACTTATGATAAACCTGGCTCTCTGTTACACTTCCAGAGCATCCTTAATTGCTGCTTCAAAATTCTTGGCCCTCTGTTACAGTTCCACAACATCCTTGTTACAATTCCACTTCAAAATTCCTGGCCCTCTGTTACACTTTCAAAAAATAACCTCCTTGTCACAAGCTGCAACACTACAAAAACTCAACACAAATACACAAACAGACAAACCACAAACAATGACAGACAGACTGCACAAACGACAGACAGACTGCAGAGGAAGTGCTTCCTCAAAATACAAAGACTCTAAAAAAACACGTAGAGTGCAGTGCAAATGACAAAAAGGCAAACACACAAGTAAAAATTCAAACATATATAAGTCTGCAGTATTTCCTCGACCGTGAGAGCAGACCCTAATTTCTGGCTTTTTCAATCTAGCCGTTACCTACCTAGGTTTTCATATGATATCAAGAGAGCGAATCGGCTTGGTCCAATTTCAAATTATAAGAAGCAACCATCCAGTTATCAAAGCATTGTGAAGAGAGAATAGCTAACTTATCAACGGCTCTCTTCTTGCACCAACCCTCCGTCCAATCTCAACATAATTGTTTTATAAGTGTTCTTTATTTCAATGCTTTTTCAATAATTGTTTCATGGCTTTCTTGTAACCTTAATGATAACAAAAAGAATAATGGATTTCTTATAGACATTGTTTAGGTTGAAATCACCTTTCTTAGATTATATCAACAATAACCGTGAGTATTTATAAGCTTCTTCCTGCTTTGGAAAAAGCTTAATGAAGAGGGCATTTCCATCCAACCTTGCTTTTGACCCTTTTCTATCTGGTGGCTTGAAATGATTTTTTCCTCTCATTTGAACTAGTTGATTACCAAGGCATCATTCACAACCACACTTCTTATGTCCCATAGAGATTATGGATAATAAAGGTGTCAATATTCAAACTTAAATTGGTTATCTAGCTAAAGATAACTATTCAATGAAGCTTGGGAAAAAACAATTTGCTTGAGGGC
The DNA here is from genome assembly GCA_001517045.1 of Pseudotsuga menziesii. NCBI lineage: Eukaryota > Viridiplantae > Streptophyta > Pinopsida > Pinales > Pinaceae > Pseudotsuga > Pseudotsuga menziesii. The sequence continues at coordinate 128,429 of LPNX010556119.1, read as the reverse complement.
CTTTATCATAAGCTCTCGACCTAATTGAATAAATAAGCACTGATCCACAAGGGCTTATGAAGGGTTTGGAAAAAAACTAAGGATTCTAGGGTTTGATCGCTTTGGATGAGGGTTTTACACTTGGTGCAAACCTTCCTATTGATTCAGGGTTGCAGCTTCTACCACTCACTCTTTGAACAAAGGATTCACTATGGCGAGCTCGGGAGGAGAAGGGTTTCCTTCTCCCCATTCTTTTAGTGATGTGGCGGGTCACAAATTGACGACATCTCCTATAGGAAATACGCCACAATGGAAACCGATAAATAATAACCTCAATCCGAGGACGACAGAGACATGTCTAGATAAAGGTAAAGGCAAGGAAGGAGACAACACAACCTCTACTTTGCATCCAAAGGTGGCTTGCGCATGGAAACCTGAAAAATGTATACCCCATACAGTGGAGATGCCTCAATTTAAGCTCAACTCAGAGCACCATGAGGGTTATAAACAATATATGAAAGACCATGCCTTAATTGACAAATTTTTGGGGCTATGGCCATCTAAATGGGATCTGATCTGCTAGATAGAATCATGGTGGATCCAAAGTATTTTTCATGACAACCTTCAACAACTTGGAAGACCAAAACTGAATATTTGAGAATGACCCCTACTTTTACAACTCAGTGAGCCTGTTCCTACGCGAATGGATGGAAAAATTTGGCCCAAACAAGGAGTATTTCACTCATGTCCCGGTCTGGAAACTATTCTAGTCTCTGTCATTGGAGTTTTGGCTGCCAAAAATGCTAGAAAGTATTGGGAACACTCTAGGTAAGTTTGTCAAATCTCAGAAGGCACCAAAATCGGTCATTGCACATTTTATGCTAGAATATGTGTTTATTAAAATATTTCTCGAGCACTCCCAAGGGAAATTTGTCTCTCAAGACACAATGAAGACTAGATCCAAACCATTGATTATGAACATATTCCTTTTTGTTATCGGAAATGCCATATTCATGGGAATCTTTTTAGAGACTTACCTTTGAACAATGTTCCGATGATCCTGTCAAGCAAAGCTGGGAAATAAAACGACAACTTCATTCTAGTTCAAAACCGTAAGAGAGTGACACACAGAAGGGGAGGAGGCAACACTGGAAAAGATTTTGCAACCAAGAATAAATTTGAAGATCTCCCACCAGAAACAAAGGACACGACGGGAAAGGAAACAAAGGAGCTGGAAAAAGAAGACTCACCAACCACAAAAGAAGACGATAATATGGAGAATCAAGACAAGCAGAAGGATCCCCGAATGCAACAATGCAAACCAATTCCCATCAACCCCTCCATGCTAAGACTCGGGAGGGCATCAATATGGAGGAGGGAGCATATCTAGAGTCAAAATATGATGAAAATGAGCTAATAGGGATTAATATGGAAATATCATGGAAGCCTGTAGGAAATGGGACTACTCAGCAATACCTCTATAACAACATTAAAGGTCCATAAGGCTTTTCTCACTTCACAAGCTAGGGAAGCAGCTAGAGCCAAGTTGAATTTGGGGATCGTCGAGGGCTCTAACAAACCCACCAAGAAATGTAGCAAGAAAGACAAGAAAAAAGGAGGAAAACTTACTAAGTAGTGCTTGAAGAGTTTGGACACATAATGGTCAATTGAGGCCAAATGGAAGCATTAACAAGTACTTTTTCACCCTTATCTTCCAAGTAGTTACCCCAATGAAGAAACATCCTTGGAACATAAGAGGCATAAATGGTAGGAGCAAGCAACAAGCCCTACGAAAAATGATCATGGAAGAAAATCCAAACATTCTTTTTATATAGGAAACCAAATGCACATAGGAGGAAGCCTGTAGGATTCTACCTTGATGTTGGAGAAATAGTGACTCAATATCCATTGATTCTAAAGACAATTCGGGAGGGCTTTCCATTCTCTAGAATCCCAAGTCCATAGAGAATCAAAGATACTCTCAACCTTCTACAATCATTGGTCTCTATCCATAAGTTTCAAAACTCTTGAGAAAGGAATCTATGAAGTCCTCACCAATGTTTATGGACCCCAACCCCTTCATGACAAAATAATTTTATGGAAGTTCTGCACTATTTGAAAGATCTATTGAATGAAAAAATCTAGATCCTAGGGGGCGATTTCAATGTTAACGTCTCCTTAGATGAGAAACAAGGAGGCATTCAACGTCTTGATAAGGACATCAAATCCTTCTCTAATCTCATTACAAACTTACAACTCATCGGTCTAGCTCCCACAAATGACATTTTCACTTAGAGTAACAAGCGCTTGGGCTCCAATCATGTGGCATGTAGATTTGATAGGTTCTTAATCAGCGACTCTCTCCATATGTCTGGAGCAGATCTTGATTATGAGATTCTACCTCTTGTTGGCTCAAATCACTGGCCCATAAAGCCTATTCGTGGATATGGGGGGGCAGATCTTAAATAGAACCTTCCATTTTGAAATTTTTTGGCTCTCTAACAAAGAGTTTCAAGACAATTATCAACAATGGTGGTTGGAGTCAACCATACATAGGGCTCTCTGATGTACCGCTTTCAGCATAAGCTCAAGAAATTCAAAAACAAACTCAAGCACTAGAATAAAACTAGCTTTGGCAATATCTTCCATGCTCAAAGGAATTAGGGCATTCAAATGAAGCAAATCCAACAAGACATAATTGCACCCTAGACTTGGTGGACAAGGTTCATCAACCAACTGTTAATAGAACACAATTCCCAAGAAGAAATTTTATGGAAAAAAATATGGAGTCCAGTGGCTAAAAGAGGGGGAGAGAAATACAAAGTTCTTCCATCCATATACCATTCAACGAAGGCATACCAACATAATCAACAAGTTGTGGACCGCTCAAGGACACTTAATCACCTCCTGGAATAACATTGAAAACGAGCTGATCACTTTTTAAAAGGAGCTCATGACAAATCTTGTTGCTGACAGAGGGGACACAATTAAAAAAATCACTCAACATATTCCCAACCTTGTCACTTGAGAGAAAAATGAGATTATGATGAGGCTAATCTCCCAAGAGGAAGTTGATCAAGCCATGAAAGAAATGGCGCTGGGAAAATCTCCAAGACCGGATGGTTTTATGACAGACTTATTCCACCATTTTTGGTCCTTGGTCAGATAAGAGGTATGGAAGCTTGTAGAAGACTCTAGAACCTCTCAAGATGTATTGTTAGCTCTCAATGCGACTTTTATATCTCTCACCCTGAAGGAGGAAAAGGAAACTAGCCCTTGAAACTGTCGACCTATTGCACTATGCAATGTCATATATAAGCTCATCACCAAAGTCATTGCTCTTTGTTTAAAGCCCCTTCTCTCAAATCTCATCTCACTAGTACAAACGAAATACGTGGAAGGAAGGAAAATAATGGACAACACCATCTTAGCCCATGAGGTTGTCCATTCTCTTAGGACCATGCGCACTCCAAGTATGCTTATCAAGTTGGATCTTTCTAAAGCTTTTATTAAACGTAGTTGTAAATATATGTCTGAATTGTTGAAAGCCTTTTGCTTTGACATGGGTTGTCCAATATAAAATGACTTATTAATTTAACTTCCTCTGCCTTTTTCTCTATCCTATTGAATTGTTCCCCTGCTGCAACCTTTTCCCTCTCAAGAGGAATCAGACAAGGGGACCCCATCTTCCCCTTTCTCTTCATTTCTATGGGTGAAGGCCTCGGTAAAAGAATCGAGTCTTCTCTTTGTGACAGTTTCCTTGTTGGTATTTTTTTGCATGGCTTGAACCCTTCCCCTTCTCACAGTCAGTTTGTAGATGACACACACTTAATAGGTATCATGTCTGTTCGTGAAGCTAATTGCATCCAAGCCATTCTCACAGATTTTTGTGAAGCCTATGGAACCTCGACCAATAAAGAAAAATACCAGATTTTCTTCGTCAATATATCCCTGGAAATACAAAGACACATCGCTAGACTTTTGGGTTTTTCTAGAAGTGCCCCCCCTTTTCATAATACCTTGGCATACCCCTAATTGATAATGCTCTCTGAAACAACTAATGGGAAGACATCCTTCATCTCTGGAAAAAATACTCTCTTCTTGGACTTTCCGGGTTTTAAAACTTCCAAGCCGAATCATCCTTCTCAAGTCAGTGCTACAAGCCATCCCCCTTGATCTCTTCTCTGCTTTAGCTACTTCGAAGATCAAGCTCAAAAAAATCAAAGCCATCCAAAGAAACTTTCTTTGGTAAGGTGCTGGAGAGGATCAAAAGGCCCCCATTAGGGACCACTACTTTTGGGAAATATGTAATGGAGCTTCTGCACGCATATGGCTCAATTCTTGGCACCAATTTCCTAAGCTACAAGATAAGGAGGAGTTGAAGAAAATCATGGCTATAATAGCCAACTCTCAAGACCAATTAGTACAACAATATTGGAGCGTGATGAATGAGGGAGAACATTAGAGAACTTGGAAGCTAACCAAGGAAGAACTCAACCTTCCCAAACAATAAAAAACCAACCTTGGACTGAAGAGATCAATCGGCGCATAATCAAAATTAAGCATGGACCTGACATATTGCGCTAGGGATACTCTAGCTCATGTAATTTTTTAGTCAAGGAAGCTTATCATATGAAATATGAAGCTTATGTTATCAACAAAGACACTCTATGGGACATCATTTGGCATAATGGCTACTAGCCTAAAGTCAACTCCTTCCTCTCGCTTATGGGGAGAGAATGCATTCTTACCTGGGATAATCTACAAAAGCGTGGTTTCAAGGGTCCATCCTGGTGTCATCTTTACACACATAATAATGACACAATCGATCATTTCTTGGACGATTATCCCTTCAGTTCTCAATTCTAGGATCAAATGGTAAGTATCATGAGACAAACAGACCGATAGAGGAAAAATGTCATAAGCAATTTAAAGAATTGGTGGCCTAAGGTCTTCAAGAATCCCATCCTAAACAAAATCTAGCAGTGTCTCCTAGTTTTTATCATGTGGAAAATTTGGAAAGAAAGAAATAGAAGAGTCTTCAAAGGTTAAATTCTTCCCCAACGACATGTATTAAACCTTCTTAAAAATCACATCGTGGAATTTGTGATCATCCTTCCCTGGACCAAGGAAGACTATGAAAGTGATGCAGATGAAACTAATATATTAAAGCAATGGATTTTTCATCCTCCACTCTTTGGTCTTTAGCGATCTCCTTCTTTTGTTCCCATCACTGCCTCCGCTTCAAATGCCACGGATCCTAGTTTCACTAAGCTCAATTTCTATGCAGCTTCCAAAGGAAATCCAGGAAAAGATGGATACATATGAGTCTTTTGAACCTGTGAGGGAAAATTTTTGGGAACATACATGGGCGGTCTAGGAATTGACTCCAACAATGCTGCGGATCTTTGGGAATTATACACAGGTCTAAAGATTTCCTAACAAGAACGCTTCTCCAGGTTAATCATTGAAGGAGACTCCAATATTTTAATAGACATGCTACGACACTTTTAGAATGGAAAATCATTGGCTAAAATCTCCACCAGTTGGTGTTTGGAACACTTCCTCACTTATGTGGGTCTCCTCCTACAAGACTCACCCATGTGACAGTTGCTCCCTCTAATGTGCGTTGACACTCAACCAACAAAGTGGCGAACTTCCTTGCAAATGAAGGCATTGATTCAAAGGAGGATGGCTTTTATTGTTCGTGCCCCCCAATATTGTTACTCCCTTCCACTCTTCTTGTCAAGTGCTAGCAAGAGAAGACTGGAAGATCCCGAATGGGGTGATAGTTGGCAACACAATTGGTATTAATAGTGATGGGACAGAGGGGCAAAGAGGGTAGGAAGTGGTGGTTGAGGAGATGGTCATGCAAGTGCTACCAACCCATGACATTATTGAAATAATTCGTCCCAAGATCGAGCGTGACATGCTCCCTCCCGCTTGTGAGACTTTATTCCCTCATCATTCTTAACATGAGCTTCTTTATGGCTGGGACTCAAGCTCGCAAGGTCATTCATCCTCTACTCTTGGTGCTCGACTTCCATGAGCACTATGAAATTTTGGAAAACCATTTACATTGGGCAACAAGGAATTTTCTGGTGAGCACTATGAAAATTGTTGGTTGTATGGCTCATTTTAGTTGTCGGGGAAGACAAGGTGGGGGAAACACTATCCCCATTCAAGGCGGAATGAATACAGGTCTTCCTAGGTAGTTGGATAGGATTTCAAACTCCCTTCTCCTCCTTCACAATGACCTTAGTGAAGTACAAGAATAACGCCAAGCATGCCTTTCTGAACTCCGGGATAGGGTTTAGGCCATTTGGATTAGTGTGCGTAGGTGGCCATTGTATAGCACCTTCCCTCACCTTTTCTCATGACCATAGTTGCAGATGGCACCATACAAAAGATCTTTAAGGATGCTACTAAAGAAAATGACGTTGTCGTTGTCAAGAATCCAACTATCAATGTTAAAATGGAAGAACATACTATGAAGAAAGAGATTGTTTGGGGCAACACCACCTATTGCTCACGACCATAGTTGCAGATGGCACCATACACAAGATCTTTAAGGATGCTACTAAAGAAAACGATGTTGTCATTGTCAATAATCCAACTATCAACGTTAAAATGGAAGAACATACTATGAAGAAAGAGATTGTTCGGGGCAACACCACCTATTGCAAAGCTGACACTAGTGGCAACATGCAGGACCAATTAGATGATGTTAACACTGATGCCAAACCCACTGCACCCACGTCGCAATCACGCACCGACACAAATGTCAAGTAGATTGTTTTCACAATTTTGTTAATGTCTCAAATATCCTCTCTATTATTAGGAACCCATAAAACATACTCATAATGTCTCAAATTTCTAGAGAGGTTTTATAAAGTATTTTGCATGGATTAGTAATGGATTGACTTGGAAGGTTGGAAATGGTGCCAATGTTTTGGTGGGTGTAGATCCTGTGTTTGGTAATGAGGAGAATTATCTTCTTCCTCCTTCCCTCCTTTACTACTTAGCTGAGTTGGGATTCTTTTCTCTTACTCATATTAAAAGACCCTCAATCTCCCTCACTTGGCTTGCGGATAGGGATCTTGGTCTTGGTGGGGTGTGGGAAAAGCATTGGAATGATTATATTGACAGGTTAAACAAGGTCGGGTTAATACTTTATGATGAAGTTGATGAATTAATTTGGGCTTGCAATAAGAGCTCAGCCCAAGTTAGTGCAAAATTTGCTTATTATGCCCTTATTTCGAATGCTTCTTTTCATCTTCCTAAATGGTGGTACCAAAAGATTTGTAAATGGAACGCTCCGCTAAAATTGAAATGCTTTCAATGGCTTGATTTTGAAAACAATCTGCCGCATCTGGAATAACCTCATTCACAGAGGTTGGATTGGTCCAGGTATTTTCCTTCTTTGCTCTCAGGAAAATAAAACAATTGATCATATATCCATTCATTGTAACTTTAGCAGGGTTTTGTGGAAAAAATTATGTCAGGATCTGAAGATTCCTTGCGCTTGGTATATTGATTCCTTGGAAAAGAACTTCTATAATTAGTATATAATTGTCAAATCTTACCAATTATTTCCCATCTTTATATGTTGGGAAATATGGAAATCCTGCAATGCAGCTATTTTTGAAGGAAATCGTCAAAATGTTCAAAGACGCATTGTCAAAACTATCTATTTATATAAATATTGATCCTCATACTCTCCTTACAAAAGTTGGACTAGGTTTCTTCCAAGCCTTCCAGGTTCCTCTTCTGCATGCAGTTTTCTTGATGGTGCTCAACAGGGTGTCTCTATTGTGCCAGATGTTTTTTTAATATAAATGTTGATCATATTCTTAAGCTCAATATTTTTTGTGGATCTGGGTCCAACATAAAAGATGAACTTGTAGCCCTTTGGTGCTTGCTCCATATTTCTCATCTTCTTGGCATTGAGTCTTTCTAGGTTTATGGTGACTTGTTGGTTTTCATAAATTGGGCAAAGAAGGTTCTTCTCTTCAAGTGCTTTCTCTTTTCCAATGGTGTCAAAGGATTGAAGATATTATTTAGTCTTTTTCAAAGCTCTCTTTTCATCATATTTACAGAGGATTGAATGGTGAAGTTGATTTGCTATCCAAGCATGCACTAAATGGGTCGAGGGGTCGTTAGTGGTGGAAGAATATATTGGAAATTATTGTTCTTTTTCAAGTTGTTTTGATATTTTGAGATCCTAAATATATGTTAGTTATAGTTGATGTTAGGCTCAAGCTTTTTTCATGAATAGGCCCATGATTTGGTCCTTGGTTTTTTGGACTCAGTTTTTGATTCATTGGCTACTTTGTATATTGTCACCTTTGGCTTATATTTTTTATTAGGATCATACAATGTATTGTATCTTCATGGACATTTGATGTACTTTTTTATTCACTCTCGAATAACACAAGTATTGTTTATTTTTCTTGTGAAATAAAAAAGAATATTTACTTCTAGGATTTTAATCTTTGTTTGTAGTTGTTAAGTGACTTTTGTAAATTCTGCATTTAATATGTGATGAGTTTTGTGGAGCATATCTTGCTCTTTATCCTTTTCCTCCACTTCCCTTTTCATTTTTTGTATTTTTGTTAGAGTCCTCTCCAAAATTAGAAAGGGTTATAACTAGGTGAGTGCCTCCCATCTCATCAGATTTCTTATAGAGGGGACAACTGATCTTCAAGCGACCATTAGAATTGTGGTGTGAGCATTTGAAAGGAACATTTTTATAATTCAATGTTTGCATAAAATAGTGATCACCAGTCTCTCTCATTGTAACATTTGGGAGACCTTGTCCCATATCCAATTCAACATAAATAGTAGCCACAAAGGTAGTGGTTTTTAGTTTAGTCTCTAGAGCCACTTTGAGGAAAGTATCCAAAGAATCCCCAATGATCTTGAAGATTTTGGGTTCTCAAAATTCCATAGGAATACAAGGCATTTTGACTCATAGGGCTAGGGTATATATATTTTTCCAATTGGGTCAAAATCAACATGCTATTTGAATAGTGTTAAAGTTGAGGTGCCCCAATTCCATGGCCCCTTCATGGCAATTTTGAGTTGATCCTCCATTATGGTGAAAACAAAAGTAGTGTATCCTCCAGACCTAACATGGGCAATAGGAATGTAACCAAGGATATGGTCCCAAGTTCCATTTACCTATATTACACAAGTTTATGGAACACAAGAACATAGGGAGCATGTGTATGAGTATCATATACGTCTAGAAGTTACCTCCAAATTTGCAGGAAACGACAGTTTGGGAACAACAATAATATATATTAAAATATATAAAATATAAAAATAAAATAATTACACATGAGAAGAGAAAAAACATAGAGAAGTAAAAAAACATTAACACAAACTAGGTGACCTAGCTTATTCCTTATATTATGGTTGTAACTAGAACCTCTTAGCAGATGGAAATGACAATAAGGTAGAATCTTTCTAAAGTGGAAACTTTAAAAAGTTATATGGTGGAGATTTACATTTATTATTGATTAGCAACAACTGCAATTCAGTGTAGGGACGAGTGAATACTCTAGTCGGGCGGTAGACATAGATTAGAGCACCAAATCAACAAGGTAGCACGAAATAGCCTTTTACTGCAACTTAGTTTTCTAGTGAAAAAATTCTAAGTTAACCATATATATGTATGGTCACGATGAAATAGGAATGTTGTTAACAACACATGTGGTGACCATGAATGTGTGGAAGCTCCCAATGAAGGAAACACACAAGGTAAAGTTCCCAAGTTCCCAATTTGAGAGGGTAAAAGTTCTCAATAAGTTCCCAACCATATTGAATGATTCCCACTAGATTTGGAAAGTTTCCTACAAGTTCCCTGGAACATCGAAACTTCGGGAATGAATTTCCTAAAAGCCAAGAATGGTTCCTGTGCTACATAGCTATTTACCCATTTCTTTAAATCTCGCTCATAGAATCTTTTTGCATGAAATCTACCAATATAGTGTAGTACCTCGTGCTTGAAGAGAATTAGTTCGAGTATGACACCCATCATCTGCAAGGTATGTTTCCTAGTGCACCTTACTTTCCGACATCGACACCACTTGATAGTTACATGGTAGGGGGTTTTCCCTTGGGTGCAGGGGAGGATGGTCCACAAGTAGGCAGGGTTCTTTGAGCGATAGGGTTTGCTCCGACTATGAATCGAGACCAAAAATGGGATATTAGAAGTGGGATGGGGAGGAAACTGGGAGTACAACGGATATGGAGGGAAAACTCTCGATTGTGGACTTAGGAGTAGCCTTAGCTTTGGAACTTCATATATATATATATATATATATATATATACTAATCACTTTTTATTGATTCTTATTGTTATTTTAGTTGCAATTTATAGTTGAAATATAAAATGCTTTGAAAAAAAATTGCACATTTTCCTAAAAACACACTTTTCTCTAATTATGTTTAATAGTAAAAGTTAATATTTACTTATCTAAAAATCATAGTTTTTGTGAAATGTTCATGTCACAAAATTCCCTTTGGACATTTTTGTTTGTGTTTAAATCGATATTAAATGTTGCAGTGAGTATTCTCATTTTGATAACTTCTGCCACCTCCATTTGATAGGTTAATATTAAGTTGTTTAGTTTTAAATTGATGTGTTCTTCAATCTAAGTTATTGGATTATTGAAATTCAAAGTTCTTGTAGATTTTTAAATATATTTAGATTTAAGTTGATGTTAGGATTAATATTAAAGTGTTCAAAGGTTTGACAAATCCCATGTTAAAACATAATTAGAGTTCATGTAAATATTGGCCCCAATCCTTACCTACTTTAGCATGGGCTTGGTCGCCATAGGTTTCCTTGAATATTAGTGTCCCTATCACCCCATTCAAGTGGTAAAATAATTAATATTGAAATGTTAAGTTTTACAATATATTAAGGGTAGTTAAACCACCCATACAAAACCATAGTGAGTGTCAAACCACTCAAGAAACTTAATGCATGGATCTCTTGTAATTACAAAGCGCTCAATTGTTACATGAAAAATGTTTGATGAAAAGTCTCCAAAGCCACTCATCCACCATAGGTAATAGGCCCAAAGTGGAGAACGATGCTCTTACACAAAATAAGTGCACTAGTAACTATGTTACTCCATGAAAAAGATAAAGCATCGTTGCTCCATGAAAAAGATAAAGCATCGTTGCTCCCAAAAAAAGGGTTGAACTTGTACAACCTTACAAAATTTAGTGATGTAAACCCTTAACAAAATTCACCATTTACCTTTAATTAATGGGGAAAACCATCAAACAAGTTTTAAAACCTAGAAAAAACAACTAATAAATAAAGAACGATTACGAGAAATAAAAAATAGCATAAATAATTTAATAATGAGAAAAAAATAAACATTGAAAAAAAGGAAGAAAAAGGGTTACCTTGTTGTAATACTCTTTACCTTTCCTTGCCATCATGGCTATTTATATTTCATATTTTTATAGAAACACCTCTTCCTCTTCTCTTATATGTTATATTCAAATGAAACAAATCCTCATTATTTACTCTCTTCAAGAGTTGCATTATAGTTTGTCTCGACTTTTAAAGTAAATTTAATATATATATATTAATGGTCCATAGTTTGTCTTGACTTTTAAAGCAATTAAAAAAATATTAATGGTCCACATTACGGTGTAATAGGAGCATCGGTGTGCTCATAACAAAGAGAAGCATCAATGATTCAATACCAAAGAGGAGCACTAATATTCCATACGTATGAGGAGCACTAATTAATATTGAAATGTTAAGTTTTACAATATATTAAGGGTAGTTGAACCACCCATACAAAACCATAGTGAGTTTCAAACCACTCAAGAAACTTAACGCATGGATCTCTTGTAATTACAAAGAGCTCAATTGTTACATGAAAAATGTTTGATGAAAAGTCTCCAAAGCCACTCATCCACCATAGGTAATAGGCCCAAAGTGGAGAACGATGCTCTTACACAAAATAAGTGCACTAGTAACTATGTTGCTCCATGAAAAAGATAAAGCATCGTTGCTCCATGAAAAAAGATAAAGCATCGTTGCTCCCAAAAAAAGGGTTGAACTTGTACAACCTTACAAAATTTGGTGATGTTAACCCTTAACAAAATTCACCATTTACCTTTAATTAATGGGGAAAACCACCAAACAAGTTTTAAAACCTAGAAAAACCAATTAATAAATAAAGAACGATTACGAGAAATAAAAAAATAACATAAATAAGTTAATAATGAGAAAAAAAATAAACATTGAAAAAAAGGAAGAAAAAGGGTTACCTTGTTGTAATACTCTTTACCTTTCCTTGCCATCATGGCTATTTATATTTCATATTTTTATAGAAACACCTCTTCCTCTTCTCTTATATGTTATATTCAGATGAAACAAATCCTCATTATTTACTCTCTTCAAGAGTTGCATTATAGTTTGTCTCGATTTTTAAAGTAAATTTAATATATATATATATATATATATATATATATGGTCCATAGTTTGTCTTGACTTTTAAAGCAATTAAAAAAAATATTAATGGTCCACGTTGCGATGTAATAGGAGCATCGGTGTGCTCATAACAAAGAGGAGCATCAATGATTCAATACCAAAGAGGAGCACTAATATTCCATACGTATGAGGAGCACATATGCTCTAAGATCATTAGGTAAGAACGTTGAGCCACACAAGAAACCTTAGGACCCTGCAAATAAAGGGAGGTGGGAAATCCTATATATATGTGCCCATGCTATAAAAAAACGTGTCAGTTTCCTCATGAAACTATCCCTTCATTTGTGAGGCATATCCATTGATGTAAAACCTTAAAAAACTCATAAGGAACCTACAAAATAGAGGGAAAACCCTAAAACTAGCAAAAAATCCAATATTAGCTAAGAAATTAGGATCAATAGTGAGAAATGGAAAACAGCATGAATACAATCAATAATAGGAAGAAGCAAAATAATGAAGTGGTGAAAAGGTTACTTGGTTGCAATACTTTTGTGTTTTCCTGCATTCATGACTAATAGATTATGATATTTAATAAAGCTCTTAATGACCACACAAAACTCCATTACCTTATCAATGTTTTAGATTCTTAATCTTGTTGTTTTAAACGAAGTTGTTTAAGTTCTTGTAAAGTGGTAATAAAAGAGGTATAGGATATTTTAAATTGTAATTTGTGATCAGCTTGATATGTCCATCATTTAGGGCTTTTATTAGTTTGGAGTGTTTTTTATACTTGTGTGAAGCTCAACAACATTGTAGTTGGGTTATCCACAGGTAGGGTGGCAAACACTGTTGTTATTATGGGATGCGATAGGGGCCTCAACACTGAGAGAGGCAGTGGCCACAAAGAGCAAGTTGGTTGTCATGGAGGGCAATGTACGAATGAAATAGCCCTTCACCTCATGTCAGGAATGATGAGCAAGCTCAATGGAGCTCTAGTGTAGTGAACGGAGCTGACCGACGTTAGTGAAGAGGATTGGTACTTCGGGTTTGATTTAGCTTGTGGGATCATGATTATGATGTTTTCAAGGGATACATGGGATACTTGGATAGGAAAAATGAGCATAGCCGAAAAGTTGTCTTCCTTGTTCATGCTTCAATTCATCTACAAATTACCATATTCGTATTCCTTTCGATTACATAAAGTAGAATGGGAATGGGATTGATATTGCAGGGGAGTAAGTGGATTAAATTCATTGACATGGTGAGAATCTATAGAGATAGGGAGGAGGGGGCCGAAGCCTCGAGCACTTATGTGGGTGTTAGATTCAGGGTTCGCAACACCAATGACGCTCCTCCAGACAACAAGCCCAAGATGATTGACATGGAGAAGGACAAAGAGAAACAACGATTACCTAGGCCAAGTTGACCTCTGCCACCTTGCAGCCTTCGAGTTAGTCAAGTTAACAAAATCTAGATAGAATGTGCATGTGGACCGCCTTAAAGAATATTTAGATTGAGGGTTAACAAATTTCTTGGAACATTTCTAACTCTTAATTGAAATATAGATTAAATGATTGTGTAGTCTATGAACCATGAGTGATGCTTAGATGAAGGGTAATCAAATTCCGAAGGGCTTTTCCAAATTTTAATATAAAATATAGTTGGGCTGTCAAGTTCGAATATTGGCCTAATTTCTTTAGTATTTAATTAATATATCAAAGTTTGAAGGGCATTTCCAACTGTTATTATAAAATATAGTTGAGATGTCAAGTTGGAATATTGGCATAATCTCTTTAGTATTTAATTAATTTTTTTTTGTTATTAAAGTAGAGAATGATGGAAATTTGGAAATATGATTGATACTAAAGCCTAAATACCTAATCCTAATCAATTTTGTTATACTTATTTTTTATTAATTGATTTATAAACATTATTACAATAACAACTTTTAAATGAAAGTTTAACATGCAAAATATATTTTCTATAATAAGTTTGGATTTAGCGCATGAAGCTCACTCTCTAACCATATTTTAAGCACGTGTTGTTCTTTTTTATGGAGTGTAAGTACTTTCGATATACAAGTAACATATAAAACAATCATAAGTGTAACACTTATTCAAATGGAGGCTTCTTTAAATAAGTATCTTTGGTTAGACAACCAATTTAACTTTGAATATTGACAGCTTTATTCTTGAAATCTCGATGGGACATAAGAAGTGTGGTTGTGGATGATGTGTTAGTAGTCAACTAGTTCAAATGTGAGGGAATACTAATATTAATCCATGAGATAGAAAGGGGTTACAAGCAAGGTTGGATGCGAATGTGTTCTTCATTAAGATTTTTCCAAAGCAAGAAAAAGCTAATAAATACTCGGGGTTATTATTGATATAATAGCTTATAAAAAATGGGGTTATTGTTGATATAATCTCATAAAAGTGTTTTCAACCTAGACAATCACTGCAAGAAAGCTATCATCCCTTGTGATCATCATTAAGGTTGCCTAGCCATCATCCCTTGTGATCATCATTAAGGTGTTGGTAGTCAACTAATTCAAATGTGAGGGAATAATAATTCTAAGCCATGAGATAGAAATGGAATAGAAGAAAGGCTAGATGGGAATGCCTTCTTTGTTAAGTTTTTTCCAAAGCAGGGAAAAAGGTTATAAATACTTGGGGTTATTGTTGATATAATAGCATATAAAACTCAAGGTTATTGTTGATATAATCTCAAAAATGTGCTTTCAACCTAGACAATGTTTGCAAGAAAGCCATCATCCCTTTTATCGTCATTAAGGTCACCTAACCATCATCCCTTTTGATAATCATTAAGGTTACCTCGGATGTTAGCCTTTATCTCATACATGAAACCAAAGAAAAAATCTAACCTCTCACTCAATTTCAATAGTTTGTGAATAAGAATGCCCTCTTCAAGTTTTTTCCCAAAGGTGGAAAAAACTTACCAATACTTGCGCTTATATAAAAGCAGTGTGCTCTTTTAAAGTTTTTACCCAAAGGTGGAAAAAACTTACCAATACTTGTGCTTATTTAAAAGCAATGTCTTAGTTAATATTCTAGAACCAAAAGGTTGTTCCAACATTAATAGTTTATTCAAGAAAGTAAGCATCCCTGTGAAACGAGATACTAGCATTAATACAATTTAACCTTTTATCTAATTTCAATATAACAATTATAAATAAATTAAATACTATTATAAAAATCATTTATAAAATAAATAAATAAACAATTATAAAATTAAAAAATTCATTTAAAATTTAAAAACATTAACATCAATTATCAATTCAATTACATCATTTCACAAAATATTCCTAATTCAATTGGTTCATTTCATAAAATATTTCTTACGTATCATTAGTATAATATATATGAATAAGAAGGGTCGTTTAAGTTTTATCATATTCAAATTTAATGTAAGATTATAAATTTACTTCAATAATTAAAAATATTTATCTTTTATTTTATTTTATTTATTTTGATAAAAAATTAATTTAAGAAATGAGTTTATCAAATTATTAATTAAATTTACTTCGATCATTCTTCTTACCTCATTAGGGAGGAGAAATGAGATTAGTGTAGAAGGAACTACATTGAAACAACCTAGATTTAGAATGCAGCCTCATAAGATTATTGAATGAGTTTATAAAATGAATCATTTAAATTAAAAGAGTAAAATAATGAACAAATTTATAAGATTTTTTTTTGTAAGTTTTAGAGTAAAATTTTATTACTGTACAAATAAAATTATAGGCAAGAGAGTTTTAAAGTGTAGCGAAGGCCTTAGAGGCCCCACACAAAACCAAAACATTAGATTGATATAAACACTAAGTTGCCCATGCAAGGGAAATCAGGTTCTAAAAAACTGCATATAAAAGTCCGTCCTTGAGCGGGAACCAGGCATATAGATTTCAAAATGACACATGAGAAAATACTGCTTAACTGCTACTATAAACAAAATTCTAGCAAAGTTGTTTTCTACCAAGCTACTTCTGAAAACTAAGACCATGAAATTACTAGAGATTACGGATGGAGGCTGCATCTTAAGGCTTCTCCTCAAGGATTGGATAGTGCAACAATATGCTCTTGAATTGGAAGAGATGTCTTTGCATTCCTTGATGGGAAATGCCATCGTCTTCTAGAATGAAGAGGGGTCATCCAAGCTTTTGTTTTCCGCATGCTTATGTTTATGGTCGTTTGTGGTCTCAATTTCCACGTTGTCTTGAACTGTCAAGGGCTCCTTGTCTTGCTATAGGTCATGTTGCTCAGGCGACTTAGGATCCTGAGAAGGGGTTGATGAGGAAGAGGTGTGAAGTGCAGAAGAAGGGGAGGTAGATGAATTAATCTTTTGCAGAATCCATGGAGAATGTAAAAAAAAATGGTCGAGCATGTTCTTGACAGACCAATAATGTTTTTGGTGAGTTTGAGCCCTTTGACCAGCCAATTGTTGAACCACCATTTCTTCTTCCCAATCGTCAAGCATGTCTCTCAAGTGCTTCGGGATTGAGCTGACATAACCATTTTCTGTTGAGCCCCTGCGGCTAGAATGGCCTGAGCGACCACACCTTCCACTTCTACGACGAGGGGTGGGGTGTAATCTCCTCAACATCATTGTTGTAGAAAGAGGACGCCCAATGCTATGCTCCTTAGTGTAGAGACGCGGTGGAAGATTGAAGTTGGCCCAGAGTGGGTTGAGGTCTAGGGAAGTATAATGCATAGAGGAAGCAAAATCCCCCTAGAAGAAATGACCTTACTGATTCGTTGGGTAGAAACACATTAGGGTATCCAAACCATAAGAGACCAATGTGAGAAACTTTGCAAAGTGAAATGCTTGTTTCCAACTTCCAAGTGAACCCAAATCCCGCTCGGAAATGACATGATTTCCATGGTACTATGGGTAAACTTGCACAAAGGTTGAAGAGCCAATATCATGAATGGCAAGCAATATTTAGCATGCTGCAGAGCATTTAATGTGGTTGCAATAGGATGATCGTTGGATATCGAGCAGCTCAAGATCCAACCATCATCAAGCCTGCTGCAGCCGCATTAAATGCTCTCCAGCATGCTAAATATTGTTTGTCATCATGAATGGTTTCGTCCTCGACTATCGTGGAGAGTTAATTCACATGAGGGGCGGGTGGAGGGAAATCCTTGTGGAGGGGAGTCATATCCCTCAACCTAACTCCCACATGTACAAACAAATGTACCATTTGGTTGTCGTTTTCACCCACACTCAGGCCTTGGCAGTCTTGTAGAGCCAGAGTAGAACAATATTTTTTGAGGTTTGAATTTGGAAGCAAAATCCAAGCCTTGGTGAATGGAATTACTTGAGACTCCTTCATTTGCTAGTTGATCTGCTATGGCATTAGCTTTTCTTTTTACATGCTGGAAGGTAATTTCACCATAGATGGGAAATAAGTTTTCCAATTGGGATAAACCATAGTTGTGTCTCCAACTGGGTGAAAGTTTGTTGATTTGAGAACCACATTGAATTTTCCATGGCAAGGGAGATGATCAACTGTGGGTCTCCTTCCACTATTTGGGGTTATAAGGTCCATTTATTGACTAACTGAAGTCCGTGGATGAGCACAACCAACTCTACAACATTGTTACTGTCATAACCAAGATCACCAAAGAAAACTCATATGATGAGTCCAAAATTGTTTATGAAGACTCCTCCATATCCTATTGGTCCGAGGTTTCCCTTTGTGGCTTCATCAAAGTTGAGTTTAAAGAAGCCTCTGGGTGGCTGATTCCATTTATGTAGACTTTAAAGTCAAGCTTTCTCTTGGAGAAGGTTGAACTTTCTGCAAATGAGGCGTTATTCCCCAATTTTGCAGGATAATGGTTTCCAATTGACTGCCTTTGAAATCTAGTTATGTCCACGGATGAAGGAAAAAGAGTTTCAAGTATATTCTTTTGCAGTTGGTTCATATGATGTCCTCCAAATTGGCTCGATCCTCGAAGATTCTTTGATTATGCTCTTTCCAGACTTCTCAGACCATGAACCTTGGAATTGTTTTGACATGCGATTAAGAATGTTGTTTTGAAAAGTATTTTTCGGTCTAGTTTTTGATGGTTTAGACAACATCTCCATGTACTCTATTCGTTCTTCTGCATAAGAGTGTCATTTTGTCCCAAAGATTGTTGGAGAGTGGGTAAGAGTCTAGGAGACGATCTATGGTCTCTTTTTTATTGTTACACAAAACACATCTAGAGGGATCGTTGTATCCACACTTGATGATCTTGTTTCATATGAGGAAGCGACGATGGATGATGAGCCACAAAAGGGTGGTACTTTTTGTCCATGATTTCATATTCCAAATCTTATCCTGGATGGGATCCTCATGCTCAGTCAAATCCCGAGAGGATAAGTGATAAGCTTCCTTGACTATGAAAGAACCTTTGGGATTATATCCCCATATTAAGATATCTGGATCCTGTTGGCAGTGAATTTTGAGCTATTGCAGCTCCTGCCAGATTTCATCAGTTGACTCATCTTGTAGTGCAATCGTCTAGTCCCTAGGATGCTTCTGTATTTAAAAGCTCTGCTAATTGTCCTCCCACCAGAAATCTTTGACTAGTAACCACCTTGAGGATTGAATGGAAGCTTGTAGGAGGGAGCTCAAGAAGGCAGCCTAAGGTAGGCATCTACCACCAAGAATCCATCTAGAAGTGGGCAAAGGCACCATTATGAATTTCCCACAAACTGTGTCGCTGAACCAAATCTTTTTGAAGATTTGTTGCATTCCAAATGAGGGACCTAGGGATAGAGAGATTGAAACGAATGATCTCTTACGGGTCCTAATTATGGGCATATTTTTTGTTCCAAAGTTGGGCCCAAGGATTTGAATTTTTGGCCACCCAATTCCACCAAGTTTTGGCACTAAGAGTTTCATTGCTTTGCCCAGATCACGAAGAACCAGGCCTCCTGTTGACTTAGGTGAGCAGACTTTGTCCAATTTAATAAGAGGCCATTTGAAATGGTTTTTGTCGCCTTCATAGAGGAAGGTGCATTGGATTGTTCTAATATATTTTAGGACCAATTTAAGTGCAACACAAATATAGAAAAGGTAGATGGGCATGGATTGTAAAACAACTTTGATAAGAACAAAGTGCCCTATAAGTTTGAGCAATCGAAAAGTCCATGAAGTCAAATTTTGATCCAGCTTATCAAGGATCTCTCTCCATGAGGAGTGTTTAATGGCAGACTCTGTTAGGGGGGCTCTTATATACTTGGTGGGAAGGGAAGAAATGGAGAAGCCGAGAATCCTGGAAATGTTTCTTTGAGTAATGGTAGGCGTGTTAAAAAAGTAGATACGAGATTTGTCTAAATTGATTGTAGTTCTTAGGCCTCATAAAATGATTTTAAGATGCGATGGAGAGCATGAGCTTCTTGCACATAAGGATGAGCCATTAAGAGATTGTCATTGAAAAAATGATGGTGAGTCAGAGGGGACTATCAAGTAGGACACGACCTTTTATGGTGCTTGATGAGTAGGCTGATTCAAGCACATGTCATGGGAATTCTACCATGAGAAGGAAGAGGAAGGGAGAGAGGGGGTCACCCCGGCGAATGTCTCTAAAGGGGGAAAGTGGCAAATGGAGAGCCGTTGGCCAAGATAGAAAAGAAAGCAGTGGATATCAAGGACAAAATCAGCTTAGTCCAAGAAGGGTCAAAGCCAAAGGCTAAAAGGACTCGTTCAATGTAATCCCAACTTAACTTTTCAAAGGCTTTGGAGAGGTCAAACTTGAGGAGCATGCTGGATTTTTTTAGTCGATTATAAGGTTTGTATGACTTCATGACCAAGAATGATGCCATCCAAAAATTTTCTACCTTCTACATAACTAATTTGCTTAGGGGAGATGAAAATGGGAAGGATAGGCTTGAGGTGATTTGCAATGACTTTTGATATGATTTTGTAGATAACATTGTAGAGAGCTATGGGCCTATACTTACTTGGGGAAGCTACATTCTCCTTCTTTGGAATGAGTGAGTAATGTAGTGTTTAGAGCCGGTAGTACCCATTGTTTGTTTTGTTATTCCAGCATGATTTCCCATATCTTCTCCTTTAGAGGGTCTAAAAAATGATGAAACAATTTGATGGTGAATCCGTCTGGGCTTGGTGCTTTGTCTTCAACCATTTGGTTGACAACAACTTCAACCTCTAGAAGAGTAATTGGTCGCATCAGGGTTTCATTGTACTCGTCTATTATGAGTGAAGGGATGTGATCGACGACTTGATTTATGGAAACACCTCTATAAGGAGTATCTTAAGACAAAATATCTTTATAGAAGGTAACAAGTTGATGCTCAATCTCCTTATGCGTTTCCACTCTCGTGGCATTTGATTTATTGAGGGTGTTGATTATGTTGCGCATTCTATGTTGGATGGTGGAGCGGTGGAAAAATGTGGTGTTGTGTTCTCCATATTTTAGCCAGGTGATTCTAGATTTCTGCCTCCATAACATCTCCTTCTGTCGGCAACGTTCATCAATTTGAGATTGGATCTCTACTTCTTTCTTGCTTCGCTGGTCCGTGCGACCCTCTGTATTCATTTGTTGTTGGAGAAACTCCATTTCTTGATCCAGGGTAGTTTTGGCTTATAAGATGTTATCGAATGTGCGCTTGTTCCATGTTTTCAGATTCTGCTTAAGATGCTTAAGCTTTTGTTGCAAGACAAACATCTTGGAGGTCCTTGTGATCTAGATGTTGGTCCACCAATTTTTAATAGTTTCCTAAAAGTATGGATGTAAAATCCAAGATTTCTCAAATCTGAAGGGTCTATGGGCGGGAGTTCCCTCTTTTTGCCATAGTAAGCTATTACGCCAGTGGTTAGATCTGAATGAGGGGATAATATAAGTGGCCATTAAATTCCCTCCAGACGTTGCTATATCTTCGGAGACTAGTAAGTGATACAGCCTCGAAGTAATTTGGTTCGTACCTCCACACCGATTGTTCCAAGTGAAGATGCCATTGGTTGTTTTGACGTCTACAAGCTCATTGTTTTTTTATGAATTCTTTGAATTTAATGCCCTCCTAAATTAAATATCTACGCCTCCCTTCTTCTCTTGGATAGTGGTGACCAGGTTGAAGTCACAAAGAAGGATCCAAGGTTGTCGAGTGAGTTCTTGTACCATTCTAAATGATCTAACATTTTGATTTTGTGCTTTAGAGATTGAGGCCCATAGACATTTGAGATATGGCCATAAATGCTAGTACCTGAAAGATGAAAAATGACCAAAGTGGAATTATAGTAGCCATGAAATCATTTAGGATTATCTCATGAGGGTTCCAAATGAGCGCCATGCCTTCTAAAGCATCGTTTGCATCCATTGTTGTTGCCTTACTACCTTTCCAAAGACGCGCTATGAGAGTCTCTAGGTTATTGTTGTTGCACTTTGTTTCTTGGATTAGGATGATTGAGGGATTTTCAAAGAGAATCTTTCTACAAATCATTTTGTGTTTAGTGAGGCCATTATTGCCTCTTACATTCCATGAGATTATTTTCATTAGGAATTGGGAGTATTGGTAGGGAAGAACTCTGTTAGATGGGCATATTTCCATGATTGATTCAACTAGTTTGGTACTTAGAGTATTGAGGTGTTGCAGATCTATTTTTATGCCTCTTTTCCTGAGATCCCTTTGAGTTTTTTTTGCATCTTTTTGTCAGATGTTTTCAATTCCTAATTTGGATCTTTCTCAGGCTTTGGATAAGGCATCTTTGAGCAATTGGATTTGTTTGGGGGGATAGTGTGAAAGGTGCGGTGACGACATGCTTATTCCAATCCGAGGAGATCTAGATCTCGTTGATCTAGGTCACACATCCATCACTACATCTAGGTTTGGATTTGAGGTGGCTAGTGGAGCATCTAGAGAGACTAGGGCTCCAAAAGAAGAGGGATCTTATGGATCTTGATTTTGGTCTGGTTTTAGTTCTTGGTGTTTCCTTTGGGATGTTGGTTGGTCCTCTATGCTTGGGATTTCTATGTCAATTGGTTGATCGACTAGAACATCAAAGTTGTTGCTTGTTGGGGGAGTTTTTGTCTTGATGATGGTAGGGTTCTTGCGATTTGGGTGTCTCCTAGTTGTTACTTTTTTGAAACCCTCCTTATGTGTCATTTGCATTTTCGTAGGATCTAGCACAAGCTTGTTTTGAGGGCAGTCTCCGTAGAGGTGCCCATGTTCATGACATTTTCGACAACGACGGGGAACATGCTCATAATCCACTCCGGATTTTCATGGGCCAGATGAACTGAGTCTGACAGTGCCCTTGCTATGTGCATGTAGATGCAAATTCTTGCATATGATGTGTATTTGTTGGTTTTGGTTTGATCAACAATTTTGAAAAAGTATTCAAGGGAATTACCTATATCCTGAGGAGTTTCCTCATCCCAATAGTCACGTGGGAGGGAATAGAGACAAATCCACACTCGATCCCACTTGTAGAGTTGAAGAAATATGGGCCTTCGTCAATGACTCTATTTTTGTCTTCAATCCTTGAAAATATGACAATAAAAATACCTTTGTACCCAAGCTGGAGGTCAAAGTGGGATTTTGGCTTCCATTTAGCTGAAACCCACAACCGCCTTCTCAGCTGGTCAAATCCTAATGAATTTGTAGATCGGGGCATGGTTTTTCATAAATTGGATTTGGGCATTGATTCTCGTTGGAGGCAGTTTTATACACGACCAATCTATTGTCTAGGCTATGCATGTGCTCGCATTTTTGTACTTGTCTGGATCGAGCCTTTCTGGTGGGGTCTGTAGTCCTTCTATCTCCATCTTGTTCAATGATAGATTATCATCTGTAGCTTCATTATTTTTTTCTTTTTGACTCCGATATGCTATTTTTGTTGTTGAGTCCATTAGGGGTGGGAGGTGCCTCCTCACCCCCCTCGATCTGAGCCATGGTTCTGCCAAAAGCAGAACCACTATCAATGACAAAGCCCATAGTGTTGAGGTAGAAAAACTGAGGGCATCAGACATGCAAGAAGACGAGAGTGCTTGCATGGTTTTTGTTCATCCATTATCAGAGCTTGATCGACTCATTTAACCTCAAAAATACTTCAAACATTGGCATCAATAAAACAAAAATTATTACTTACCAGGAACAAATTTAAAGATTAATTATTGTAGTTTAAATAATTAAAAAGTTGAGATTAAATTGATTTTTTTTAAATCACAAATAAATAATAACCTGTATTATCATAAATTGGTCATTGGAAACACCTGTTTTAAAAATTTGAATAATTTTTTAGTTGCATCAACGGATTAAATTTAGTGATCTCTGGTTAACACAACACAGGTATCACTAGAAATGATAAAACAATCTGAATTCAGTGAAACTCTCTCTATAGAGGGATAAGCTTGAAAACAACTCTCCCTTGGCTCATATGGTAGTTGCTATTCAGTTGATTACGAAGCGGTGAGGTGAGGAAATAATGTAGGGAAAACACTGCCTTAGAAAAAAGGCAAAAAATACATTACATGCTATTTGGCATTAAATGCGACAGCCATCGCACTGTGCACCATTGGATGTCAACTTGGTTGAGATCGAACGACGCACAATGTGATGACTGTCGCATTTAATGCCGGATAGCATGTGATGTATTGTTTTCCCTTAGAAAAAGAGGCAAACACATGCACATAAGCCTTCCTGAATAGAAGGGAGGAAACACGCATGCGAATAGAACCAACATTGAAACAAGAGGACAAGTGCTAAGATAGAATCAACACTGAAAGAAAAGGAAAATATGATTGACTAGGCTATGGGTTCATCGGTCTTACGAGAGTGTGCCCTCTAGGGAGATACTACTACATCAATCATAGATCTAAAAAGTTTTTTTCTTTTCAGAACGAGCCCAACCATGAAGACGTTCATCTACCTAATTGATCCTATATTCTTATTTATTGTGAGTTTTGATTCCCACTGCAATACACATATCCTTATTGGGCACACTCTCTTTGTATTCCCATGAGCCAGTTCTGAGTGGTTCTTGTAGAATTTTGGTTGAAAATGATCACCAGATTGTATGGCTTGATAGGAGTTTCCAACTTATGTTATTTTCATGAGGTTGGGATAGAGGGACACTTCATCTTTCGATGTCCTATCTACTATGATATATGTGGAATGTTCCATTGAAGGGAATCCATAGTCTCTCTTAAACTTCTTTAGATTCCTCGACTAGATATACCTAGCCTTGTACATGTTGAAGGCCCTCAGGCTTCCTACCAATATTACCCAACCTCCTCCTATTTCACCTAGATGGTTACTTCATTCTTTAGAGTTATTCCATAAGCTAGGGGCATCGAGAGATAGAGTGATAGCAGTGTGAAATCTAACTTCACAACAACATGGACTTGAGGGACCATACCCCATATCCATAGATTTCAACGGTGTTGCTAGATAGGAACCCTCATTAGTAAACATATGAGATCACCTCGGCCTCAATGACGGGTTATCTACTCCATACAACATCACATTGGGCAGTTTGGATCTTCCACCAATTCGCTCTCCAGACATCATTCTATCTTGATTTTTCTTCATTAGGAATTCGATGTTAGGACTGATGGATCTAGTGGACCATGATATCTCATTGTTTCCATGTCCTCCATCCATTTTTTTGTACATCTCCCTTCTCGCATAGATAGTTGTACTTGGGGTTGATGGATTTTCATGCTTTGACATAGATCTCACACTACACTTTGCTTTTTGTATTTGGATCTTTATAAGAGACATTTTGGTTCTCTTGCTTTATAATGACACCATTGTATTCAACAGTTCCATTACCATACTTATGTGGTCATTTGTTCAACGTTGGTAAATTATCCTAACTTATCTGCACCTTTGTTCTTCCACTGTGATGATAAATGGTTCTTAGGGAGACTAATGTCCTCCAAATCTCCCTGCAACCTATAGTTTCTACTGCACTTGAAAGATCTTCTGTTGCACTTGGTGAGAGAAGAAAGTCCATGGAAAACACAAAATAAGACATGCATTTTTAGGATGGTAGCATTATGGTAACATATGTATACAATTTTTGAATTCTTTATGGTTTACAAATATTGGATTGACACTCTATTTATTACTTTAGAACATATGCCTATTAGGAATTTGAGCTCATTTTGGCAAACAATAATAACACTCATATAGTCAGAGGTGGTTTCTGTATTCAATCA
This sequence comes from Pseudotsuga menziesii, assembly GCA_001517045.1. Classification (NCBI taxonomy): domain Eukaryota; kingdom Viridiplantae; phylum Streptophyta; class Pinopsida; order Pinales; family Pinaceae; genus Pseudotsuga; species Pseudotsuga menziesii. Next base: position 102,788 of record LPNX010556119.1, on the reverse strand, counting down.
TCCTAAGGCTTGTAAGTTGATAGTATGAAGTTATACATCCCTTTTCTAGTAAACGAGATAATATCTTTGTAAGTTGATGATAGGCATGGGAGTTCCTAGTGTGAAAGGAGTATTTTAGTTTGCTATCTGCTTCACCTTTTTAGCATTATTATGAGATACTTGTGATTATAGTAAATGAACCAAAATAATCTAGTACTTTGTGGGATTTCTAAGCACTCGTATCTATTCTAATTAATTGTCTAGGGCCATAAGGAAATTGGGCTCATTTTAACAGGCTATATAATTGCCCCTAGGTAGTCAAGGTGGTTGTGTTGTTAGTTTATTTAAAGATTGTAAGTTGAGGGTACGAGATTGCACAACCCTTTTGTAGTAAAATGGATAATGTCTATGTAAGGTGATGAGATAGGCATGGGAATTCTTAGTGCTAAATGATTATTTTAATTTGATATATCCTTCACTTTTTAAGCATTATTATGAGATACTCATGATTACAGTAAATAAACCAAAATAATCTAGTACTTCATGGGTTTTCTAGGAACTTTGAAACATATTGATTTATTGTTCTGGGTTTGGGTGGTTGCCAGCCTTCCTTGCAAATCATAGGGGTTTTGAAGGTCTACTATGATGAAATTTATAGTGTATCTTATCAGACGTTCTTCAACCTGTTTCTTGTGAAACTTAATGGGTATTTGTCTTGTTATTTTTAATTTGCCATGAGATCCTCATGACTAGGTGAAATAATAGGAGGAAAGGAGTTTTAGATGGATTTGCAAGGAGCTTTGAAAGAATACTAACTTGTTGTTAGGGGTTTGGTTGGTGGCCTTGTTTTAAACTCTGTGGTTTTACAAAGGCTTGATATGGAAGATAATTTATGTTCAATTCTTTGTTCACATTTTGCTTGTTATATTAGGCATCTTGCATTTTCTAGTTACTATTAGAGGAATCGTAGTAGGGACCATGGGATGGATATATTGCAGTTACTAGAGATGGATCGATATTAAAATCTAGTTTTACATGTGTGTCAATTCAAAAGACTTTTTCTCTTCGTGAAGAGGTGCACAATGTTGCCTCTGACATCAATGGTTATTTGTTCCCTTAATATGTATTTTTTATATAAATTTATTATGGTTTAAACTTTAAAAATAATGTATTGTCACATATAACTTATAAGTTTGATTGAAAGCAAGTTTCTTCCATTAAATGCATGGAGTTTATTTTATTTTGAAACTTTGAAAAGCAAGTTTGAACTTGAAAAATACAAGGCATGAGTAGTTTGTTTACTTATGTTCATGCACCTTTGATAACACTAAACTCGGTACATAGGTGGGTGCCTTTCACTTGCAGCTTGTAGAAAGTTGATAAAGGGAACAAACTAATTATTTGCATGATTGGGGGAGTTTTCCTTTAATACTTGAGTCATAGGTCCTTTAATACTTGAGTCATAGGTGGTTTCTTGACTTATGTACATGCACCTTTCACAACACTTAATTCAGGAAAATACGTGGATGCATTTCCCTTACAACTCGTAATAAGATGGTAAACCAAAACAAATTATTATTTCCATGATTGGGGGAGCTATCCTACCATGATAAACACAAGCTTGTTTTAGAAAAGTGGAGAGAAGGCAAGGTAGCTAGAGATTGTGGGTGTGGGTGCCATAATGGGGATGCCCTTTTTGAAACCAAATTGCATGGGGGTGCATAGGGTAGAGGGTGTATTCAGTTTATTAAAAAATAAATTTGTTTCTATCCTTATATTTTGGCATTTTCAATTGATTACATGTATTGAATTGAATATGTACCCTATAATGAATACACAAAAATGGTTGGTATATAGTGTTTTTTTATACTTTTTATGCAAGCAATAGGTATGCTAACCACTAAAGTTCAAATGGATTGTTTCTTCTTGATATTTGTCTCGTATTTGTTACATGCAAATTAGAATTAACGTTGCCCTCTATGTTTTTTCTAAAGTAAATTTTGAGATACAAAGTGAAATTAAAAAAGTGATTTGAGTGCAACAATTTTATAGCTATGAAGAACAAACAATTGAAATTTACAAAAGAAATGGAAGCCTACTTGCATCTCTTCCTGATTTATTTATCTAAAGGGTTCTAGCTCAATGGAAGAGCATTTTCCTTACAAGCAGAAGGATGGTGGTTCAAACCCACTGTGCCCTATTTCCCTATCATAATTTAATAGATGAAATGTAGTATAACACAACTAAAGATGACTGTTTTTTTCTTTTATCGTAAGGAATAAATCTCATGGGGAAACCCAAACTAAATGCATCTCTAGTAAACTTGTTGGCATAGACTAGTATCTAACCCAGGGTAATTAGATCTAGACACTTGTCGTCACAAAACTAGGAAAATTGTCAACAACATTGGTGAGCATGGGTTGACCCAAACCCTTGGGTCCTTTTATGGAGAAATATAGTGTCTCGCTTGAAGGATGCTTGTACTTTGCAAGTGCCCTCCAGGTCAAGTCTTTACATTGTAGATCTTGTTGAAATATTTCAAAAGGTGTATTGTACATTGCAAATGAGGTCATGTGAAAAATCCATGAACTGACAAAGTTGGTCTTTGGCAAGTCTCCATCGCAATACCAGGTGGAGGCCATGTCATTCTCTGTTACTCACATATGGACCTATCCTTGTATGTATTTCCAAGAAGATTATGAAGGATTCAAAAATTTAATTGAAAGGAAGGTTTATCTAAAACCTTGATCCTAATGGGTAAGAGTAGGCTATAACTCTCACTGCAAGGGGAGAAAGGGGTTCCATACCTATTGCAACATTTTTATGTTCCATGGATAAGAACTATTGTTAAATTTTATATTGCAGAGCACAATAGAGTTTAATCTCATTGTTTTTTATTTCACTTAGGACACTAAACAATACTAAAATATGTTGTGATCTATTGCCAATTTTAATATTTAAAATAGTTTACAAATCAATATGAATATGAAGGTTTTTGAGAGTTATCTATTCTTCTCTAAAACATTATTGCATAGGGAAAAGCTCAAGAAAGACGGTCTTCTAATAGAAGTGAGGTTTGAGCTCTTAACTCATATTGCATTGATGGGTTCTCTTTGTGCAATGAGTTTGATTATGTTTTATGCTGGATTGATCAGCATTCCTTTGATTGCATGTTTTTATTATATATTGAATGCATTTGCCACAGGTTTCAGGAATTTTAATACTAAATGAATACATGTTTTATCTTACACTTGTTTGATTTACTATTTAATATTTCACAAACAATCTGCAAACAATTTATCTATAATATATTTATCTAATGTATTAAATAAAAGTTGCGAATAGTAGGAAAATATGTCGAAAGCGAGTTGCTAAATGAACACCGTTATGAGGATCTTTTATATTGGAGGTTGATATGATTCAATTTTTTATTATTATGAAACATTAAATAGTTAAATGCAACCTTAATTTTTAACAGGATTTTGCCTACTCCTGGTGGCATAGGTAAAACAAGCAATAATTTGCTTGCATGAATTGCACCATTAGTTCTGCATGTATTTGGGCCCTGCTTGTATTCGAATTGCAATTTTCACATTAACGAAATAAGATTGATGTTTTTATTTTTCCATTACTTTAACTTGCGCAATTTTCACGTTGATGAAATTAGATTGATGTTTTTATTTTTCCATTACTTTAACTTGCATTCACTTTGACGTAGGATGGGAACCCAACACAAAACTAAACTAATGGTCCTCTTCAACATAAAATCTACTACATTATCCATAGTTAATATATCCTTTTCCATAGCCATGATGAGCCTTGATGAGCCCTGATTGTAAATATCCTTTCCAGAGAGCAGTCTGTAGCCATGTTGAACCTTGATTGAAATTTTAATCGTGCACCTCTAGGTTGCATGGATTGCATTATACATGGATATTTCTCCAGCTTGAACGAAAAATTGTATAAAACCTAGCTAGTGGAAAAGCAACAAAACCCTAAAAATTTCACCAAAGATTTTGAGTTCTACATGCACAACGACATATTTATTCACTTTTGACTTCAATAATATTAGGTTTCTTCGGCTTTGGTGGGGGAATCTTGGGCACCGTGATGGTCAACACTCCATCTTGGCACGTGGAAAAGATGGCCTCCAAGTTGTAGGCCATATCTGACCGAGTCGTGGGATCATACTGTTAGATCGTTGCCACGTGGTAGGCTTGAGTCATAACAGGACCACATGCATATACATTTGATTGATATTACTTTCAGTTTATTTACTGTGACTATAAGGTATTTTGTTTCTATACAAGATATTCATCAACTTACAATTGGTTTTGGTTTTCAAATTAGCTCTACCAAGCATATTTATTTACTAATTTATAATATATATATATATATATATATATAAAGATCGTTATATATATATATATATAAAGATTGTTAGTTTTATTGTTAGATAAAAGTTACAACCAATATTAGCCATCAAGGGCTCCTCTGTAAGTAAGCTCCCTTCTTTTGTACATTATCCCAAGTTAAGATTTGTTTATGCATGGCAATCTATGGTAAAAATATAATTTTTAGAGGGGCACAGAGTTTCCAAATCCCATTCCACCACCATGGATACTAAACCTCTAATGCCTCAACTAATAACTCTTTGTAGACATTAATTCTATAATCACCCATAACAAGATTTTTTTTTGTCTACACAATATTGTCATGATCCAGTAAGGAAATCGAAGTTGTTGAGTAGATGGTAGATACAATTGTTCAAAAGCATAGTATGATCCTCGGATAGACAAAGGTGTTTTGTTGATAGCCACCTAGATATCCATAAGTGCCTAGATTTGGATTCAAACATATCAAACATAAATGTGTAGTGTTGTGAGTTAAGATAAGTGACCATCTCCCTTAGAAGAGGATCATCCTCTGTCATCTAATAATCGGATCTAGATCTAGTAGTATGTTGTGACCATTCCCTAGGTTACATGCTAGTTTGTAGCCAATAATTAGAAAACAATGAATCGATGCCCTCCATAAAACAAATCCACCACTTTGGAGTGAAGGATAATTTCTCACCCAAGAGATGATAGAGAGGGGCGATGTATGTGTTAACAAGTAGTTAGCACGAGTGCTAAATTTTGAAGATCTTTTGAAGATGTGTTGGCACCATTTTGGGCTAAATGGTTGGAAGGGGAGTAGGCCAATGAAAGAAGGAACAAGGTCTAAATAATTCCTTATCATGGGACCTTGAAGGATGTAAATGAGATTATGTAGGTTGTGAGCACTCTAGGAGTCCTTCTAGGTTGTAGCTCGAAGAAGCCTAGTAACTTAACTATAATCTTAATATTTCATTCAATGGATCAAGTCAGATGACTAATTAGACCTCACTCACTCAAGACATGCATAAACTCAACCAAATAAACAAGGATTCTAACTATCATTGTTCAGAGGGTTTGTAATAAAGGTGAATAAATGAAGAATTCTCACTATGTTGGTAGATTCATACATAAAGCACTTACATATGAATGGCTAATCATAACAAGGAAATGATACTTGCAATTCAACTCATCAACATAGAGATAGGATGACAACTATCTGGTATTAGACAAAAAGAATAACCATGAATAAAATATTCAAGTACAAGTATAGAACAGAAACAAGATGTAATCTGAACATATAATGACAAAAGAGCTTGTATTAATTGACGAGAACATGAGAAGCTTGAGTACAAAAAGTGTCTAAGAGCCTCCAAAGTTGAACCCTCTGCAATGATTCTCCAATTATCTTAAATAAGCTTTACAAATCAGTTTCAATATCCTCAAAAGATGGATCTGATAACCTCTTTTCCTATCTCAAATCCAAATTTGTGAGGTGGCTAGAAAATGCAGAAATTTCTGGAAATATGCTTCTCAGAGATTGACTTATATCTCTCAAATAAAAACATATTTGGAAAACTGAGAAAGGTTATTGTTCTTTGGTTTGTTATGAGCAAAAACATCTATCATTTATTTGAGATTCATTTTCATTTTCATTTATAGTTGAAATATAAAATGCTCTAACAAAAAATTGCCCATTTTTCATAAAAACATACTTTTCTCTAAATTATGTTTAATAGTAAGAGTTAATATTTGCTTATCTAAAAATCACAATTTTTTGTGAAATGCTCATGTTATAGAATCCCATTTGGACATTTTTGTTTCTGTTTCAATCAATATTAAATGTTGCGGCGAGTTTTTTTCATTTTGATGTTCAAAATTGTTATAAGTTGTTTGATATTCCCACAATAGTCAAGGACTAGATTTGATAGGCATTTGTAAACAATGTTTCTCATTTACTATATTTTTAAAGTTAATAACTTATGCCCTCTCCATTTGATAGGTTAATATGAAGGTTATAATTTTTCATTGTTTTCTAAATATGTGTTTAGTTTTAAATTGAAGTGTTCTTCAATCTAATATATTAGATTATTAAAATTCAAAGTTTTTAGGCGTTTCAAAATATATTTAGATTAATTAAGTTGATGTTAGGATTAATATGAATACAAGTGTTCAAAGATTTGAAAAATCCCATGTAAAAACATAATTAGAGTTCATTTGAAGACTGGGGCCAATCCTTACCTACTTTTGCATGGGCCTCATCAGAGATTGTTGTGAATGACCCTTGTGACCATGTGTTTTCTTGAATGCCCATGTCCCTATCACCCCATATGAGTGGTATAATAATCAATATTGAAATGTTAAGTTTTACAATATGGTAAGGGTAATTAAACCACCCATAAAACCATAGTGAGTGACAAACCACTTAGGAAACTTAATGCGTGGATCTCATGTAATTACAAAGCACCCAATTTCTACATGAAAAATGCTTGATGAAAATTATCCAAATCCACTCATCCACAATAGGTAATATTCCCAAAGTGGAGAACAATGCTCTTGCACAAAAGAAGAGCACTAGCACCTACATTGCTCCAAAAAATTACAGAGCATCGGTGCTCCTGGAAAAAAGGGGAGAACTTATACAACCTTAACAAAATCCAGTGATGTAAACCCTCAACAAAGTTCACCATTAACCTCTAAAATAATGGGGAAAACCCTCAAACAAGTTTTAAAACCTAGAAAAACCAACTAATAAATAAAGAACGATCCTGCGAAATAAATTAATAATGGGGAAAAAAGAAATACTTAAAAGGGAGAAAAGGGTTACTTTACTGTGTTCACCCTTTTCCTTTCCTTCTATACATGGCTATTTTCGAATTTTTATAGAAACACCTTCTCTTCCTCTTCTCTCATATGTAATTTTCAACTGAAACAAACCCTCATTTTTTACTCTCTTCAAGAGTTGCATTATAGTTTGTGTAGACTCTTAAAGTAAATTAATATATATATATATATATATTAATGGTTCATGTTGTGATGTAATAGGAGCATTGGTGTGTCCATAAAAAAGAGGAGCATCAATGATTCTATACTAAAAAGGAGCACTAGTTATTCCATAGAAATGAGGAGTACATATGCTCTAAGATCCCTAGGTTTGAATATTGAGCCACATAAAGAAACCTGAAGAACCTACAAATAAAGGGAGGTGAAAATCCCTATTCATGTGCATCAATGCTAAACAAAAAGGTTACCCCTTTCTTCAACAAACTCTCTCCCATTTTCTAGGCATATCCATTGACTTAAAACCTTAAAAAACTTGCCGTTAATCTACAAAAGAGAGGGAAAATCCTAAAACTAGCAAAAAAAAACCAATATTAGATAAGAAATTAGGAACAATAATGGAAATGGAAAATGTGAATATAATAAATAATAGGAAAAATTGAAATAATGAAGTGGGGAAAAAGGTTACTTGGCTATAATACTTTTTGTGTTTCCTTGCATTCATGGCTAATAGATTTTGACATGTAATTAAGCTCTTAATTGATCACACAAAATTCCTCTTACCTTGTCAATGTTTTAGAATTTTAAACCTTGTTGTTTTAAATGAAGTAGCTTAACTTCTTGTAAATTGGTAATAAAAGAGGTATATAGGATATTTTAAATTATTGCAACCTTTTGTGATGAGCTTGATATGTCCCTAAATTTAGGGCATTTATTAATTTGGAGTGTTTTTCTACAGGTGTGAAGATAAATGATATTGAAGTTGGGTCACCCCCATGTAGGGTGGCAAACACAAGCATTGCGATGGGATGTGATAGGGGCATCAACGCCAATACATGTGGTGGCCAGGAAGAGCTAGTTGGTTGTCATGTAGGGAAAATTATGAATGCAATAACCCCCCACCTCAAGTCGGGAATGATAAGCGAGCCCTGGTGCATCGAACAAAGATAAGCAACGTTGGTGAAGAGTACTGGTACTTCATGTTCGATTCAACTTGTGGGACCATGATTATGATGTTCTAAAGGGATACATAGGATACTTGGCTAGGAAATATGAGCAGAGAATTGGTAGTTGAATCCCTTGTTCTTTGCTTCAATTCATTTGTGGATGAACAAATTTTCATCCCCTTTGGTTGACAGAAAGCAAAACAGGCATGGGGTTGATATTGCAGTGAAGGGGATTAGATCCATTGACATGATGGAAACCTGTAGAGACAGAGAAGAGGGGGTTGAATCCTCGAGAAAGGATGCCTCCAAGGACTTGAAACGAGCTCAAGAAACTACTTGTTACTTTGACATGCACATTTTTAAGGAAGTTAAGAAGGAATTAGAGGCTGCAAAATAGAAGGTTCAAGAGGAGAAAGAAATGGTGTCAGAGGAGCAATGAGTAGAAGAGTTCAAGGATTGGATTATCAACCCAGGAAGCATTCATGCTTAGATGGACCTCTTTAATTGAACGTTGGATCTTTATTGGACTATGGAGGTTCTCCTAGGAAAGGTTATTGTTGAACGAGGAGAAATGAAGAGTCATATGGGTGTAATAAGAGCAAACTTGATTCCTTTGTGCTCTTTCTGCTACCATCTCAGGACAATTGAAGCTAAACAAAATCTCGTGGGAAATTATGTAGGTCTTATATTTAGGGTTTGCAACACCAATGATGTTATTAATCCTCCAGAACACAATACCAAGATCATCGACCTCAACAAGGATGAAGAGGAGCAACAAATTACCTAGGCTAGGATGACCTATTTCAACTTGCAACCTTCGTGTTAGTCGGTTTAACTAAATTAAGATAAAATCTAGATAGAATGTGTGTGGACCACCATAAAGAATATTTAGATTGAGGAACAAAATTCTTGGGACATTTCTAACCCTTAGTTGAAATATAGATGAAATGATTGTGTAGTCTATGAACCATGAAGTATGTTTGGATTGAAGGGTAATCAAATTTTGAAGGGGATTTCCAAGTTTTAATATAAAATATAGTTGGGACATCAAGTTGGAATATTGACCTAATTTCTTTAGTATTTAATTAATATTTTTTGTTATTAAAGTAGAGAATGGTGGAAATTTCGAAATATGATTTATAATAAAGCCTAAATACCTAATCCTAATTATTATTTTTTACTTATTTTTTATTAATGGTTTTGTAAACATTATTACAATATATATTTTTTAAATTAAAGTTTAAGATGTAAAATATACTTTCTATCATAAATTTTCAATTAGTGCATGAAGCCCCCCACTATCTAACCATCGTTTAAACATGTGTTGTTCTTTGTTATGGAGTACATGTACTTTAAGTATATAAGTGGCATAGAAATAAATCATAAGTTCAAGACTTATGATATCACTTATTCAAATGGAGGCTTGGAGGCTTCATTGAATAGTTTATTTTTTTAAAGTTAGAATTCACATTAAAATAAATACGAAAATAGAGTCATGGGGACTCCCATAGCGAGGAAACAACCCAAAGCAAAGTTTGAGGACCTCTTCGTAGGAGAAAACAACCCATAATCAAAGTTATTCTACCATGTCTATAATTTAGTTCATTGAGAATCCAAACTAAAAACAAAGACACCAAAAATATATTATCATCTCTGTAGCTAAAACTTAACCAGACACAAAACCCATAAAAAGATATTAACAAAATTATGAAAAGTCTACTTGACATTTGTGTCAGTGCATGACTGTGACGTAGGTGCAGTGGGTTTGTCCTCGGTGTTCAAATCGTCTAGTTGGTCTTGCGTGGCACCACTGGTGTCAGCTTTGCAATAAGTGGTGTCGCCATGCACACTCTCTTTCTTCATTGTTAGTTCTTCCATTTTAACGTTGATTGTCGGCTCCTTGACAGTGACAACGTCGTTTTCTTCAGTAGCATCCTCAAAGATATTGTGTATGGTGCCATCCGCAACTATGGTAGTGAGAAAAGGTGAGGGAATACGATATACATCGATCACCTCTGCACACCAATCCAAATGGATTGAACTCTATCCTAGAATTCAAAAAGACATGCTTTGCATTCTTCTCCTTCTTCACTAAGGTCATTGCAAAGGAGGAGAAGGGAGTCTATTATCCTCTCTAAATGCCCAGGAAGACCCATATTCATTTCTCCCTTATTGGGGGCAGTGTTCCCCCCACCTCGCCTTCCCCAACAACCAAAATGAGCCATACAACCAACCATTTTCATAGTGCTCAACAAAAAATTCCTTGTTATCCAGTGTAAATGGTTGTCCAAAATTTCACAGCGCTCAGGGAAGTTGAGCACCAGGAGTAGAGGAGGAATGACTCTACGAGATTGAGTACCAACCATAAATAATCCCATGTCAAGAACGATGAGGGAATAAATTCATGTGATTGGTCATGTCACGTCTGATCTCGGGATGAGGTATAACATTAATGTCGTGGGTTGGTGTCACTTGCATGACCATATCCTCGTCCACCACTGCCTACGATCTTTTCCCCTTTGTCCCATTGCCATCAATACCAATTGTGATGCCAGCTATCACCCTATCTGGGATCTTCCATTCTTCATTTGTTAGCGCTTGACAAGAAGTGTGAAAGGGAGTAAAATTATTGGGGGCCACGAATAATAAAATCCACCCCCCTTCGAATCAATGCATTCATTTGCAAGGAATACTGCCACTTTGTTGGATGAGTGTCGCACATGAGACAGAGTAACTATGATGCTGGAGTCTCGCAAGAGGATACCCATAGAAGTGAGGAAGTGTTCCAAAAACCAACTGGTGGAGAGTTTAGCTAGTGATTTTCCATTATGAAGGTGTCGTAGCATGTCTATTAAAATCTTGGAGTCTCCTTCAATGATTAACCTAGAGAATCATTGTTGTTAGACAATATTTAGACTTGCGTATAATGCCCAAAGCTTTGCAGCATTGTTGCAGTCAATTCCCATACCTCCCATGTATGTTCCTAAAATTTTCCCCTCACAGGTTCGAAAGACTCCTCTGTATCCAATTTTTCTTGGATTTCCTTTGGAAGCTCCATCAAAATTGAGCTTAATGAAACCAAATCAGGGGCATTCCAAGCGGAGGCACTGATGGTAACAAAACAAGGATATCACGACAGACCAAAGAGTGGAGAATGAAAAATCCATTTCTTTAAGGTATTAGTTTCATCTGCATCACTTTCATAGTCTTCCTTGGTCCAGGGAAGGATGACCACAGATTCCATGATGTGATTTTTAACAAGGTTCCATACATGCTGTCGGGGAAGAATTGAACCTTCGAAAACTCTTCTATTTCTTTCTTTCCAAATTTTCCACATGATAAAACTGTAATGTCCCCCTCAATTTAAGCATCAAAACACCCACTAACCTACTTAATTCCCATAGGTTTGAGCAGGTACTGCATAAGAGGGAATTGATTGAGGACATTTGGTACTTAGAACATATAAGGACATTCATTCAGTATTAAAGTCATCAATCAGATAAAATAAGCCTTAGTTATTTAGGCTTGAAAGTCAACATCAAATTAGAATTGCATGCATGCAAAAGTGAAGCATAAACCCTAAAAGTGGCATTCAAACCCTAAAAGCGCATGATGCTCTATTTAAGAAGGGTTATTGGACTAAAGGATCTATCTATTATTATTATTGTTGATTCGAAGTCTTGGAGTAGTAGCACAACGTGCAACAACAGCAGTTGGGGTTGAAGACAGATTCTTCAGCTAATGAGGGTTCGGCAGTGAGAAATCTTCCCTGGTCTCCTTCAGGGTAGGCCATTGAGGTCCATCATCAGCTTTCATCTTTATTCATTCATATACAACTATTTGGCATCCATCGAAAGATTGTTTGCAGGGACATGTGTGCAACTGGGGATTTAGCTGGAAAACCCCAAAGCATTCGCTAGGTTTCTAGATCTCAATTTATCTTTTGTATACTGGCATCATCTTCATCAGCAGGATAATCCTACGACATTGGGTGATCACCAACTTCCATTTTTCTCATCCGGAGCTGTTATCGGCTATTTCATGTAGCTGGGGGCGTGAGCAGCTCAACACGTGAACCAATTCGCTAGCCTGCTTAGTGGGGTCAGAATATCTACATGCTTTGATCATTCTCTTCGGCATGAGAAGATCTACATCCCAACAAAATATCAGCTTCATCAGGAAACTCCTTCACCAAAAATGTCACCTTCAGCTGAGGAGAGGGTTCGTGCTGCGAGGTGGTAACACCGGGAAGGAATCACCATTACTTCATCAGTCCAGCTGCTCTTTATGCATGAGTATTATCTCTGGAGTATCATCGGATTGATTTTTAGTGGTAAGTGTTGACCTTCTTTCTGCAAATATATGCCTTAATTTAGCTATAATTTAGGGCCATTGTTTCGGCACCTTGCATGCAAAAATTTATTCAGTATTATTGCGCATTTTGAGAATACAAGTGAGCCCTAGAATAGAAAACAGTAGAATATCAGTATTTGGGATATTACAAAAACTTGGGAGAAGCTGGCATATTTTGTTTAGGATCGGATTCTTGAAGACCTTAGGCCACCAATTCTTTAAAGTTCTTATGACATTTTCCCTTTGTTGTCCAGTTTGTCTCATGATGCCTGCCATTTGATCTTAGACTTGAGAATTAAAGGGACAATCGTCCTAGAGATGATTGGTTGTCTCATTATCCTATGTGCAAAAATGATAGCAGGATGGACCCTTAAAGCCATGTTTCTGCACATTATCCCAAGTAAGAATGCACTCTCTTCTCACAAGCCAAAGGAAGGAATTGACTTTAGACTAGTAGCTATTATGCCAAATTCTATCCCAGAGAGTGTCTTTGTTGATAAGATAAGCTTCATATTTCAGATGATAAGCTTCCTTGAGAGTATCCCTAACGCAAGATGTTAGTTCCACACTTAATTTTGATTCTACGCTGATTGATCTCTTCACTCCAAGGTTGGTTGTTGATTTGTTGGGGAAGGTTGAGTTCTTCCTTGGTTAGATTCCAGGTTCTCCAATGTTCTCCCTCATTGATCATGCTCCAATATTTTTGTACTAAATGGTCTTGAGAGTTTTTTTTTCCAATCATGATTTCCTTCAACTCCTCCTTATATTGTATCTTAGGAATTCGGTGCCAAGAATCGATCCATATGCATGCAGAAGCACCATCACATATTTCCCAAAGTAATGGTCCCTAATGAGGGTGCAGTGCTGCCATGCTGCATTTCAAATCAAGGAGCCTTGCTTCTGCTCATTGAATATTATTAAGTCCTTTTCCTCGATGACATGTGTATATATTTGGTTTTACATAATTATGCCCAACTGTCCATGGGCCTCTTGATCCAACGCCACCAAGTTTTAGCACTTAGGAATTGATTCATTATTTATGGATCTCCTAGTCCTAGGTCACCTGCATTCTTTGGTTTACAAAGGTATAGACACTTGATTATATCCCACTTTCTTTCCTCTCCAACACCTAACAAAGATATTTTCTTTGGATGGCTATGATTTTTTTGAGAACCATCTTTGGAGCAGCTAAAGCAGAAAACAGATAAAGGGGTATGGCTTGTAGCACTGACTTGAGAAGGATGATTCGACTTTGAAGGTTTAAAACTTAGAAAGTCCAAGAAGAGAGTCGTTTTTTCAGATATAAAAGGAGGTCTTCCCATGATTTGTTTCATAGAACGTTATCAATCAAGGGTATGCCAAGGCATTTGAAGTGAATACGCTTCTAGAAAAACCCAAAATTCTAGCGATGTGTCTTTGTATTACTAGGGGGGTATTAAAGAAAAAAATAAGGGATTTTGCTTTATTGATTGAGGTTCCATAGTCTTCACAAAAACCGATGAAAATGGCTTGGATGCAGTTAACTTCACGAACATATGGGATACCCATTAAGTGTGTGTCATCTACAAATTGTCTGTGAGAAGGGGGAGGGTTCAATCCATGCAGCAAAAGACCGACAAAGCAGTTGTCACAAAGAGAAGACTTGATTCTTCTACTAAGGATTTTAGCCATAAGAATGAATACATGGGAGGAGAGGAGGTCGCCCTGTCTGATTCCTCTTAAGGGGGCAAAGGCTGTAGTAGGGGAACCATTCAATAGGATAGAGAAAAAGGCAAAGGAGGTTAAATTAAGAACCCAGTTAATCCAACCCAAGTCAAAGCCAAACGCTTTCAACACCTCATACATATATTTTCGACTAAGTTTATCAAAAGCTTTAGAAAGATCCAACTTGATAAGCATACCTAGAGTGTGTGTGGTTCTAAGAGAATGGACAACCTCATGGGATAATGTGACAATGTCCATAATTTTCCTTCCTTCCACATATCCCATTTGTTTTAGTGAGATGAGAATTTGAGAGAAGGGGCTTGAAACGGAGAGCAATTACTTTGGTGATGAGATTATAGATGACATTACATAATGCAATGGGTCGAAATTTTCGAGGGTTGGTTTCCTTGTCCTCCTTTGGGGTGAGTGAGATAAAAGTTGCATTGAGAGCCGACAATACATATTGATAGGTTCTGGAGTCTTCCACGATCTTCCATACCTCTTCTTTGGCTAAGGACCAACAATGGTGGAAGAAATATGTCCTAAAACCATCCAGTCCTGGATATTTTCCCAATGTCATTTCTTTCGTGGCTTGATCAACTTCCTCTTGGGAGATTTGACTCATTAGAATGTTATTTTACTCCTAAGTGATAAGGCTGGGAATAGGCTGAGTGATTTTTTTAATGGGGTCCCCTTTGTCAGCAACACGATTTGTCATGAGGTCCTTTTAAAAAGTGATCGGCTCATTTTCAATGTCATTTTGGGAGGTGATCAAGTCTCCTTGAGCGGTTCATAACGTGTTTATTCTATTGGTATGCCTTCGTTGAATGGTAGAGTGATGGAAGAACTTTGTATTTCTATCCACATCTTTTAGCTACTGGACTCTATATTTTTGCTTCCATAAAACTACTTCTTGGGAATTGCGATTTGTTAACTGTTGGTTGATGAAGTGCTCCTTGTCCACCAAGTCTGGGGTGCGTCCTTTGGAATTTGTGTCCTGTTGGATTTGCTTTATTTGAATGTCCAAATTCCTTTGAGCCTATAAGATATTGCCAAAGCTAGTTTTATTCTAGTGCTTGAGTTTGTTTTTGAAGTTCTTGAGCTTCTGCTGAAAGCGGTACCTCAGAGAGCCCTATCTATGCTTGGATCCTCCCACCATTGTTGATAATTGTCTTGCAATTTTTTTTTAAAGAGCCATAATATTTGAAATCGGAAGGGTCTATTCAATATTTGGCCCCCTATATCCACCGATAGGCTTTATGGGCCAGTGATGTAAGCCAACAAGAGGTAGAATCTTATAATCAAGAGCTGCTCTAGACATAATGAGAGAGTCACTTATTAAGAACCTCTCAAATCTACATGCCAAATGATTGGAACCCGAGCACCTATTACTCCAAGTGAAAATGCCATTTGTGGGAGCTAGATTGATGAGCTACAAGTCTATAATGAGATTAGAG
Organism: Pseudotsuga menziesii; assembly: GCA_001517045.1. Taxonomy (NCBI): domain Eukaryota; kingdom Viridiplantae; phylum Streptophyta; class Pinopsida; order Pinales; family Pinaceae; genus Pseudotsuga; species Pseudotsuga menziesii. The sequence goes on along the minus strand of LPNX010556119.1, from coordinate 86,972 downwards.
AAGGCTTTGATGTCCTTATCAAGAAGTTGAATGCATGCTTGTTTCTCATCTAAGGAGATGATAATGTTGAAATTTCCCCCTAGGATCTGGATTTTGTTGTTCAACGGATCTTTCAAATGGTGCAGACCTTATAGAAAAGTTATTTTGTCATAAAGGGGATGGGGTCTAGAAACATTGGTGAGGACTCCAAAGATTTGTTTCTCAAGAGTTTTGAAAATTATGGATAGAGACCAATGATTGGAGAAGGATGAGAGTATCTATATGGAGTTGGGATTCTAGAGAATGGCAATCCCTCCCGCACTTCCTTTGGCATCAATGACTATTGAGTCGTTGTTTCTCTAGCTTTGAGGTAGAATCCTACAGGCTTCGTCCTTTGTGCATTTGTTTTCCTATATAATAAGAATGTCTAGATCTTCTTCCATGATCATTTTTCATAGGGCCCGTTGCTTGCTCCTGTCGTTTATGCATCTTATGTTCCAAGATTGTATCTTCATTGGGGTGACTGCTTGGAAGATATGGGTGATAAAGTACTTGTTAATGCTTCCATTTGGCCTGAGTTGATCATCATGTGTCCAAAATCTTTAAGCAACTACTTAGTACATTTTCGTCCATTTTTCTTGTCTTGCTTGCTACTTTTCTTGGTGGGTTTGTTAGAGCCCTGGGCGACCCCCATATTCAACTTGGTTCTAACTATTTCCCCAACTTGTGAGCTAATAAAATACTTATGGACATTTGATATTTGTTCTAGAGGTACTGTTGAGTAGCCCTGTTTCCTACAGGCTTCCATGAAATTTTCTAGATTAATCCATGTTAGCTCATTTTCATCATATTTTGACTCTAGGTTTGCTCTCTCCTCCATATTGATGTCCTCTTGAGTCTTCGCATGGAGGGGTTGATGGGGATTGGTTTCCATTGTTGTGCTCAGGGGATCCTTCTATCCATCTTGATTCTCCATATTATCATCTTCTTTTGTTGTTGGCGAGTCTTATTTTTCCAGTTCCTTTGTTTCCTTTCCCGTCGTGTCCTCTGTTTCTGGTGTGAGATATTCAAATTTATTCTTAGTTGTAAAACATTTTCCAACGTTTCCTCCTCCCCTTTTGTGTGTCGTTCTCTTACGGTTTTGAATTAGAAAGAAGTTGTCCTTGTCTTTCCCATCTTCGCTCAATGGGATCTTCGAAACATTGTTCAGAGGGAAGTCTCTGAAGAGATTCCCATGAATATGGCATTTTCAACAATAGAAAGGAATATGCTCATAATCAATGGTTTGGATATATTCTTCATCTTTTCTTTAGAGACATATTTCCCCTGTGAGTGCTCGAGAAATATTTAAATAAACACATATTCTAGCATAAGAGGTGTAACGACTGATTTTGGTGGCTCCATATATTTTGACAAACTTACCTAGAGTGCTCATGATACCTTCCAGCATTTTTGGCAGCCAAAAATCCAATGACATAGAGTAGAGTCGTATCCAAACTGGGGCATGAGCGAAATCCTCGTTTGGGCCAAATTTTTTCGTCCATTCGCATAGGAACATGCCCACTGAGTTCTAAAGTAGGGGCCATTCTCAAAGATTCGGTCTCGGCCCTCCAAGTTCTTGAAGGTTGCCATGAAAAATCCTTTGGATCCTAACCGCAGATTATAGTGGTCATTAGGTTTGCACCATGATTCTATATAGCGGATCAAATCTCGATCAGATGGCCATAGTCCTAGAAAATTTTCAATTATGGCATGGTATTTCGTATATTGTTTGTAACCCTAATGGCACTCCGAGTTGACCTCAAATTGAGGCATTTCCACTGTCTGGGGTATACATTGTTCTAGGTTACGACTTGCGAGCCACCTTTGGATGCGAGGTAGAGGTTGTGTTATCTCCTTCCTTGCCTTTACCTTTATCCAGACATGTCTTTGTCGTCCTCGGGTTGAGGTTATTATTTTGTTGGTTTCCATTGCGATGTATTTCCTACAAGAGATGTCATCGATTTGTGACTCGCCCCATCATTGAAAGAATAAACCCTTCTCCCCCCGAGATCGCCATAGTGAAGCCTCTGCTCAAAGAACGAGTGGTAGAAGCAACCCTGAATCGATAAGAAGGTTTGCACCAAGTTTCAAACCCTCGTCCAAAGCGATCAAACCCTAGAATACTTAACTTTTTTCTAGGCCCTTCATAAACCCTCCTGGACCAATGCTTATTTATTGAATTCAATTGAGAGCTTATGATAAAGGCCCTCAAGCAAATTGATTTTTCCCAAGCTTCATTGAATAGTTATCTTTGGCTAGACAACCAATTTAAATTTGAATATTGACACCTTTACTATCCATAATCTCTATGGGACATAAGAAGCGTGGTTGTGGACGATGCCTTGGTAGTCAACTAGTTAATGAGAGTGAATACTAATTTTAAGCCATGAGATAGAAAGGGGTCAGAAGCAAGGCTGGAAGGGAATGCCCTCTTCATTAAGTTTTTTCCAAGGCAGGAAGAAGCTTTTAAATACCGGGGGTTATAGTTGATATAATCTAAAAATGGTGGTTTCAACCGAGAAATGTCTACAAAAAAGTGGTTACCCTTGTGTTATCATTAAGGTGACTTAGCTATCATCCCTTATGATCATCATTAAGGTTACCTAAAGTCTTTCAACTTAAATAGTATATGCAAGAAAGCTAACAATCCTGTAAAATCTTACACTATCATCAATATAATTTAACTTCTTATCCCATTTAAATATATCAAGTATAACTAAATTAAATACTATTTTAAAAATTCAAAAAACCATTTAAAATTCATAAACTTTTATATCAATTATCAATTTAATTGTATCATTTCATAAAATATACCTATATATCATTGATAAAGCATATAATATACATGAATAAATAATAAGGAGTTTAAGTTTTATTATATTCAAATTTAATATTAGATTATAAATTTATCTCAATAATTAAATTTTTTATTTGTATTCTTAATTTTTACTAATTTTTATATTTCATTTTTAAAAATTATTATTTTATTAAAATGCTTTTATAAGTGATCAAAATGTAATATCACTCCTGCTATCAAAAGCGCTTATATTAAAAATGCCATGAAATAAAACAATCACATTAAGATTTTGAGGAAGCGCTTCCTCTGCAGTCTAAGAATTTTTTAGAACATGGAGGTTTCGCAAATAAATATTTGCAACAGAGATTATACAACCTGCAAGTTTAAGCAAGCAGAAGAAACAAATGCAGATGGTGGTAATGTTTACTGGAAAAGTATTACACCTTCACGCCAAAACTTTACCCAGCAAATCACAAACCATTGCCAACATTCCGGTCGTTGATCACGTTAGAGCACTGTGTGAGCAGAGCCATCAGAAGGAAGCTCTGCAATTTGTGCATGTTACAGACTGCGATGTGGAGCCTTCTATATATATTTATCTCCTGCAGGGCTGTCTGAGGAAGAAGGCCTTGACAGAAGGCAAACGAGTGCACGCTCACTTCAGGGTGAGGGGATCACCAGGAGAGAAAGCAGTAGAAAATACGCTCATCAACATGTATGTAAAGTGCAAGAATGTGATGGATGCGCGCAGAGTGTTTGATCAAATGCCTGAACGAGATGTTTGCTCATGGACTGTAATGATTGCAGCCTATGCAAGGAATGGGCAAGCCGAGGAGGCATTGCGGCTTTTTAATGAAATGCAGGTGATGGGAATTGAACCCAATCACTTCACTTTTGCCAGTGTTCTTCCAGCATGTGCTAACACGACTTCCCTGGAACAAGTCCATGAAGAGATTGTGAGGAGTAGATTTCACTCTCATGTCTGTGTGATAAATGCCCTAGTGGATATGTATGCTAAATGCGGAATGATGCAGAAAGCCCGCGAACTGTTTGACAAAATGCCAGAACGAAATGTTGTCTCCTGGACTGTGATTATATCAGCCTATTCAAGGCAAGGCCCTGCCGAGGAGGCCTTGAGGCTGTTTGACCGAATGAATATGGCGGCGAGTGTAAAGCCGAATCACTTTACCTTTGCTAGTGTTCTTTGTGCTTGTGCCAACTTGGGATTAATTAAAGAAGGGCTGGAGATCCACAAACAAATTATAAGAAGTGGGTTTCATTGTGATGTTGCGGTTCTGAATGCCCTGATAGACATGTATGCAAAATGTGGGAGCATAGACAAGGCTCGAGATATGTTTGATGAAATGCAAGAAAAAGATGTGGTCTCGTGGAATGCAATGATTGCAGGATATGCACAGAATGGGTTTGTTTATGAAGCCATGAGGCTGTTTCATGAGATGCCTCAGAGAAATGTGGTATCATGGACTGGGATGGTTACGGGATTTGTACAGAATGGACTTGTTGAGGAGGCCCTCAAACTGTTTGAAGAAATGCCTCAACGAACCCGTGTCTCATGGAATGCTATGATTGCAGGACTTGCACAGAATGGGTACAGCGAAGAGGGCTTGGAGATTTTTCATCAAATGCAATTGGCAGGTGTCAGGCCTGATGTAAAGACATTTTCTAGTATCCTCCCTGCATGCGCTACCTTGGCAGCTCTGCAAAAGGGTATGGAGATACATGAAAATGTAATCAGGAGTGGGTTTCAGTATGATGTATTTGTGGCCAATGCCTTGATAGACATGTATGCGAAATGTGGGAGAATACAGCAGGCACAGGAGTTGTTTGACGAAATGCTGCAAAGAAATATAATCTCTTGGACAACCATGATTGCAGGATATGCAATGCACGGCTGTGTCAAGGAAGCTCTTGGACTCTTTCAACAAATGAAGCACTCGGGAATGAGCCCTGATGATGTCACTTTCGTGAGTGTTTTGTCTGCTTGTAGCCATGCAGGCCTAGTTGTTGAAGGCTATAAACACTTCAATTCCATGACTGAATGCTATCATATCACACCCACAATGGAGCACTATCGGTGCATGGTTGATCTCCTTGGCCGTGCTGGGCATCTGGATGAAGCATGGGATTTTATTGATAAAATGCCAGTAAAACCTGACGCCATTGTGTGGATCTGTTTGCTTGGTGCTTGTAGAGTGCACAACAATATAGAACTTGCAGAATCTGTGGCAGAACAGGTTTTTGAGTTAGATCCCCAAAACGCTGCACCTTATGTGCTTCTTTCAAACATTTATGCTGTCGCTGGCAGGTGGAATGGCCTTGAAGAGATAAGGAAAATGATGAAAGACAGAGGCATAAAAAAGACTCCTGGATGTAGCTGGATTGAGGTTAATAAGCATGTCCATGCTTTCGTTGTAGGAGACAGGTGATACCCACGTCCTTAATTTTTTTACACAAAGTTGACATGTATTTGGAGATGTGGTTTGTTGTAGAGTAGTAAATTTTTTGAGAAGCCACCAATTACATCTGGGCTGTTACAAACCTCCCTTGGAACAACTATCCAAGTCACTTTGAACATTGCATGGTTTAGATTTTGAGATGCCCAAGGTCAGGGCCCTAATTGAACAGTGACTAGGGCATGGATTGAGAGGTATCCGCCCACATTTTAAAATTTGGATTGAGAAGTCTGTGCCATATTATTAAGTGCCACTTCTCAACCAAATTGATTTTTTTTTTTTTAAATTTTGGCTTAGGGGTGAGATTTGAAAGCTCAAAATGGAAGCCTTGTTCACATCATCTACCATGGTTTGGGGAACACACATTGATTGGCGAAGCGCAATATTGAGATCTTGTTACTCCAAGGGGATGCACATCATCTACCATGGCTTGGGGAGTACACATTGCTTGAAGGCCAAGAGTGAGATTTTGTTAGTTTAAGGGAATGCACATCGTCCACCATGGTTTGGGGAACACACATTGCTTGGTGAGGCGAGTGAGATTTTGTTAATATTGGAGGATTCTCAAATGGGCTCTAAAACCCTTATACATACAAGGGGCTGCATGGTAACTCCGAACCATTTCTTAAGGGTAACTTCGATGGCATGGAGGGCTGCTTGTTAACTTAGACCAATGGCATGTAATCTTTGTTAAATTTTCAGCATTAGCTTAAACTTTATAAATTTGCAGAGAAACATAAATAGATCAGCAGTGTAGTAGAAACACATTCAGCACATTAGCACCAATGGACACAATATTTTTCACTGGGGAAACCTTCAAAGGACAAAAACCCCAAAAGCATTAATAGCTCATCTCGTAAATGAGATGGCTTAAGAAATTCTTCAAAAAGTTAATCAAATCCAGATCTGGATTTTGACCACAGTAACTATAAAATTCATCAGTAAAAATTAAACTGATAATTTTATCCACAATTTCCAGAAATACAGAAAATTACCAATTTAGAGCTTTCTCAGGAAAACTGAGATTTTCTCTCTCCTGCCTGAAAATATCAGACTGCTGAAAACTGCCTGAAAATATCAGCCTGTCTGAAAACTGCCCAAAAATATCAGCCTGGCTGAAAACTGCCCGAAAATATCAGACTGTCTGAAAACTGCCCAAAAATATCAGCCTGCTGAAAATTGCCTGAAAACTGCCCAAAAATATCAGCATGCTGAAAACTGCCCGAAAATATCAGACTGTCTGAAAATTGCCCAAAAATATCAGCATGCCGAAAACTGCCCGAAAATATCAGACTGTCTGAAAATATCAGACTGCTGAAATCTGCCCAAAAAATGGAATGCTGAAGATAGCTGTGCAAAAATGCTGAAGATGGACTTTGTTGATAAAACCCTAGCTGAGGGTTTGAACATAAGATAGTCTTCTTCTCCTGTGAGAGCAAAAGTGTGTGTAACAAATGAGAAGACTTGATCTTCTTTTATAGCCTTTGTTCACCTCTAAGTGGACAAGATTAGGAAAAATAAAAATAATAATATTTTTATTCTTTCCCTAATTTCACTTTCACTTTTACCAAAAATGGTACTTTTATTTTTCCTTTGACTTTTATAAGAAGTCCTTCTTTAATTAAGAAAAAATAAAAATAATAATATTTTTATTATTTTCTTAATTTCACTTTCACTTTTACCAAAAAGGTACTTTTATTTTTTCCTTTGATTTTTATAAGAAGTCCTTTTAGGTGGACAAGATTAGGAAAGATAAAAATGATAATATTTTTATTCTTTTCCTAATTTCACTTTCACCTGTGGTATCTTTTTTTATTTATTTCAAAAGTACATCATCATAAACCAAGAGAGTTATCAATGCTTTTATCTCACACACTGTGTGACACCTAGATCTGGTACCAAGGTAACTTAACCAAGGGTAGCTCATCCTTGGAGAAGCACATCAAGCCCATAGATCAAGGGTCAAAGTGCCACACACATGCCCAGACCCAGTCTAGGGCTTACAGTGTCTTCATTCTCCCAGAGAATGGCTACTCAGAACTAAGCTGAGTCTACCAGTCCCAGACTGGTCTACATCGTGGTCTTGGACCAGATGTCTACTCAACACAAGGTTGAGTCTACCCAGGGCAGATCTGGGTTTATATCATGGTCCCAGACCAGATATCTACCATTCCACAGAATGGTCACTCAACACTGGGTTGAGTCTTCACCGTGGTCCCGGACCAGGTGGTCCCATTATTCGAAGATAAGGGCTCTCGATGCCGCTCAGAAAATCAACAATCTTCAACTTGGTGAACCCTTGAATGCATTCTTCAATTCTAGCAACATTGGATGGCACTTAGAGGCTTAGTTGACATCAATGACAACACAAACACCAACAAGGCTGACCCAACAACCTGTACAATGTGTCTTGTTTGATGCCATGCCTCGCAGCTGCATCAAAGGTTGCTCCCTCTGAATATAGAAGACTCTGTCAATCTCGGACCACCATACTATATTCGTAATCCTCCAAAGTTGATACTGAGGGAAAATCACTCAGCTCTAGTACATGCATCCCTACTGCCATCTTTAGAGAACCTCCTGACTTCAACTGGAACATCATTAAGCCAACTCTCCTCACTGCTAACTTGTCATAGCAGTTTGAGTTTGTGTTTGAAACACTAAGGAGCACTTCTTGTATTCCCATCATATGGCTAGATGCATAACCCTCTCTTTCACAGATCTAGAGTTCATTCTCACAGATTTGATGTCTGCTCTTCAGATCTGATGTGGGATTTCTATAATCCGAGCTAGAGAAATTTATGAAATGATCACAATCAGCTTTATCATCTAAACAAAAGTACTTGGTGCCTTGGAAGGTGTGCTAAATCTCTGGGAGAAACCCTCAATACTTAATTGTCTTTGAAGGAATGTGCCCCTCTCTAGCACATGTCACCAATCTGACAACTACGCCCTTTGTTTTGCTTTGACCTCTGATGGAATCAAGTCAGGATCCCTGTCTAGGGAAGTGCGCCCCCTCTCAGTCTCTAAAAGGTGTGCCCCTCTCTTCCTCTGTTATCTCAACAACTGAAGAATGCACCCCCTCTCTCAATTATGCGCCCATTTGACTATCTCTTCGTTTCCTCAATATAAATACTCTCTGAATGTCACTCAATCTCTGAATGATCAAGGCACCCTCTCCTCAATCTCTGAAGAATATGCCTTAACAAGGAATGCTTCTTGGTCACAGATCTGGTCTTTACTCATACAGACCTAAAAGATCTTTCATAGATCTAACATCCATTCTCTCAGATCTATTAGATCTGACCTCTACTGTCACAGATCTGAACCTTGCTCTTTAGATCTGGTAGATCTGGCCAGTCTCTCCCAAATCTGATATCTTAACTAAGTCCCACACACATCTGGTATACAGCTCGTAGATCTAGTTTGATTGCCCTGACCTTTAACAAGGCTCTGATACCATGTAGATTTTCCAGAAGTTACTACTCACTCTGGAAATCTCAGATCCCAACTCGGCCTTAAGTCTCAATAAGTCACATGCATATACTAAAACCCAACTTCTCAATCCCAGAGAAGGTATCAGCTATACAATATACTTATAAAATAAAACACACTGTTCATTCAATCAGCTCTTTCAATATGATATAATTCTGTCTGTAACAACCCTTGTCCCTGTCAAGATCATCTATGAACAGTACATCAATTCTGTTCAACCTTTGTCTCCGAAGGCACATAATTTCAGTCCTTAAGACTGTATTTATTTGCTGCCCATACAACCGATTTCACCCTTGTCGAATGACAATCCCAAACTGTCCTCAATACAAGCATGCCCAGCACTTGTTAACATATGACAAGCTTGTTCCAAATAGCCTTCTTTAAAATCTGCATTAGGCAATTTCAATGATTATCCATAATCTTCTCTTGTACTAAGTGAAGTACTGTCACAAATCTGAGCAAGTATACTTCAATAACACCCCATGCACAGACCTTCATTCGATCCTTAAATACTTCTCATAACAGATCCAAAAAGTCTTGCTTCAAGATTATGAATGAGCAGCCGTAATGTTCTCTCTGTTTGTCACGTTTGATCCACAGTCTAAGAGCTTATAGACAGCTCTTTATGGCATTCTTTGATATGTCTCAAGAAGGTACACTAGTTTGTCACTTCAAACTTCCTTTGGAAAGGACTACAACAGGTTGCTTCAAGGCTCTTCATCTGACACTCAAATGCTTTCAAGGATTTCTTCACATTGTTCCAAGGGTTTAAAGAAATCTTTAGAACTGCTGCAATACATCTTTCGAACAACTTCAAGTACTTCAGCGCTTTTATGTCCTTATAGTGGACAATGCTGCTCCAAAACAGAATAAACTTGTTGCAAGGTAGGTCACCACCATCCATGGCTGTCAAGCTCATCAAATGAGATCGACAGCTGCCCATAAAGTCTGCTAGAGGTTCTTGACCAATTTGGAGTGTCCTTAGGGCTTCAACATCTTCTAACAGGTCTCGGATCATTATAAACTTCTTTATCAGCCTGATTCATGCTTCCATCATTCTTTTGAATTCAGCCTGATCTGGATTTCACATACAATCCTAGAGCTCTACCTTTTCAAGTGTTCACACAGCCAGGGCTAGTCTTGAATTGATAACTCACACTAACAACAAACACCTCAAGGGGAATCTACTATGCATAGCCATCAAAGTCTGTTCTTCAAATAGTCTATGTGACTGAAATAACAATTTGTCCATCAATTTAGTGCTTCAAATGTACTTTTGGAGTCTTCTAAGACCAAGCAAGCTTGTCTCAAAACAGTTACTCAATCAGCATTCGGACATGAGACAATAAAGCCTTCAAATCTGTTCTTGACCCAATATAAATCCAGCCTTGGAGTGACAGTCAACGATGCTTCTCAAACTCAGATATTCAGTTCTGTTCTTGTGATTTCTTCAAGGTGTTTCATGGGCAATGAATACCCTTGATTCTCCTAACCCACTTGAAACATTGAGTGAAGTACTCATCTGGCAAAATCTCGTGTTCACATGACACAGCTGCCACAATCTCAGTTTAGTCTGTTCTTCTTCCTTCAAACTTTCAATAACAGTCCAAAAGTGATCCAAGAATCATTTCAAGTTTGATCCTCTAGGCTGCTCTCCTTCCTTGCTCAAACTTCACTCTTTAGATGCTCATCCTTTTCCAAACTCTACTCTTGTACTTTGGTTCTTAGAATTCCTAATTCAGTTCTCTCAACAGCCCTTGAACATTGCGATAGTCTCCAAGAGTAGTATGACAACCAGTCCGTAAAAATGCCAACATAATTTTCAACACTCAGTTCTTGAGAGCATTTTAAGAGATCCTTAGAACACTTCAAACCTTATCTTCAAGATGAATATGTTAAATTCTGCTTAAGCTCACCCTTGATCTTGTGACTTCATCCTTTTCACTCCTTTTTCAGATGATCCTTGTGTCAACCAATGTTAAGATGTTTACTAGCTCCTTTGATGAATGCATGAACCAGCTGGCAATCAGGTCATCAATAACTTTATTCAATTGATTATGATGATAAGCTTTGGCTTATTTTCCATGTTCATAAGCAGATGTTTGGTTTATCCTCTCAGCAATCCTATGGCAGATCAATGTGTATTAAATCATATTTATTTATTTATTTGTACAGCAAGCTAACTAAGTTTTTTACGTTCCTACCGCTGCACAGTAAGTTTCTGTTTGAGCTATGAATTCTGTTCAACTCTGCCAGCCCTTTCCTTGTACACATTCATACTTTTTTGCTTGTATATGGAGATGTCTGATAGTCTTCAAGATAGTATTGGGATTCTCCCAAGATTTCATCATTTCTGCTTTGAACAATAGAACATTCTACTTCAGTTAGTGCATTAGAGACTCTTCATATTCTTCCTTGCGAACTTCTTCGGGCATCTCCATTCCAATGACTTGGTCAACTTCATGTGTAAAGTCCTCATTCTTTTGTCTCTTTTCACGTTCTTCTTCTTTAGGAGATTCTTCCGCAATTTGATCATCTCTATGTGCAAGGTCCTCATACTCTGTCTTGCTTTCAGATTTCCTTCTCCAAACTTTTGCATGCTGTTATTTAAGATATCTAGTTATGTTATTTCTGCAATGTCTTGCTATGTGCCCAAAATGGTGACAATTGGAATACTCAATATTTTGGGATCCTCTCCTTTTCATATGTTCACTTCTCTCGTAAGCTTTACAATTTACTGTTTTGTGGCCAAAATTGTAACAAGAATAGCAATAACCAATAAATATACCACGATACTTGAGCACTGTTTGTCTTCTTAGAGAAGCAATCCTCCTTGCTGTTTTCTTCATTGATGTTTTTCAAGTTGTTTGCAACAATTTGAAGGTTTCCATCGTTCTTCTTTTTTGGTGATCTGAACTCGTTTTTTTCAATAGTGTGTTCTTGCTTGGTACTATATCCAATTCCAATTCCAGCCTTATCATATTGGGATCTTTGCTGATTGAGGATATTTTCCAAGGCTGATGAACTCTTCTCAAACTTCAAGTTTGTAGCAGCTGTCATTTTCACTTCTTCTCTTAGAGAAACAATCTTAAGCTCTGTTGCTTGACAAATCTTTTATTTTTCCTGTAGTTGACTGGTCAAAACTTCTGCAATTCTATTTGCTTCTTCCACTTGAGTTTTTAGACCAACAATGGTCTCTTCATGATCTTCAGCATTTTCTCTTTTTGATTGTTCTAATAAAGCATTCTTCTCTTTCAGCTTCTTGTTTTCATCAAGGGCACACATTAGTTGTCTTTCAAGATCAACTACTTCTTTAACTTCTGACTCCTCAAGAGCTTTGTTTTCATTTTCAATGTAGTCTATTGTCTCTAAGATGTGTAGGCTTCTTTGTGGTTGCTTGCTTCTTTTTCCAGTTCTTTGATGGGATTGGCCTCTTCTGCAACTGATTCTTCATTTGTTTGTTCGGCCGCATGTTCATTTGGTGATGCTGCTTCCTCTTCTGGTGTATCTTCCTTGTGATCTTCTGCATATTCCTGCATTGTTTCCTTTGTGTAGTTTTCTTGTAGGATGTCCCAGAGCTTTTTTTTGTTGTTGACAGAAACGGTTATATTGTATTAAGAAGGTGGTATAACCACAGAGACCGGACCAAAGTACAAAATGCCCTTATTTAAGCGACAATAAGAGTTCATCTTTCAGCTTCTTAGTTTACGCCCTTGTGGAAGCAGCAATAAGAAATCAACAAGTCTTGTGATACGCCCTAGTGTAAGCAGCCTTTTTAGTTACAATATTCTTCATTTACAGCTAACAGGGTAATATGTGCATATTCTAACAGGGAATCTATTACTGGCATTCAATATATCCCAAATCCCAAAACCAAACTATCTAATAGCACGATGACCAAGCAGAAAAACAATGTAGACATCATAGCAAAAAGTGCAATCCCATCCCAAAATTCATTTGATATTCTCATAAGAGCGAGACAAGGGAATTGGCTTGGTTGCAGCTTCCAACTTGACGACTTTTAGGGTCAGCTTATCCACTTTAATCTCTAGTTCAGCAATCAAACCGATTACAACATTCTCTACCCGCTTCACTGCCCGTTTGATTTGCTTCCGCAGGAACACCAGATCTTTGTCAACATTTTCCAAGCGTCTGCCACCTTTAGTGTCAATTGCCTCCACCTGTCTTTGCAACACCATAACATCTCTTTTAATCTCTCTGATATCTGCTTCGACGAAATTGGCTGGGGTGAATGACCCTGTGGATTCAGATGAAGCCTCCATGATGAACACCAGGGCCTGCTGCCCTTCAACGCTTCTGCAACTCAACTTCAACATTTTCGCGAGCTCGTTGCTGCAACAAATCAACCAAATTATGCTTCCTCTTCCCTTATCCTTCCGCATTTTAAAGTCCTTACGATTCAGGGACGTGATGATCACAACATTTAAAACCTGCATGCGAGCCATTAAACCTTGCACCACCTCACTCCTTTCATACAACGTCGAAGAGACATGCAACATTTCTCGTGCAGGATGAAGGACCTCCTTTGTACAGTATTTAACCATCTTTCCAATCTCCAACGTGCGACCACGTGCCAGCCTTGATCCACATGCCCCATCAACAGAATGACGCGCGTCGAGGGAGCAATGAGGGAGGAGCCTTAGAGCTTGGGCCCATGAGGCCATTAGCCCCACTACCCCAGCCATGATTCTATGGGGAGCACAAAAAGAGCTAAAACCATTAATTAGTAACAATCCGGGGCTTAGGGTGGTGCCCAAATTCGCTGCGAGGTCTGCTTCTTTATTATGAATCCGCAGGACATGGAAGAAGTCAATTTTAAGGAAGGAAAGAGCAAGAATCTTGATTTTTTTAATTAGGTGCCAAAGATGCATTTGGTTAGGAAGAGAATTCTCGGCCATGGCTTGAATAACTATTCTCGAGTCTCCCAAAACTATGAGCTCGACGTCTCCTTGGTTCTTGGCAATCAAAAGCCCCTGCCAGAGAGCTAGGGCCTCAGCTATATTGTTAGTTTCCGAGCCAAGCCCCCAGGAGAATTTGGTTTCTAGTTGTCCATCCAAGGTGAAGAGAACCCCGCCCCCCTGCTGCCGCCCCTCCCCGAGCTCTATTGTTGATGTGCATTGTCCTCTTTTGACTTCACAGGATCGCATAGTCCATCCAAGATGGTATCCATTGCCATTGCATTGTTCTTTTTTAACTCTTTCTTGCCTGTAGGTTTTGGTGGTCTTTTTGGAGCGATGTAACCATTCATAACAGATTCTGAGATGCCACAATCTTGTGCCTGTAGATATAGTCTCATCCTTTGCTTTAACACTCATAATTTGAATCATCAAACAATGGAGCTCCAATGGGAGAGATGAGATTTTCATATTCATCCATGTGTGCTCCAGAGATCTTCATCCAATAGTTAGATTGTTCTGAGGGAACTTGATTTGATACCAATTGTTGGAATATTTACCAATATTGAGAAGGGCGGGGGTGAATCATTATTAAGCACTTTTTACCATTTTGAACCTTAAACACATCATATAAACATCAACTATTAACAATCACATAAAAAACCATACACAATGCATAAAATATTTTTATGTGGAAACCCAAACAGAAGAAAACCACAAACGATATTCTTTTATAATTCATTCATTGCAATATGAGGCTCCTACCTAGAGGGACAAACATCCCTGATGCAAGCTCCAACATACACAAACTGCAGATATCAACTTGTTTACATTAAGCTCTAAATTATTGATTTGGTGAAGGCTCCAACCTTCAATGCAAGCACCAACTTGGTGACAAGCTCTGACCTATCTTTGGGATGAAGACACCAATCGTTTTGAGCACCAACTCAGCTCCCTTGCACCACCATGCCACCCTTAACAACACAACCTCCAACCTGCTTCGTAGACATCAATCTGCCAAGGACACCAGTCCTTTCCCAAGCAACACCCTACCACCTTTGCTTGTAAACTTTGTATGATGAATTAATCTTACTTTGGCCTTATCTTGTTCTTCAAAATATCTTGCATTATAATCCACCCTATGATGTTCACCTCTGATGTTCTTTGCTTTTGCACAGCTTCTGTCAACTTCATTTAGTCATGCTATACATACTAGTCCACTTACTACATATGCTCTGCTACTTCTTTGTTGTAGTCCTCAAGGACAATGCTTTGTCTTAGCTAGTTCTTAACTTGACATTGCCCAAGGACCAGATACAATCTAAGATCCTCATCAACCTACTCACTCATTAGATCTGCACCTAACCTCAACCTATCTCTGCTAGTAAGCCCTCATCAAATCGAATATACCAATGATGGAACATGGCATTCGACTGTATGTGTCTATCTCTGCACTGACACTCGATCTCATCACTCATGCCACAGAAAAACACACACAATTCCAAACTGCCTTTTGCTCGATACTTCTTGCTTCACCTTGGAATATTCGTGTGATTTTCCCCATTCAAATTCACATACCCATGAACTCAGATCGCGCCACTTCGTTAACTTGCAATCAAATTACTAAATCCTAGACATAAAGATATCTTCGCTCTTGCAAGGCATTTCAGAGATCTGACCCATTCTCTCATCTCATATGCTCAATCCCCCTCAATCGTTCATTCATACATCCCAAGCAATATGTCATACTACACTTGTGATTTTGACATCATACATCCCAAGCAATATCTTCTTCCACTTCAACAAATGACCATATATTTATATAGGTCATTTGTAACAATTGTGGACCCAATTGGTCATTTGATTTGTTAACTCGATCATTCAAGGAAGTCTTACATGGACCTCTAGTTCCAATGTGGACCAAAATGAGATCATCATGATGAAGCCACTTTGTTATAAACTTTGTGGGATCAAATGTATGAGAGAGGGATGACCAATTAACATTTTATTGACCCAATTGAAACATGCCAACATCAATAGCTCAAATCCAATGCTTTTGGTAGTTCAAACATACCTTTGTGATTCTGGTTGTTGGAGTGTGTTTGGTTTACTACATGATTATTGGAACACCAAGTTCCTATAGCTTTCATTCCTGTAGGCCTCAACCTCATAGAGCAGTTCAACATACATAACATCATTAATCATCAATCACTCTACATTATCACATAGATTAGCAGTGCATTGACAACCATATCATTAATGACATCTTACTTCCTGAAGACAGCTAGATTGATTGTTTCGTGGTTCACCAAAAACTTGACATGAATGACATTAGTAGATTTCGTGACCCTGTTGGCATCAATGACAATTTTACTTTGAGAGAAGCTTATAAAGTAATGTACTACATTTTGAATCTTTATTTATTGTGCTTTGATCCACATCGAGTTCTTTCACTACATTTTGGAATGTTGAAACATTCATGAGCTCACTTGTTAATTTTCTACTCGTTGAACATTCATTTGTAAAATATGAACCATAATTTGAATTCATTACCCCTAAGAATTCATTTTCTAGCTTGAAAATCTTTTGACAAGGAGTGAGAAACAAAGTTAAATATCTCCCTTCTTTTAGAAAAAAATATAGCAATATTGTCAAGGTTGCTAGTACTTTGCCACAATTTATCAATTATTACAAGTGAGCGAGATGTAGAATTTTGGAGGATTGATGATACTTCATGATGCACATATAATTAAACTATGTTCAATTATTAGATGCTCCCAATTTGGTGAAAATTGCTTAAAAAACATGTAGTTTGGTTGATTCCTTAGTTACAAACGAACCAAGTTCAATCCTATTTTTTTTTCATATCTCTATACAAATGAGCCAAACTGATCCGCTCTATCTGGAGATTTAATGGACGAAATTAATAGTTAACTGATGCTAACTATTCTTACCAAGCTCTTGTTGCTAAGAATTCCAATTTGCTTTTACAATACATATCAAGTCATGAATTGGTACAATACTTAGAAAATATTCTGTCTGTTTAGACAATTTTTTAGAGATTTAATGATGATCCTCCATGGATTCACCTATATAAGTTGCGGCTAGAGTTGCAAAGATTAGAGCTTGAATACCACTCGTAAATAATCCCAGGAACATTACATGTATAGGAACTACTGAAGGTACCGGAGAAACAAGAACGACAACTACCAATTCGTCGGCTAATATATTTCCAGAAAGTAAAACTAAGTGATAAAGGTTTTGTAAAATCCTCTAAGATGTTAATTAGTAAAAGTATTGGGGTTGGTTGAATATATTTACCAAAATAACCTAACCCCTTCTTTGCAAGACCTGCATAGAAATATGCTACTGACGTAAGCGAAGCTAGAGCAACCGTAGTATTAATATAATTTGTAGGTGCGACTAACTCCCCATGAGGTAATTTTATAATTCCCCAAGGAAGAAGAGCGCCTGACCAGTTAGAAACAAAGATAAATAGAAACATAGTTCCAATAAAGGAAACCCAGGGACCATATTCTTCCTCTCCAATCTAAGTTCTGGTCAAGTCCCAAAGAAATTCGAGAATATATTCGACAAAATTTTGACCACCGGTAGGAATGGTTTGTGGATCTCAAACAGCTATGGTAGCTGAACCCGCTAAGACAACAATTACAACCCAAGAAGTTATAAGTACCTGTGCATGAACTTGAAACCCCCCTATTTGCCAATAAAAATGTTGATCCACCTCCACACCGGATATCTTGTAGATATGATTCAGTGTGCTAATAGGAGATTATACGATATCCATATCCATATTACCCCCTTGTAAAGATTAACTTAAAGAAGAAAATAAATGATTTTTGTTGAATGAGGGATTCCCTAAGTATCTCACTCTCATCATATTTTTTCTGGTTATTCCATTAAGAAGATTTTGAAATTTAGAGTAGCCAATCGAAATACAGAAATATTCCTGTATTTCTTGGAAATATTCCTTTAATGAATTCCTATGGAACATTTGTAGTAAATGGAATTTACTACAAATGAGCCAATCTGATCCGCTCTATCTAGAGATCTAATGGACGGAGTTAATAGTTAACTGATGCTAACTATTCTTACCAAGCTCTTGTTACTAAGAATTTCGATTTGCTTTTACAAAACATATCAAGTCATGAATTGGTACGATACTTAGAAAATATTTTGTCTGATCGGACAAATTTTTAGTGATTTAATGATGACCCTCCATGGATTCACTTATATAAGTTGTGGCTAGAGTTGCAAAGATCAGAGCTTGAATACCGCTCATAAATAATCCCAGGAACATTACAGGTATAGGAACTACTGAAGGTACTAGAGAAATAGGAACGACAACTACCAATTCGTCGGCTAATATATTTCCAGAAAGTCGAAAACTAAGTGATAAAGGTTTTGTAAAATCCTCTAAGATGTTAATTGGTAAAAGTATTGGGGTTGGTTGAATATATTTACCAAAATAACCTAACCCCTTCTTTGCAAGACCTGCATAGAAATATGCTACTGGCGTAAGCGCAGCTAGAGCAACCGTAGTATTAATATCATTTGTAGGTGCGCCTAACTCCCCATGAGGTAATTTTATAATTCCCCAAGGAAGAAGAGCACCTAACCAGTTAGAAACAAAGATAAATAGAAACATAGTTCCAATAAAGGAAACCCAGGGACCATATTCTTCCTCTCCAATCTGAGTTCTGGTCAAGTCCCAAAGAAATTCGAGAATATATTCGACAAAATTTTGACCACCGATAGGAATGGTTTGTGGATCTCGAACAACTATGGTCGCTGAACCTGATAAGACAACAATTACAACCCAAGAAGTTATAATTACCTGTGCATGAACTTGAAACCCCCCTATTTGCCAATAAAAATGTTGACCCACCTCCACACCGGATATCTTGTAGATATGATTCAGTGTGCTAATAGGAGATTGTATCCATATCCATATTACCCCCTTGTAAAGATTAACTTAAAGAAGAAAAGAAATGATTTTTGTCGAATGAGGGATTCCTTAATTATCTCACTCATAAAAAAAAAATTGGTTATTCCATTAAGAAGATTTTGAAATTTAGAGCAGCCAACCGAACCAATTAATGAAATTCGCTCTTACAATATCTTGGATGGAATAGCAGCCAACTTAGTAACTCCTCAGCTCCTCTCCCCCCCTTTTTTTTATATTTTATTATTATTACTAATTCACTCTCTATTAGCCCTTCATATAGCTATAATGACCTTAATGACCTTCCTTCGCAAATTGCTGACGTTGATCTGTTCAAGATCAATTGGATTGAAGCTATACCATCATCATTGGCTGGAATTGGGATATCCACGAGATCTGGATCACAATTTGTATCAACTAAGCAAATTGTCGGAATACCCAGAGTTCTACATTCCCCAAGAGCAATGGATTCTTCTTGTTGATTGGTAATTATCGCAATATCGGGTAAGCTCATCATGTATCTAATCCCACCTAGATATTTCTGCAATTGGTCCAATTGTCTCTTGAGCATTGCTGCTTCTTTCTTTGGTGGTCGATTGAATCGTCCCGTATCTTGTTCTTTTTTTTAATCCTTGAACTTCTGAGGTCTCGTCTCTGTAGTAGACCAATTAGTTAACATACTGCCAAGCCATTTTCTATTTACATAATGACATCGAGCTTCTGTCGTAGCTAATGCTACTAAATTAGCTGCTTGATATTTCATACCAACTATCAGGAATTGTTTTCCCCTACTTGCTATATAAAATTCCAGATCACAAGCTTCTGATAAAGAATGAGCAGTTTTAGCCAAATTGATAACATGAGTATCTCTACGCTCTGTTAAAATGTAAGGTGCCATCTTAGGATTCCATTTCCTAGTTTTATGTCCTAAATGAACTCTTGTTTCCATCATCTCTTCCAAATCAATGTTCCAATATCTTGTGCTCATTCTCGTTCGCTTTCCTTCCCAAAATAACGAAATAACATGGACCGTAATATCTAATTATTCCAACGAAATCAATTACATCTCAAAGATTGCCTGTCCGTCTAGTACGTGGTATAAACGTTCTAACTAATAGAATATTTCATATTATTCCTATTATATTATAGAATGAATATTCTTGAACATAACAAGAAATCTCTTTATCAAGCAAGACTATTTCTCAAGACTATTTGAATGGTTGTTTCAATATATTGTGATAATTTTCTTGAATGGAAAAAAAAGAAACTTTGTCATGATGAAATAAAATATCTTTCACTTTGTTGCTAAATAGGTTCCTATTCCCTATTCTTGGATCCATTCCGTTCCGTTTCCCTGAACGACAAATATGTTGTCCAGTACCGATAGGTATAATCCCCCCGAGAATAACATTTTCCTTCAATCCTTTCAACCGATCGATACGACCTTGTAGAACAGCTTTAGCTAAGACCCGAGTAGTTTCCTGGAAACTCGCTTCGGATATAAAACTTTGAGTATTCATAGATGCCCTTGTTATTCCCAATAACATAGTTTGATAGTAGATTGTCTCTTCTAGAGCACAATCCATTCTCTATGCTCGTAATAATCCAATGAGTTCCCCGGGTGAAAAAACATTAGCCGTTCCATCTTTTGAAATTAATACTTTTGATGTCATTTGGCGTACAATAATCTCTATATGCTTATCACAAATTCGTACCCCTTGGGATCGATAAACTTTTTGAATCTGATTGACCAAATGAATCTGACTTTGTTCCATAGTTATCCTAGCACTGATGAATAACCCCCAAAGACTTCCAAGAAATCTTGTCATATCTCCGGTCCAATTTTCAAAACTTTCTTTCAGATTCATCGATATTGAATTATTTAAACGGGCTTTTGACAATTGTTCAACTTTGGGAAGACCTTGAATTATATCACTGGATTTTAACCTTTAATATATCAATGTTATCATTGTATCTCCTTTGTCAATAATTTCTCCATCATGACCAGGAACAATCGTTTTTCGAGCAGCCAAATAGGGTTTAGCTGATCTAATGACTAAAGATTCCTCATCAACTGCTATAATTTGACCAGATTTGGGGAGTGGTTCATCCTTGGATATACATACACTTTCAGGAATAAATTGTCGAGGACTAACTACTAGAAATGTTTTTTCGCAGAATTCGGATGAGGAAGAGCACCGATGTGGACCCAATAAATTGGAAATGATGTTCCTGCACGGATCGAAATGATAAATATTTGTATTTTCGTACATGAAATAGTATTTAGGTACTTGGAAAGTATTGAAAGAATTTTGGAAAATGGAATGTTTCTTCGACAATACTTTTTGATAAGTTAGAAAATGGGAGGATGGAAAACGGTTGGTTATACTATGTAAATGACCCAAGAGACCCGAAAATTCAATGATTTTTATCATATGATCCTCTCTATTTGATTTATTTACCGTATCATTACATTTTAAATCATTGAATAGAACGACTCGAAAACAGTCAGATGGTGACAGAACCATAAAGGATCCACTGTCTTCTTCCCCATTAGAAAATGAACAAATAGTTCCTTGACGCTTACTAATTAATGGACTCTCCCCATTGGAAGAGACAAGATTAGTGTAGTCAAATTTGTTATGGAACATAAAATTTGAACTTGCTTCATTGTCCCTTCTCCCCATGGAAAAAAGGGAGTATTTCATCAAGCTAATTTGAATCATATTACTAACGATCTTATTTGTTCTTACTGAAGTAAGAGAAGCATAGCCCCAGATTCTATAGAATCTGTTTGTTCCCAATCAAATCCTAGACAAGTTCGAACCAATGGAATACTTGTGTCACTAACCAATGGAATACTTGTGTCACTCATTACTTGGATTCGTTCACCATCTTCATACGAAATACAATTGCTAACTTTAATCTGCAAGTTGTTTCCTTCCCTCAATAATCAAGGGAAAAGGGTGTTGCCATATCCGACCCATCAGGTATTCCATATTCTACATTATAATATCCAAAAATAAAATTTCTATGTAGAATACTACTTTTTGGTATTCTAAGAATCGCATCAGGACAAGGTATTATTCTTTTTCCCCATTATTTATCACACTGCAACGGGACGATGAATCGATTCATTTGCTTTTTCCCCTTAATATTGTAATTCCTAGGAGAAAAGGTTACATAAATAGAGTCTCGATGCTTGTTGGATATGGTCCGATCAGTTTCTGAATAACTGAAGATTTGTTCTTCTTTCCCATAGCAGTTTGAATCACCTGATCTATGTTCCACTTGATCGACGTAAGAATCGGAAAGTGATTGATGTTTGGCAACAAAAGGTTGAACATCTAATTGATCTTGATACTTATGAAATGGAAAGAGTACTACACTGGATCTGTATATACCTCCCGATAATATCCATAGATAACTTGTCCTTAGTATAGGATGAACATTACCGTGTACATATTCAGGTGCATGACACACATTGGTACTCCAATGCATTTCTCCTTCTAGGTCAGAATATATATATTTGCGAACTTTTTCCTTGAAGGAAGATGTTCTAGCACGAACTTCGGCAATAATTTGTTCCGATTCCACATATTGATCATTCTGAACCAAAAGCAAACTGTGTGGTGGAATGGTTAAGTTATGTACTTGATCTTGACCATCAATAGTGATGGATAAGTTATTATGACATAGATAAGCAGGATGTCCATTACTTGTACGTGTAGGAGAAACCAAATTATCATTGAATTCAATCTTTCCATTGAAAGGGGCTCGTACATGTTCTGCAATATCACCAGTAAATACCCCCCCCGGTATGAAAAGTCCTTAGTGTTAGTTGAGTTCCTGGTTCCCCAATGGATTGGCTTGCAATAATACCTACTGCTTCTCCCAATTCGATCAAGTGACCATGAGTAGTGCTCCGACCATAACATAATTGACAAATCCGAGATATACTCTTGCAAGTAAAGGGGGTTCGTATATATATTGGTTGTGTTCGAGGGTTTATTAATTGATTGGCAAGTCCAACCCCAATATCTTGATTGCGCGTGGCAATGCATCTCCTATTTATATATACATCGTCTGTTAGCACACGGCCAATCAGTATTTGTGTTCATACAACAATTTCATTTTTGTCCCTCTCTCGACTTCGAATGGGAGTTACACAAATACCTTGAATAGTGCCACAATCTGTTCTACGTACTAAGATGTGTTGAACCACTTCAATGAGTCTACGTGTGACGTATCCAACATCCGTTGTTCGTACAACAGTATCCACAACTCCTTTACGAGCCCCATAACAAGAAATAATATATTCCGTTAAAGAGAGCCCTTTGCATAAATTCCTTCGAATGGGTAGATCAATTATTTGTCCTTGAGGATCTGACATTAATCCTCTCATACCTACTAATTGGTGAACCTGAGATGTACTTCCCCTAGCTCCCGAGAAGGACATCACATGTACTGGATTTAAGGGATCAGTCATGCTAAAATTCGGATTCATTTCTTTTCTCAAATATTCACTTGTAGCATACCATATCTCGATCGATTGACGTAATTTTTCTACTGCATGTACATTCCCATAATGGTTCTATTTCTCCGAAACAGAACCTTGTTGCTCTGCATCTTAGACGAGCCATCCTTTGGAAGGTGTTGTTCAAAGATCATCAATTCCTAATGAAATAGTTGTATCACTAGCTTGTTGAAAACCTGAAGTCTTGAGTTGATCCAATATATGTGATGTATATGTCATTCCAAAGTGATCTATTAATCTGCTAATAAGATTTTTAATGGTAGTTTTGTCCATCACTTTATTATAAAAGGGAAATATATCAAAGGGCAATCTAGTTCGTTCCTTCATAAGGAAAAATCTCCATATTTTCATGAGCATGATTAAGCAATGGGTTCAAGCCAGTTATTCGAAGGCTTCCTCGATCTCTATATCTGCACTAATGAAAAGATCATAAGATCAATAACATTAGATCCTAAGAGCTGGTAGTGATTTCTTTGGGTGTTCAGAATGGACAAAACCTTGTATGGCTTCTTCCATTTCTCGATTGAAATGAGTACGACCAACAGTTGTTCGAATGTATATATTAATAATTTCCCCCGTTCTACCTTTTCTTATCCGATAATGTTCATGGATTTCGTCTAAGGTACCCAAAGATTCGTATTGAACCTCGATAGGGGCTTCTTGGTTTACTGAGGTAATGATACGTAAATCCACTTCCCCCCACCGGAGCGATAAGGGGCTGTATAAGTCAATTCGTTTCTATCGATAAGCTCTGAGCACATCACCATAACTATAAAAGAAAGGTTTCTTACAGGAAAACCTTTTCTTTTCCGAGTGATACGGATGGTACCTATTCCCATAAATACCTTGATTATTTCCGACCGTTGATATATAAAGTCCAAGAAGCATATCCCATTAGAGGAAATTTCAACTCAAAATGGGCCTTTTAACTTTAACTCAAATTCCATGTCATCATGTGTTAGCCAATGAAATTGCTTAAAATTTGAAATACCGTATAGGTCTTAAACACTTTTTTAATATAAATTTGGGAATACGTATCATAAAAAAAACTATTTTTTTTGTTTGTATTTTCAACATGTCTCGTGTTTTTACTCAAATTTTGATCGGGAGAGCTCGTTGGATGCGGAATTAATTCCGCATCCAATGAGTACCCACTCGACATACTTTTGACGGACCCCGCTACCCCCAAAACAAGAAATACCTAAAAAATGTGATGATGACATGTCCCTGCCTGGGTGGCAACATGGGGAAGCAAATGGGAGATGAGATCCTATCAACTTGTTCCGACTTGGGATGATAAGCTCATGGTCTCACTTCACTGTCGAGAACCGAAAGAATACTTCCATCAACGAGCTTGGCTCAGATGTGCTTCCTTTTGGATACAATGTCAAACAACCCAAGATGCCCAAAAAGCATTATCTCTCCCTAAAAAGGAGGTGATTCAACCGCACCTTCCAGTACGGCTACCTTGTTACGACTTCACTCCAGTCACTAGCCCAGCCTTCACATCATCATCATGTTTTTCAGGTATTTCTTGTTTTTGGGGTAGTGGGGTTCGTCAAAAGTATGTCGAGTGGGTACTCGTTGGATGCGGAATTTAATTTGGCATCCAATGATCTCTTCCGATTGAAATTTGAGTAAAAACATGGGGAGATATGTCGAAAATACAAACAAAAAAGTAGTTTTTTCTTTTCTTCCTCCAAAATTAATAAATATTATTTTATTATTTTAACTATTATTTTATTAATTTTTTTTAGGAGGCCCATTTTGAGTTGAAATTTCCTCTAATGCTGTGTCAGTATAGAAATAGGATCTCCGATAGCTGGAGACAAAAGATTTGTCTCAGAAAACATGGGTAAACGAGCTTCTACTCTAGCTTCCAGAGATAAAGGTACATGGACAGCCATCTGATCTCCGTCAAAGTCCACATTAATCCTCCACAAACCAATGGATGTGAACGAATGGCACGTCCTTCTACTAAAATAGGTTGAAACGCTTGTATTCCTAATCTGTGTAAGGTAGGTGCTCGATTCATCAATACGGGATGTCCTTGCATAACCTCTTGAAGTACTTCCCATACAATGGGTTCCTTATCTCGAATCATACTTTTAGCAGCTCTTAGGTTATGACCAATATGTCGTCCAATGAGACTACGAATTACAAATGCTTGAAAAAGCTCTATTGCTATTTCTGAGGGTAATCCACATTGATACAATGATAGAAAGGGACCTACCACAATAACGAAACGACCTGAATAATCAATTCGTTTCCCTAGTAAATTTTCATGAGATCTTCCCTCTTTGCCTTCGATCACATCTGAGAACGATTTATAAGCATCATTGTCTTTCATTGGTTGTCCACAGATGCCATTATCGAGAAGTGCATCTACGACTTCCTGGATCATATTTTTTTGACAAATAACAAATGACTCAAATCCACTTCTTGCTAATGAATTGGTAAGAGTATTATTATGATTGATAACTCTTTGATAAATTTCATTTAGATCTGACGAGGTAATAAGTCCACCTTCACCTAATTGAATGATTGGCCTCGGTGTGGGAGGAAGAACTGGTAATAGGCATAAGACCATCCATTTTGGTTCTATATTTGTTCGGAGAAAATGTTTAGCCAATTTAATGCATCCAACCAGAAAATCCTTTCTTCTTCGAATTGTTTCATCCTCCCATCCATCCACATTAGATTCTTGATCCTCCTCCAATTTATTCCACTCCAATTCCACCAAGTTCTTCCATTCCATATGTGAATGATCTATAATCATTTGCAGATCCAGACCAGGTAGTTGTTCCTTGATAGCATCTTCCCCGGTAGCTATTTCTCTCTCTTTAAATGTTCCATAACCTCGAGCAAAGAGGTAATGAGAACGAGCAGAGAGGTAATGAGGAATAATATCTCTCCAGGATTGAATCTCATAATTGAATGTACCCCATGATCTCAATAAAGTTGGTTTGTTAGCTATGGGCCTAGCAAGAAAAAGATTCAGATAGGTTATTCTAAGATTCCCCCCCCCCTTAGGATCGGACGTGAAAGTTTCCTCTCATCCGGCTCAAGTAACTATAAAAAAAATATTTACTCTTTTTGCTTTGAAGAGAAACCGCTACTCTCTACTCAAGTTCCAGGTGAAATTGAGTATTCCTTTACGATTCTACAACGTAGATATGGAATTATTAAGAAGTATCCTCCCTTCCAAAAAAATCCGTTTATTCTTGAAAAGACCTTCAATTAGGGATTTACTTGTCTATATATCGTTCCATTTAATCCTTTAGGTTCTTGCTTGCTCTACTTCGATGGTTACAATACTATCGATTGAAGCATATGTGTGATGAATAGACTCCTATAGCCATATCTTCAGTCCAGAATACCTCTATTCAGGGATAACCCAAGTGAAAGAGAATGACTTTTGAATTCCATTATATGAAAGAAGTTTTTCACAAAGTTAAATTAGCAATTTGATACAGAATATCTAAACCCTGGACTAATTCCTCTTTCTCAACATCTCTTCAAGAAGCTTATAATTTTGAGCTTCATGCTACTCCTCGAGAGGGACATGTCAGAGCTAAAGGCATCCCAATCAAATTGAATAGGATGACAGTTCCTTATTACGGATCTGTATGATCGGAACTTGTGATCAAGTCGCACCGTAGTATATGGGGCCTTCTAATTCTTTCCGAGTTTTAGCTAATAGATTTGCAATATAACCGGGAAGGCGTTTCAAATACCATACGTGAACCACCGAACATGCTAGTTTAATGTATCCCATTCGATATCTTCGAATTCAAGAATCAACAAATTCAACTCCACATTGTGTGCAAAATGTTGAGTCTATCTTCTCATTTATGATCCTTGGAGAATTTCCACAAGCACAAACTCTACTTTTTATAGGTCCAAAGATTCTTTCACAAAACGATCCATCTCTTTCTGGTTTATTAGTTTCATAATGTAGAGTATAGGGTTTAGTCACCTGTCCAACTATCTCGCCATTAGGTAAATTTTTTTTGGACCAAGCACAAATCCCTTCGGGAGAAGCTAGTCCAATTCAAAGTTGTTGATGTTTATTCTGGTCAATCATAAAAGATCTCGATTCATTCTAATCAAACTTCCTCCCTATCTATCTGAAAGTCTTTCTCAGATATAATAGCATGATTCAATTCTAGAGCTAAAGATCTTAATTCTCGAATGAGCAATCAAACATATTCTAGAGCAGTGTCAGGTTTAGGTATTGGCCCTGCAGTTATAATGGCACTAAGTACTGCATTACGAGTTCTAATATGGTCAGATTTGAGAGTAAGCATTTCTTGTAAAATATAAGCAACACCAAAACCTTCTAAATCCCAAACTTCCATTTCTCCTACTCGTGGCCCCCTCATTTAGATTTTCCTCTAAGAGGTTGTTATGTAACCCGTGCATAAGGTCCACTCGAACATGCATGTATTTTCTCATCAACTTGATGACTCAATTTCGACATATAAGCTTTTCCTATTGTAACAGGTTGTTCAAAAACATCTCTTGTTCTTCCATCGATTAATCTATGTTTTCCAGGATGATCCAGTTCGAATACCCATGGATTAGTTGTTTACTCACTAGCTTTATAAAGCTCAGGAAACACTAGTTTTCTCGAAGCTTCTTGCTCATATCTTTCGTCAAAAGGTGTTATTCTATAATGTTTGTTCATCAGGTTTCTTGCTAAACCGGGCAAACCTTCAAAGATCTGTCCTACATTCATTCATGAAGGTACCCCTAATGGATTCAATACCATCAACTTGTATTCCATTTTGCAGATAGGGCATATCTTGTCTAGGCAAAACTATAGAAATAATACCTTTATTACCATGCCTTCTAGCTACTTTATTAGCCACTTGTATTTTATGTTTTTGTAATATATATACGTGGATTGTTTCCACATTATCACCTGAATCATCTACTCTATTGATCCATCTCACATCAATATCTTGACCCCTTCCAGCTATAGGTGTTTTGAGACAATTTTCTCTTGCAGTAGATACTTCAATACCAAATATGGTTTGTAATAATCTTCCTTCCAGGGCACATAATTATTCTTCTGTTGTTTGAGGCGTTAATTTACCTACCAAAACATCACCTGTTTCTATCCAAGATCCTAGCATTACAAGACCATTTTTCGCCCAAATGACGAAGTGAATGAGCATCTAAATGAGGTATTTCTCTAGTGATTCTTTCAGGACCCTGGCTTGTCATACAGATTTCAATCCTGTATCTTACGATATGGAAAGAAGTATAAATATCTTCATATATCAGACGTTCACTAATGAGTATTGCGTCTTCGAAATTGTATCCTTCCCATGGCATATAAGCTACTAAAACGTTTTTTCCCAAAGAGAGTTCTCCCCCTACCGTAGTCGCATTGTCTGCCAGAATTTGTCCCTTCTTTACACATTCCCCTTGACGAACTTGAGGTTTTTAATGCATACAAGTATTGGTATTAGAATGTTGATATATAACCAATTATGTTCGTACAGTGTCTCTATTAACCGATGAAGTGATATTTGTAGCATCGATATACTGGATCCTTCCCTCTTGTGTAGCTATAGCTACACTTCATGAATCTAGAGTTGCTTGACCTTCCAATCCAATTCCGGCAATGCACTTCTCGGGTCGAAAAAGTGGAACTGCTTGACGTTGCATATTAGAACCCATTAGAGTGCGATTCGCATCATTATGTTCAAGAAAAGGAATAAGGGAAACTCCAACGGAAAAATATTGGAAAGGAAAAATACTTCTGAAATGAATTTGTTCCCATGCAATAACTATAAATTCTTGCCGGTATCGAGCTGGAGTAATTTGTTCTTCTTGAATCCCTTGATTTAACACCAAATAATTTCTCGTAGCTATCCGATAGTATTCATCCTCATCTTCTCCCGGTAACATATAAACCATATGTTCTTCTCTCAATCTCTCAGAGATCTTATAAAATGGACTTTGTAAAGAACCGTAATGACCAATCTTTGCATGAATAGATAATGATGCAACAAGTCCAGCATTCATTCCTTCAGACGTATCGATTGGACAAATACGCCCATAATAACTAGGTGAATATCCCGTGTCCGAAAACTAGCAGTTCGCCCTATTAAGCCCCCTGGGCCTAAATGGCTCAATTTTCGCCCATGAGCTATTTTCATCAATGGATTTGTTTGATCCAAAAATTGGGATAAGGGATGTGAACCAAAAAAATCTTGAAAAGTGATTTTTAATAGAGTTGAAGTTACCAAGTTCTGAGGAGTTGATCTACGCTTGGTTGCTCTGTGTATAGTTCTTCAAACTGCATCTTCCAAACGACCTAGAGCTAATTTGAATTCATTCTGTAATAAATCTGCTATAGAATGAATACGTCGATTTCTGAGGTAATCTATATCATCGAGTGTACCCATTCCAATTTTAACTCCGATAAGGTAATCCACAACAGCCAATACATCTTGTGGTAATGAAAAATATCGTTCTCGGGTATATCAAGGTTCAGTTTTTGGTTCGGATTTCGTCGACCAATCTTTCCCAATTCACATCTTTGTCGAAATTTTTTTTCCTGCAATTCTTTACATAGAGACTCGGAAAATACCAAATCACCACTTACACAGCAAAGTTTTTTATAAAACTCTAGAATGGCATTTTCCCTTGACCAAAGATATTCCTCCCTCTCCCACTTCCCCTTCTTCTTCTTCATTAAAAAGAAAAATCTTTTGAGATAGTGAGTATTGTCCAGAATCTCTTCGAGATTTAAACCCATAGTTGATAATAGATCTGGAATAGATATTTTTCGTTTTTTGCTTACACGAGCCCATATCCTTTCTCCCCCAACAATCTCTAATTTCGATCTTCTTCCTCAATATGAAATCAGAGTACCAGTATATATATAGTTTATTCTATTATGGTCTAATTCCAAACAGTAATAAATACCAAAACTTATTAATATTTGATTCACCACGATTCTGTAAATTCCATTTACTACAAATGTTCCATGGGAATTCATTAAAGGAATATTTCCGAGAAATACAGAAATATTTCATATATATATATATATATATCCAAGAGGTCTTCTTCTGATGTATTTGGTCACTAATAGCTTCCAAATGTGTGGCTATGCTTCTTACGATAAACCTCGTAACTATGTTTGCAAAGTTAACGGACAACTCTATTGGTACTAATTTGTATTTGGAGTCAGGTTTATAACATTGACTTATCCTTGTTACCCTTAAAAATTATGTAATGTTGTTTTATTTTAGAATGATATAATTCATTTATATGTTAATATATTTTTTAATTTTAAATTATTTGGAATGAATACTTTAATTTGATATAGTATTTGTGACATATTTGTAAATATTTTCAATTGCTTTTGCTTTACAATGATATAATTCATTTTTGTATGTTAATGTATTTAGTATATTAATTTAATTTGTTTTAAATTATTTTGTTGCAGTAAAATGACATATAATTTTGTAGTAGTATTTATAAATATAAATATTGTAGGCATAATGAATTAATTTCCCAAAATTAAATAAAATAAGCTAATGGTTGGTTACTTTGTTTGACATATTTGTGATATGTAATTTAGTTGATTAACTTTAATGGCTAAGTGTTATAAATTACAAGGATTGTAAGGTTGTCAAAACATTACTTTAATTTAGTACAAGAAAGGCATAAATGTCAAATAATTTGTTTTGAAATATGAATTAAAAACTCTTAATTTTTTTTTACTATTTTATATTATTTTTATTATAAATATCTATTTACTTAATATTTATATCTTAATAATATCATGCATTAATTTAGATTTCTTAACTTTATTATTATTCTTTCTTTGATCTTTTCATTTTTTATTTTAGTTTATAAAATATACATGTACAAAGATCCACAAACATCAACACAGATGCATACCACAAACATGCACAAAGCTCCACAAACATCAACACAAACAAAAAATTGTATACAAAAACCATGGACAATCTATACAAATATATTAAATAATTAAATTATTCCACATATTGTTGGCATGCTGAGTTTGACAAGGAAGTTGGTCATGGCATTTGTAATGGTGCTATCATGTGGGCTTGTGGTGAGGTTGTGGGTGGTTGGGAACGGCAACTAAAATCAGTTTGTCCTACGTAGTTATTTTGTGTTGGTGGTTTGAGGTTGGTCACAACCATCTTATGCCTGCGTTAAGCTAGGAGTCTAGTGTTAAGCTATTGATTGATTGATTGATTGAGCGGAGCAGGGGCTTTGCTATTGTCATGTCTAGGATGGTGGAGGAGGGTGCCACGTGTAGTTAGCAGGGAGTATGGTTTGCACTCATGCAACCAAAGGAACAAAGGGGGGGGATCAATGAGCCACCCACATGCCTCGTTCAATGTGAGGTGGTTGATGCAAAGCAAGAGTTTTATCAAGAGGTGTTAGAGAATGTGAAGCATTACCTTAACTGTGTGAAGCAAGATATCAAGGCGGGTAAAGATGACTTTGTTGTGGAGGATGATTAATTTGATTGGGCGGAGCAAATCATGGACACTAGTTCCACTAGGGCCCATGAAACAAATCATGAGAAATCGATTTTTATTTACTAGTAAATAGAGATGCTCTTATGCAAAGTAAAGATGGACATGCAAGGGTCCATGCTAGAAGCTAGACGAAAGGAGTTTGAGCTTGCAGAGGAACATAAGGTCAAATTATAAAGATTGATGCTTTAATCAATAGTTTAATATAAGGTAAAATAATTCACAAACACAAAGTTACATACAATATATATATATATCCACAAATATAAAACATTGCATAAACAATACAAGTACAAAGATTCACAAATACAAACATAACATTGCATACAAAAAGTATGTAAAACAAAACATGGACAAAGATTCACAAGCACATAAAGTTGCATACCAAAAACATTATAACACGTATTTTAGAGAAACAAAATACTATAACCCAAGGATTACATTTGCAAACAAACCATTTCATAGATAAAGTAGATACAAACTACACAACTATTTTAAATAATCACACAATTATGACAATAACCAACAAACATAGAGTTGCATACAAAAAACATGTACACATATCTACAAATATATAGCGTTGCATTAAAAATATATATGTACAAATAAATACATAACATTGTTAAAAAATACATGTACAAAAACCCACAAACACAACCACAAAGTTGCATACCAAAAATATATACAAAGATCCATAAACATATTGAATTGCATGCAACAAAAACATGGAAAAGATTCGCAAACAAATAAAAGTGTATAGAAAACATTATTTCATTTAGCAAACACTGAAATAATCTCATCTAACACATAATTGCAAATTTGATTAAAAAATAACATTCATTTCAAATTAAAAAAAACACTCAAATACAACAAACAAAAATGTTGCCCATGGCAATTACACCAATTGGTAATAAGCAACTAAAATGAGAAGTTGTACACGAAATCCCTGAGTAATTAAAAAAAAAATCATACTAAACCATTTCAAATTAAAAATAAACACTCAAATAAAACAAACAATAAAAATTAGTAACATTATTTCGTTCTTACAATTTTAAGCTTAAGGTCTACACCATTTGCTCTCTTCTTAAAGTTCAATAGACCAAGTGAATATTAACCACCACCACCATTAATTCATTATTACAATTTTAACCGTAAGTTCTACACCATTTTCTCCCTTCTTAAAGTTCAGACCAAGTGAATATTAACCACCACCACCACCATTTAATTCATTATTACAATTTTAACCTTAAGCTCTACACCATTTTCTCCCTTTTTAAAGTTCAATAGACCAAGTGAATATTAACCACCACCACCACCATTTAATTCATTATTACAATTTTAACCGTAAGCTTTACACCATTTTCTTTCTTCTTAAAGTTCAATAGATCAAGTGAATATTAACCACCACCACCATTAATTCATTATTATAATTTTAACCTTAAGCTTTACAAAATTTTCTTCCTTCTTAAAGTTTAATAGACCAAGTGAATATTAACCACCACCATCATTAATTCATTATTACAATTTTAACCTTAAGCTCTACACCATTTTCTCCCTTCTTGCAGTTAAAAAGTTGTATATATATATTTTTTTGACAGAAGCATAGGGGTAGATTATATTAGTGCCGGTATTTAGCTACCGAAAGCTTGATACATAGATATTCAGCTACAAATATGCCGAGCCAGTTCGGCTTCGTGTCATTATATCTGTCAGATGTTGGATGGGTTTTTTTTTTTTTTTTGATACGGTCTGCCATTCGCTGCTTTGGCCTTGCTCGTGGTTTTCCGTCTGACCTTGTGTTTCTTCAGCATCGGCAATATCAGCCCAGTTTGAGACTCCCTGGGTTGGCTTTGGCGACGTGGGCGGAGGTATTTCTACTGGGTCTATCCTCTGAGCAAGTTCTTTGGGGGCGGAATCGGCTTCTTCTTCTGGTGCCGGGGTCTTCCCTTCAACTTGCTTCTCCGGAGGTGCTTCTTTCCACCAAGTGGGCCTTTGGCTTCGGGGCAATCTTCTTTTTCCTGATGATTTCTCGCAGTTACGGGCTATATGCCCTGTTTCAAAGCAGACCCTGCATCTGAAGCAGAGATTCTCGTAATCGATCTTCTGGGTCCAAGAGTAGCCCTTGCCGAGGAGATTGATTTCTGCTGGGAATCCATTTTTGAAGTCCATTTCTACACAGATCCTTGCAAACGTGGTTCGGTCTATACTCTCATCTGGACAATTGCAAAGAAATTTCCCGAGACCGTTTCCAATAGACTCAAGAGATTTTCCCTCCCATAAATGCAGGGGAAGAGAAGGGAGTCTCACCCAGACCGGAGCGGTGGAGATGGGGGCCGTGGATGGGTCAAAGTCAGGGGTCCATGGCTTCATGGACAGCCCTGCTCTGCCCCAGAACCACGGCCCGGAGCTAGAAACCTTGAATCTATCATCATTGGAATAAAAAATAGCCACGAAGAAACCCTTGGCACAAGGGCAAGCAACAACCTCACCATCAACAAGAGGAGACCAAGCAGAAGAGATCCAGGATCGGAGATCTGCCAGGCTAGGCCAGAAGCCATTGAATCTCCAAACCAAAGAAGTCTTGCTTAACTCAGAAGCAAACTCCAGGGCTTCATCCGGCATCTGGATGGAGATCGCTGGGGCTTCCGGAATGGCAGCGGGCATAACAGAGGACTCCCCCCGACTAGAGGCCACTTCTTTGAAAGAAGGGCAGACCCTTCGTTGAGAGGCCACGTCCTTGAGAGAAAGGTTTCCAAGAGAGGAAACCGGATCTGGAGGAGGAGGGCCGGCGCTGATCGGGACAGCCATGGAGTTCATGGCGGCTGCAACAACAAGCGGAGGGCGAGCTGGAGGCCGCAAGGGCGATCTGGAGGCGGATGGCGAACTGGAGGGCGATTTGGAGGCCGCCATGGCAGAGGCAACGCTGAGATGAGCCGCGAGGGTGGACTGGAGGCCGTGAGAGTGCTGGAGGGGCGGCAGGAGGCCGAAGCCCTCAGCAAAACCTAGACGCGAGCTTCAGAAACGCCGCCCAGCCCAAAAAAAAAAAAGTTGTATATTTTACTTATTAAAAAAAGTTCAAAAAATAAATTTTGTAAAAAAGTTCAAAAAATAAATTACAAAATTTTTAACTGAATCAAATATTCAATAAATATTATAAAATATAATAATAATTTTGTTATTCTAATTTTATCTTTTTAGAGGATAGATGTTCTAATTTTATTTTTTTAAGATAAAAATCTCATTTCTTAACTTCATCAAATATGCATACAAAAGTAAACTTTTTATTTGTAAAAATGATGATGCTATCATAAATTTTTATTATTTTCTATTCTTTTTATTTTCAATAAAAGTAATGAAATTTTAATTTATGTTTGCTTTTAATTTTATAACTAATATTATCATTAATCATCATAATTAATGTTAAGATTATAAATTTATTTTTTTAATATTTAAATTATTTTTAATTTTATTAATTAATTTTTAAGTTTTATTAATTAATTAATTTTTAAATTTTATTTTAAAAATGATGATTATGATGATGATGGTTAATGTTTACTGAGACTAAACTTTAATTTATTGGACCTAAAGAAACAAATTAATTAGTTTATTTTAAAATTGTGTTCCTATGTTCAAAAAACTTGGTGAGAAGCGTCCCGAGCTCATTATAATTTTGACAAGTTAAAAGGCTAGGAAGGTCGGTATTGCAACAAAGATTATGAAACTGAGATCTAATGTACGTAGGGCACTCTAAAAGGAAATGGTTTTCATCTTCAATGTTCCTATTTTCACAAAGACGATAGATCCTTTCCACCCATGGTGTTTTAGGAACTATCCAACGACCTGTTTCATTATAGAGCTCATGAGAGTTCATTCTTATCTTAGGTATATTAATTTTTTTTCTTTGAACTTGTTAATACAGAAAGATACTTTTGATGTTCTAGAGTATGGTTAATGAACTCCTTATAATATCTTAATTTTCTTTTAGGCTCTAAATCTTTCTCGCACCACAATTTCTCTTTAAACTTAGAAGTAATAATATTTGTAATGTTATTAATATTTTGCAATGCAACATTTTCTTCGATCTTTAAGTGGTTTAACCAAGTCCCGACATCCCTATACCAACCTCACTTAATTCTTTTATTATTTTATATAATTTTTTATTTTTATTTATAAATTTATTGTTTAAATATCATAATAATTTCAAATTGATTATTTTTATTATAATAAATTTTATTATTGATGTATTACTAACTTATTAAATTTTGATGATTAATATTTAAATATTATAAATATAAATATTTCAAATTGCAAATTTTTTAATTTAATCAAATATTTAATAAATTTTAATTTTTAATAAAAGTTACCATATAAACATAAATTTTAATTTTTAAAATGTTATGTATTTTAAATTTATAACTAATATTATCATTATTTTAATTATGATTATAAATATAATTTCATTTATAAATATTATAATTTTTCAATTTAGTTTTTAATAAATTTATAATCTTATTATTAATTTTTAAAATTTTATTATATAATATTATAATTAGAGTAAATATCATAATTAATGTATTAAGAATATAATTGAGAGCTTTTCTTGGTTTTAGGATTTTATAATCTTTACTAACAAGACTAATCATGTGAAGGTGAAAGCTCATATACCTTCAAAAACTGTGTTCTGTTATTATTGTTGTCGTTACAACAAAGCAGGTTGTTTAAATTTTTTAAATATTTTATTTATGTATTTATTAAATTATGATAGATTTGTAGTTATGTATTGTTTAAATTATGATGTTATTTAATTTGATAAAAGCTTAAAAAAAGGATAGATTTGTATCTTAAAAATTACAAAATAAAAAAAATTAAAACAACCATTAAAAAATAAAAATAAAAAATAAATAAAATGTTTAATTATATAATATATAATTATTATTATACTACACATAAGTTATACATTATTTACATAATAAAAATTCATTTCATCTAACAAAAACACAATTGGATATAAAAATACATTATCTCATCTTTCAAATCTAGAAATTATCTCATCTAATAAACACATAAAAAATGCATACATAATACATGTTCAAATATTTTAAACACAATTATAAAGTTGCAGACAAAAAACATTAGTTCATCTAGCAAACATAACAATATTTTAATCTAAAAAACACATCAGAGTTGCATAGAAAATACATTTTCAAATATTTCAAACACAAACACATAGAGTTGCATAGAGAATACTTGTTTAAAGATTTCAAACACAAACACATAAAGTCACAAACAAAACACATTATTTTTATTAAAGACACATTAAAGTCAATTCATCTAACAAACATAAAGTTGCATTCAAAATACATGTTCAAAATTTCAAACACAAACACATATGGTTCAATACAAAAAAACATAAATTTCATCGACTACACATGAAAGTCAATTCATCTAACAATCATGAGCAGAGATCTCAGATTACACCGAACCAATACAGTCAAATACAACAATGTCATAATATAAAAACTATATAAACAAAGCTTTAAAAAATGTAAAATAGCAAAAAAAAATACAAAAATAAAAATGTGAAAATAAAATTAGAACAAAACAAATATAGAAATAAATAAAATCCCAATTACATAAAATGAAGTTTGTTTATGTCTTAAATAAGTTTTGATATCAATGTGTGGTACATGAAATTTATTTTTGTTGGAGAAATTATTAAATTAATTGTATAAAATAAGGTTTTTTATTATTTTTAAATTAATTGTATAAAATGAAGTTTGTGTGAATCATTAAATAGAAATTGAAAACTTTTTCGTTGGACAAATTAATAAATTAATTTAAATCAAAACAATTATATAAAAAAATAAAATGAATAAAAATACATACTACATCATAACACTAAAAATGATAATACTATTATGAATTTTTATTATTTTATATTGTTTTTATTTTCAATAAAAGTTATGATAATTCTTTTTGAATTTATAACTAATATTATCATTAACATCATAATTAATATTATGATTATAAATTTTTTATTATTATTTTAGTTTTATTAATAAAATAAATATATAAATTAATTCTAATAAATTTATAATTTTATTAATTAATTTATAATTTTTATTCATTAATTGTTTTTTAACTTTCATTTTATAAATATGATAAAATTTTATTTTTTTTAATTTATTTACATAAAAATTTTATTATTTTATATGATTTTTTTTTTAATTTATAAATTTATTGTTTAAATATTATAAACCTAAATATTATAATAATTTTAAATTGATTAATTTTATTATAATAAGTTTTAATATTGATGTATTTCAAATTTATTAAATTTTGATGATTAAATATTTAAGTATTATAAATATAAATAATTCATATTTCAAATGTTTTAATTTAATTAAATATTTAATAAATTTATTTTAATTTCAATTTTTAATTAATTTATGTAACATAAATTTTAATTTTTAAAATGCTATGTATAATTTTATTTATAAATATTATGTTTTTCAATTTAGATTTTAATAAATTTATGATTTTATTTTTAAAATTTAAAATTTTATTATATAATATTATAATTAGAGTAAATAGCATAATTAATGTATTAAAAGTATAATTATAGATTTGAGAGCTTTTCTTGGCTTTGAGATTTTAGAATCTCTACTAACAAAACCAACCACGTGAAGGTGAAAGCTCATATGGCCTCAAAAACTATGCTTTTGTTGTTGTTGTTACAACAAAGCGATAATCTCTGTGCTTTGTTGTTGTTGTTACAACAAAGCAGGTTGTTTAAATTTTTTAAATATTTTATTTATGTGTTTATTAAATTGATTTTATTATAATTGTGATATTATTTAATTTGATAAAAGTTTTAAATATTTTATTTATGTGTTTATTAAATTGATTTTATTATAGTTATGATGTTATTTAATTTGATAAAAGTTAAAATATAGTATAGAGTTGTTTTTAATTTATCATAATTTTTTATTTTAAAATAAATAACAAATAGAATAAAAAATTAATTACAAAATAAAAAATTAAAACAACACCATTAAAAAAGAAAAATTAAAGCAATAAATAAATAAATAAATAAAATGTCAAATTATATAATATATATTTATTATTATACTATACATAAGTTATACATTATTTACACAATAGAAATTCATTTCATTTAACAAACACAAAAATCATTACATCTACCAAGCACACAATTGCATATAAAAAAACATTATCTCATCTCTCAAACTTAGAAATTATCTTTTCTAACAAACACATACAATTACATAAAAATACAGACATAAGAGTTACATACATAATTCATTTTCAAATATTTCAAACACAAACACATAGAGTTGCATAGAGAATACATGTTGAAAGATTTTAGACACAAACACAGAGTTGCATACAAAAAACATTATTTCATCTAGTAAACATTACAATCTTTTAATCTAACAAACACATAAGAGTTGCATAGAAAATACATTTTCAAGTATTTCAAACACGAACACGAACACAAACACATAGTTGCATAGAGAATACATGTTCAAAGATTTCAAACACAAACACATAGAGTTGCATAGAGAATACATGTTCAAAATTTCAAACACAAACACATAACAATCTTTTAATCCAACAAACACATAAAAAATACATTTTCAAATATTTCAAACACAAACACATAGTTGCATAGAAAATACATGTTCAAAGATTTCAAACACAAACACATAAAGTTGCATAGAGAATACATGTTCAAAATTTCAAACACAAACACATAGAGTTCAATACGAAAAACATTATTTTCATCAACTACACATTAAAGTCAATTCATCTAACAATCATGGAATAGCATACAAAATACATGGCAAAGATCT
The DNA here is from genome assembly GCA_001517045.1 of Pseudotsuga menziesii. Classification (NCBI taxonomy): domain Eukaryota; kingdom Viridiplantae; phylum Streptophyta; class Pinopsida; order Pinales; family Pinaceae; genus Pseudotsuga; species Pseudotsuga menziesii. The sequence goes on along the minus strand of LPNX010556119.1, from coordinate 47,352 downwards.
GAAATTAACCTAAAAATTGCACTAAAATCAACAAAAATCACACCCAAGCAATACAGTAAAATACAACAATAATATAAATACTATATAAATAATAACAATGTCATAATATAATAATATAAAACCTATATAAATAAAGCTTAAAAAAGGTGTAAAATAGAAAAAAAATACAAAAGTAAAAATGTGAAAAACTTTTTTAAGCAAAACAAATATAAAAATAAATAAAATTTCAATTACATAAAATGAAATTTATTTATGTGTTAGATGAGTTTTGAAATCAATGTGTGAAACATGAAATTTATTTTTGTTGGAGAAATTATAAAATTAATTGTATAAAATGAAGTTTATTTATGTTAGATAGATTCTCAAATTAATTTGTGTGAATCATTAAGTGGAAATTGAAATTTATTTTTGTTGAAGAAATTATAAAATTAATTTAAATGAAGACAATTACAAAAATATAAAAGTGAATAAAAAACATACTACATCATAACATTATAAGAAACTACTCTAAAATGATGGGGCGCCCCACCATCTAGAGCATTTGGATGGGTTTAAACCCATCCCCCAAAAAATATAATTACATATATTAAAAATAATATGTTTTGGAAGTATAAGTCTTTACAAAGCTCTCAAAATAGAAAACTATACAAGTTCAATGGACATCACTTCATACTCTTAGAAATAACACTGAATCAATATTCAATATTCAAAGGAATCTCCTTAATACCTGAAAAGATAACAAATCAAAACAAATATGAGATGCATCATTATTTAAATATTATTTTATAAAAAAAAACATGTAAAAGATGAAAATCATTCATTACCTTTTTCTCTTTATTTGTTAAAATTCTTAAAAATTACACAAAAAAAATCATGTTTAAAAGATGCTTATACCTGAAAAACAACAAAACAAAACATATTAGACATCCTTATTTAAATATTAGCAATGCTATCTAATATATATTTTTAAAAAACACCTTAAAATATGTGAAGTAATAATTATTATCATAAAAATATCTTAATATAAGTGAAGTAATGATTATTGTCATGAACATATGTAAAAAAAATCTAATATAATAATAAAAAAACATCTTAAAATATAAGTTAAATATTAAAATTAAAAATACAAATAATATTTTATTAAATATTCTTTAAAAAAATCATATAACAAATGTTTAAAAGACAATAATGAGCATTAGCTGTTCCTTTTTATTAAGAGGCTTCGAAACAACAATGCAATCCGAAAGTTGTGAATCTCGAGCATCAATCAACTTTTCAAAACTATAATAAACATACATAAAAATATATATTTGAAAAAATATCAATAAAGGTATTCTAAAACTAAACTCCACTAAACTCAGAGCATTTCGAGCTGAAAGATTAGTCAATAATGATAAAGGGTTAAAATCAGAGTGATTGGGTAGAACAACTGAACTCCAAAGAACACAATTGAGCACCCATCTTAAATCATTTTCCACCAACTTTTTATGTGTTCATACCAATATTGGAGTAATGCAATTTTTGCTAAATTTAACATCTGTTTTAGAGTGATTCAAGAAACATTAAGTAATTGTTAACAACTGAACTCCAAAGAACACAATTGAGCACCCATCTTAAATCATTTTCCACCAGCTTTTTATATGTTCATACCAATTTTGGAGTAATGCAATTTTTATTAAATTTAGCATCTGTTTTAGAGTGATTGAAGAAACATTAAGTAATTGTACTAAACTGAACAAGCTAAAAAACTAAAACATAAAATACTAACAAACTAAGCCATAAAATAATTGCATACAGAAAAACATATTTCAAGCTTTTATATAAAATATACATTTAGACTCATAAACAAACCAACACATACTTTATTTCATAATAATAAGAAATTCACTGTTTTAAATAGTAAACACATTGTAAACTCTAACTATAAAGTCTCTTTTATAATTTAAAGAAAATTAGCACACTCAACTCAAGACCAGAACCCATCTCACGAAGGTAAAACCCAAGTCCAGGTGCTACCTCGATAACAACGAAGAAAAACTCAAGGTATTCCCTGCTGAGAAAGCTATTCTCACTCAAGCGGATTTACCCCTGGCTACTTTATACTGAATTCTGAGTGGTTTTGTTTTCATTTTTGGCTTAGTCTTCATTGTTCAAGCTTTAACAACCACTTACTTTTTTTTAGACCGTGGCCAAGTCCAGGTGCTACCTTGATAACAACGAAGAAAAAGTCGAGGTATTCCTTGCTGAGAAAGCTATTCTCACTCAAGCGGATTTACCCCTGGCTACTTTATACTGATTTCTGAGTGGTTTTGTTTTCATTTTTGGCTTAGTCTTCATTGTTCAAGTTTTACCAACCACTTACTTTTTTAGACCGTGGTCAAGTTTTGTTTTCATTTTTGGCTTAGTCTTAAAATGGAATGAAATCATTCTAAGTTATAATTTAAAGAAGACCATTCTCGGCTGAAAAGGTTTTAAGTTTATTGGAAAATCTAGTCCCAAGAATGTCATAATTATAAGCTCAATTCTGAACATTAATGCAAACAATTATCAATTATAAATACTATAGAATCCCAACTCCCATGTGGTCGTGTCCTATTAAGAGGTGGATTGCAAGATTTCAGTAGTGTATCAATTTTATTTTTGATTGGGAAATATATGTGAAGTAGCTAGCTATATATTCTTGAAGTAGAAAGGCTGGTCAGGGTTATTAAACAGGTTTACGAGTCTGAATGCTGTTGGTTCTTAAGTTTGTATTATGAAAGTTTTCTATGTTTATGTAATCATATCTGAGACAGGCCAGACAGAACATAGATTGGCAACATCATGCCAAATATCTGGGATGAATTTTTGAAGCTTTTTGGTATATTTGGTCATAGAAATGATTGTTTCACTTATTTTTAGCATCAAATCCTGTTATTACTAAACCTTGATCTAGTCCATCTGATGTCTACATTTGATATTTTGTTAGAAATCTCTAGATGAAGACACGGAAGGTGGAACACTACATCACTGTGGAGAATTTTAACCTCCAACATCTAAGCTCGGATCTTTGCCTCTGTCTGGATTTGATAGAAACTTGTCTAGCATTAAATATTTTCTATGTATTTACCATTGTGGGTTAATTTTGTACAACTTGATTTTCTATTTTGTTTTGGGGTTGGCAAATGATTGTCACAATTTATGATCCTATAGGTTTTGATGTTTACTGTTGGACTTGTGTATTGCAGTTTTAGAATATATGTTACAGGATAAACTTGAAGCCAAAAGCAGATTGGTATGAAATGCAATGCACAACAGCAGAGCACAATGAAGTTGAAAAGACCCTATGAATGGCATAACAGGAATTGTGTGCCCTGGAGAAATCTTGGCCAACATAACTGGAATTGTGTGCACTGGAGAAATCTTGGCCATGTTAACACCCTCCGGGAGTGGAAAAACCACTCATATTACAAACTCTAACTCCAACAAAGCTCCCCACTACACGAAATCTTCTAAATAAGAACTTGCTATCTGTATTACCAGCTATAAAGAATTCTATGCTATTTATAAATAATGAAATCCTGTGCTGACTGCTTAAGGAGATGACAGGAATTAGGGCACAGAAAGCAGAGTAGTTGATACCTTGATGTGCTATAGCTGACAAATTTCCTGCAAAAACTATTGTCTGATAAGTACAGAATGTAGTTTGTGTAGCTCACACTAACACTTCTTAAACCTTCTTGACACTACTTTTGTGGGTTATTATTGGTTTAATTTGGAATCTGTTTCGGAGTGACTCAACCAACACTAAATAATTGCATTTGAACTGCACAAGCGAAAAAACAAACATTAAATAATCGTATTAAAAAGGCTACAATTGTTCTAACTAAAAAGGATAAGCCAGGCGACTCACTATGCTCAACAAACATCTCGCCTGGACATTTAGTTCCCCATATGCCCCCTAAAGTAAGCATTTAAGAGCACATCAATTATTTTATCTAAGACTCTTACTAACCGCTCTCAGATCGCATTTCTTTTTAAAAACATGAAATCAACCCTACTTTCACTACCTTCCAAAGGCTAGAGTTACTAATAAAAGGATCAGGTCTAAGTAAGGGATAGAGTCATTGTTACTGAACAAAGGAAAGAAACAGATAAAGAATTAGTTCGTGAACGTATAGAAATGGATATAAGTCTCGTACCTCGTGAAACAAACAATGGGAATGGGTTGAGAAACTGAACCTCGTGAATCGTAGATGTCCAAGCAAACCGATATAAGCCATACAACCTGTGTGTGCAAAGCTCAACCTCTTCTACCCATCCGTTGTCCAAGAAACCATGGCCTACCCAAAACTTAATCTCTTGAAAGGAAATAACGAGCCTTGGAAAAATTGATTCTCCCACAGAAAGATTCACAGCTTTCTTATGCCTGTGTTATATAGAGTCTACGTGTTTACAATCAATGGTACTTATGCTTAAATCACTGCTGTATTCCCCTAACTAGTGAGATCTTTTTTCACTTGTAACTAGTGCATATAAGTACTTACGGAATCAATAGGCATAAACATTATGTACTTATGTGCCTTTGATTGAACTCGTAATGCTGTAATAGGTAATAATAGACTTGTTATGCAGCTTGATAAGAGTATTGATAAATGTAAACACTAATGAATGCTAGTTATCCATAATTACTATGATTAGTTACACCTATATAGTAGTAGTAATGCCATTCTGTTTCAGAGTACTAGTCATTCCAGGTTTCATAGCTATACAAGTAAAAATGAATACTAATACCACATTACCTTACTGCTTACTAATCAATGGCTATACTTTACACAGCTTGATGATTATGGTGAGACCATTGCTTTCATCATTTTAACACTAGTCTAACCCTTATACAGAGCTCGATTCAGTTATATTATGTTGTTTCCATAATATTAATCTAAATAACATTAACTAAGCCTTATTGGGATAGCTAAGACCCTTGTATTCAAATCATATACCTATGGCTTATCTTGTATGTATAATCTATACGATTTAGTTGGTTCCTACTAACGTACGGAGTGTTTCACATATGTTTATTTCCATAATAGATTGAATACAATGACTGTAGTTACCTAATCTAGTTAAAAGCTTATTATGCTTTATACTACCTTTGTTTAATGTGAGATCAATGGCACTCATACTTCATTAGTATTGTATATTATAACAGTGTATAGACCTAATATAAGCTCATACATACATGTATTCTTTGTATCAATCCCATTCGTAATATTAGCATTGTATAGTTGGCTCTTTTCCCATACGTAACCACCAACTACAAGTACTTAATTATAGAATGTTGGCTTGTATAGATAGTAGTAATCTTATAATGAGATGAATAGAGTTGCTATACTATCTGAGCTTAAGTTGTAAAATATGAAGATCGCAATACTAGTAGCTTACTTATGATACAACTATCTTATGTAGAATACGTACCTTATTCACCTGTATTAACCCGATCACTAGCTAGTATGATATCAATGGTAATAATTGTTAGATCATTATTAGTGTAAAGGTTCAAGCTAAGCTTACACTAGTAAAGATAATGGAGTTACTTCATTACTATATATATGTTTAATAACGTTGATAGCTCGTCCATTACTCTTGTTATCTCGATCTAGGCTCATGTATCATATCCCATATATATAATGTTTACAACGGTTTAGTTCTACCATGCTCATTACGGATAAGATATGTATACAAGCCTATGTATTACTTCACACCAGGTCATCATATCAATTGAATACGGATGATGTGATAGCTCGATATGAAGTAGTTACAAATTAGACATACCGTGTAGTTATCTTGATTACTGCTAGTATTAGCACTTGAAACAAGCATGGTAATCACACTAATGAATCACTACATGTTACTGTATCCATGCCATGTTATAACAAACAACAATCTGATTATAACAACTAGTCATCAATGGCAATCATAGTAATGAATCATTCCAGTAATTACTTATACATAGCCCATATGCTACGTGTCTAGTATTTACACATAACTAGTAACATAAGCTATTACCTTCTTGGAATCACCTTTATGTATAAAATATAAATCGACAAGCTCACTGAATTAGTAGTACTAAGCCCAGTTAACTAAGCTGACGTAATCTTCATATATAACTCATATAAAAGCTTGCACATCATGAAGTTACAAGAGTACTGATTATATAAGTAGTATCAAGCTAAGTAAAGCAATAAGCTTACATAATGATAACAAGACATACTATGATTCTATGATACAGATCGGGTTCATAGTTATGACAAAGCCCAGATGTGATGATTGAAACCCATTATTTAAACATAGCTGCATTATGCTAAAAAATTTGTGGTTTATTCGATCAATGGGACTTTGGCCCTATACATAGCAAGGATACGTAGCAAGCCGCCATTGGGGAGGAACGTGTGCCCCAATTTGGTTTCATGCTGGTTGAGGACGAGGTCATATGGAGCGTTAAAGCATACTTGGGCGGGTTGTTGAGGCTTTAGTTGGGCTTTAAGAGCCCGACGGCGGTAATAAAAAAAGGTAGGCCGGATCATCAATCAGACCTAAATATAGTGATAATCTTTTATGGGACCTAGCTAGGCTTTTAGACCTAGAACCCATATATCAAAATCCCAAGGTATCCTTCCCTGTTGAAATGAATCCCAATCTTGCGGCGTAACAATCTGAAAGCTCTATTGTAGTTCCATATGGAATGAAGTTCCCAGGTTTAGCACCTCGAATTATTTAACAACCTTGGGTCAACTAGGCTATGACCGGAGTATAAAAGACCTATATCCGAATCTCTTCCCGAAATGCTGAAATGGAGAGCTTCACCCTTGTGGGAAAGTTTTTTCCCATGTGAAAATTAGACTTTGCCTAGACCATAACCTGAAAGAGACTAAAGTAGGGTAAGGTCGAGATGGAGGCGATCCGAAAAAGAACTAGGGCTGGGCGCGCCTGCTTAATCCAATAAGCTGGGGCCATGCTGGGGCCGATCTAGGATTCACCTACACCATATAATAATAAAGGCCACTATGGCTTTACTAAACTGAGAGATATTGGGCTGGCCCGACTACTGATAAGGCATGACGAAGAGAGGATTTGGATAACAGAAAGGCAGAGAAAGAAGGAAATGCCCAATTCGAAAGGGTAGCGATAAACATTTAAAAGCACATCAAAGTATTTTATGTAAGACTCTTGCTAACAACGCTCAGATCACATTTCTTTTTAACAACATGAAATCAACCTTATTTTCACTACCTTCCAAAGGCTCGAGTTACTAATAAAAGGATCATGTGTCTAAGTAAAGTATCATAAGTATGGCATTATTTTATTCAAATTGGATAAGTAAAGTAAAAGTAAGATCATGAGAAGTAAAGTTCACGTCAAGTAAGGGTAAGTTTGTTGAGAAAAAGCCCATCATAAGGCCTCCCTAAGTCACTAAGTCATAGAACAATGGCAAACAGAAACATATATATTTCAGGTTTCAATACCATTATATAAAATGTACATTTAGACTCGTAAGCAAATAGAACCATCAAAAAGTTTTCATTTTCAATTGTATCAATTGTGAATATGGCTATGGCTTTCAAACTGAACTCAATTCTTACTTACAACAATTAGTCTATTCAGTATTATTCTCTTGTTTGCTTATGCTTTTGGCGAATCAGACCATGCACTCAAGGTGGTCTTAGCAGCTAATTCTGAATTTTCTCAGTCACACTCACACTAGACAGACCATCTGGCAACACACTTCTCTTCCCCTCTCTAATGAAGCATGCAGGTTTTATATCTATTTCTTATGATGTTAAACTATGTGATAGGTTGGTATGCCTGTGGATGGCAGGCAGTGGGTTAAAGTCCAAAGAAGCATGCATACCTTAAACCTAAGGTGGGTTATACTGCAGGAATCACCACTTCATTCTATGTAACTATGTATTCATCTTCTATTTGTGTTTAATGCATCAATTAAAGAGTTAAATGTAAGTGAAAACTGATTCAGATAATGGTGAGTTTAATTTGTGTTGTAAAATGATGGTAATTCGTCAGTTGTGAAACAAAAGTTTATGATATGAAGGCTGGCATTAATGGAATTTGACAATGCATGTAGGATTCAAACGTGAGATATTTACAATGTTCCAAAAGGGTTTCTTTCAGCACAAAAGGTTTTATATTACGGGTAACTGTAGAAGCAGGTACACTGGTAACATGAGAGAATGCCTCTTTTCTAGCTGGTTAAATTAACAAGGTTACATAGCTATCGAAAGCAAGGATCATCAGGACAAAACAGAGGAGGAGCAAAGGATATCATAGTGTATGTTGAGCTTAAAAATAGCGTAAAAACAATTATAGTTATCGATTCATTGGTCAGCAGGAACAAAGGAGAACTAGATCTAAACTAGTTTTTATTCAGATCGTAGTTTTACAAGATATTTATGGTTTTACAAGATATTTACACTGTAACAATAGGATCAAGGGCATCACATTTTTTAACCTATTGATATGCCAAATTGAGTCCTGAAATCCCACATGTAACCTTCTCCATGACAAGATTGTAGGTCGTTACTTACAATTCGATGGCCTGATATTATATATATATGAGAGAACATACCTGGAGGAGAGTCTTAGAAACAATGAGCATATCAGGAGTTTTTATAGTCTTAGAAACAATGGGCATATCCGACTTTTAACCACGCAGTCACACAAAGGGCATATCTAACGTTTAACCACGCAGGCACACATCTTGCAAATGCCACAGGACAACGGGAAGGTAAACTAAGAAAGTCTCCTTGCAGAATTCTGTCAAATTGATATGTTAAAACTACTCAACTCGACCTTAGTGAAACTAAACAGTTTAAGTTTTTCGTATATTTAAAGACCGAGTTATATTCATTGCAGAACTTTCAACGATTTACTAACTAATTCACTAAAGGAAAGAACCAGGTAACTCGCCATCACTCATCAGAGATCCTGCCTAGACAATGCATTACTTCCTGGCGCAGAGATCTTATAGCACCTTTTTCTACCACCTTTGAATGGCGAGAATACTATCTCGGATGCTGGATGATCCACTTAAATTGTGGTGCCCTTTCCAATGTGTCTCGAATGGAAATAATATCTAGCTCTCCCTAATGTACCCTCGTTAGTGCTTGTAGATCCCGTAGATTCAGCTGTTTATTCTGTTGATTTCGATGATCCAGCAGCCATTGATCCGGTTGAAGCATAAGAGGACTCGGAGCCAAGTTTATTAAGGCTGGCATGACGAGATAGACAGAGTTTTTGGGAACAATCCCAGGGAGCCTTACAAACTCCAGGGAGCCTTATGGACGGGACGGGAGATGGACCGAATCTCATCTGAAAGGAGCAGATAAACTCCAGGGAGCCTTATGGACGGGACGGGACGGGACGGGAGATGGACCTAATCTCATCTGAAAGGAGCTGCAACATTGCGTCTTAGCCCATTATATATTCAACCCGAAAATCACACAAAATGTGTCCATATACACTCCAATGGTATGAACCCAAGAAGTCTTATACTAAGGAAGGAAAGAACCATCAGCAAAATGCATATACATAACATAGGCCGCCCAGCCACAGCCGCAGCTGCTTAAAGATAGAAATCGACCCAGGAACCGACCCGGAGACACGAGGTGGGATAGTCTGACAGGGCAGTGTAAGATCAGCTAAAATAAATTAAAGGCAGTGGGCTGAACTAAGAGGAACGCATATACACAACATAGGCAGCCCAGCCACAGCCGCAGCTGGTTAAAGACAGAGATCGATCCAGGAACCGACCCGGAGACACGAGGTAGGGCAATCTGACAGGGCAGTGTTAGATGAGCTAAAACAAAATTAAAGGCAGGGGATGTTTCTGAATTCAATCTACAATTATATTCTTAGTCTATGAAAACCCTGAATACCTCTTTAATTTAGCTTGAGCTGAATTCCTGATTCTAACCTATAATTTCCAATTCCTATTCTAAGAAAACCATAAATATGAATTCAATCTACAATTTATATTCTTATTTTAAGAAAACCTTGAATATCTGACCTAAATTCCTGAATCTGGCCAATAATTTCAATTCCTATTCTAAGAACAACATAAATATGAATGATTTACCCTTTATATTAAGAAAACTTTGAATATCTCTTTAATTTAGCTGAATTCTTGAATTTAACCTATAATTTCAATTCCTGTTCTAAAAAACCATAAATATAAATAAGAAAACTTTGAATATCTCTTTAATTTAACTGAACTCTTGAATTTAACCTATAATTTCAATTCATGTTCTAAAAAACCATAAATATAAAAAAATAAAACATACTTATGATAAACCTGGCTCTCTGTTACAGTTCCAGAGCATCCTTAATTGCTGCTTCAAAATTCTTGGCTCTCTGTTACAGTTCCACAACATCCTTGTTACAATTCCACTTCAAAATTCCTGGCCCTCTGTTACAGTTTCAAAAAATAACCTCCTTGTCACAAGCTGCAACACTACAAAAACACAACACAAACACACACACAGACAAACCACAAGATAGACAGACTGCACAAACGACAGACAGACTGCAGCGGAAGCGCTTCCTCAAAATACAAAGACTCTAGAAAAAACACGTAGAGTGCAGTGCAAATGACAAAGAGGCAAACACACAAGTAAAAATTCAAACATATATATGTATGCAGTATTTCCTCCACCGTGATAACAGACCCTAATTTCTGGCTTTTTCAATCCAGCCGTTACCTACCTAGGTTTTGATATCATATCAAGAGAGCGAATCGCCATGGTCCAATTTCAAATTATAAGAAGAGAGAATAGCTAACTTATCAACAACGTTCTTCTTGCACCCAACTAGGCTTCAAATTTGAAGCCTTAGAGCCCTTCAAAGGCAATTTTAAACGTCATAGAAGGCCACAAGGAATTTTACCATGCAAAAAAAAAATAGTTTCATTCCCAACACTTCAATAATGAAATTGAGTAAGCCTCGGTAAATTTGCAACAGAAGGGCAGCTACAAAATTTGCCTATCTAGGGATTCAGTGGACTATGGGAGATTCGAGACTCAGAGTCTTCCCAAGTGCCCTTGAATAGTCGGATCATGGATGAGGATCTCAGTCCCAATCGACATGGACCACGGTGGGCCACTAGGCTTCCTAGTGCCAAGTTCAAGTCGGTGAGTCAGGATTGTGACTCACGATTCGATGTTCACTTTCAAAGCATTTAATGACATTAGCATGCATTACTGATTCACCAACTTCATTAAATCTTGGTATGAGATGATGCCACCTGCCAACTCGATTTTCCATCTGTCATCTTATTGTTGACCGAGTCACTTGATATCACAACTTACAAGTCACTTGAGTATTTGAGTATATGATGTGAAATTAAATACTCATACGAGTCATATCTATGGATGGTGAATTGATTTGATAACCCTCCACTGTCAAGGCTATGTAAGGAAAAACTAATTGTGTTGTTTTTTGGGTTACAACTTACAAGTTGCAATTTACAATGCATTGAGCAATCTTTTCTAGATTTGAACCTAACCTGGTCCAATGGGTATGTAAGTTTCTAGACCAGGGTTTCACCCAGTGCTAGACATTTCTATTATGACCACCACAAGACTGGGATGACGGATCTTTGGTAGCAGGCTAGCAGCATGCCGCCCTTTGTTTGTGCTCATGAATCATATCCTATACTAGTTAGTCCAGTATTCTAGGATTTAATCCAATTTCCATTCATTTACTGGGGTCATAATCATTTGAATCATCACTCCCAGTCTCCCACGGTCCACCTAGGCCATTTAGTCTACCCATCTCATCGAAGGAAGGGGGTTAGGCAGTAGAGACAAAGGCAATTGGAATGGAGGGCCAGCCATAGAGAATGGTTGTACAATATGCATATAGTCATTTCTAAAAGAAATGAACGAATTTGTCATATACTTAACTGAATATTATCATTACTTAATTTGTCGAGATGCTTACATGGTAACTCTTGCGCCCAAGCTGTTTATGAGGGTTTCCTATGTCTACAATGGCTACGATTTAGAGAGGCTCGTTCCCATCATTCAAAGCACTAGTGGGTTTCTCCTACAAATATAGCTATTGTGTCTCCCCTCCTCACTCACCTCACCTTTTTACTTGAGTCTTCTTCTTCTTCTTCTTCTTCCTCCTATGGGCTCTCTGATCTACGCCCTGAGTGCCCGCATAACGAAGAATGATCTCTGAAAGTATCTGGAAACCTTAGGAAAACAATACCCAATTTTCCCTCACCTGCACAGATATATCTATGTTATGACGTAGAAGCAATTATAAAATGATTTTTTTGTAATCATGTGAAATACACAAACATGCATTTTCCTACCTCGGGCAAGATAAACCAACTTAGGAGCATCGTGATATTGTGGAATTGAGATGGCATTGCTTCCAATCATCTTTCTGTAGAAGGAAATGGTTGCACACTCTAATTCCTCGTTGTCTTCTGCGGTGGCCAACTCGAAGGTTCCTCCTTTTTCACAGGTAGGAGCAAGAGAAGCAAAGGTAGAATGTTGGGTAGGTTGGATTAATGAGCTTCCCCGAACTTAAAGAGATTGGTGAAGTCTGTGAAAAAAAAAAATTTTGGGTTTACAAGTATAGGATAGTTGGAGGTCGGGACTCAGACTCTCAACTGTCCAATTCTATGCTTCAGTGTCTCCCTAATTTCTATTTCCTCCAGAAGATTATGCAGAGCTAAGCTGTCAACTTGGTTGTCATGAATTTATAGGTATGTATAGCATTTTACACTTGTGTAACATTTTATATGTGGATAAAAGTTAAATGTGTTTCTTGTTGGAGTTCCTTCTGGTTCTATAAATATAAGGGTTTAAAATTTCTCCATCCAAAATGTTGTTTGAAATTTGTAATGTATTATGCGGTTACGTTTCCGCCAAACTAAGTCTCCAATACTCAATAGATGTAACCTTAAAAAACCCAGTATTTAAATGAAATCACAACCAAAATAATCTATACTTTTCATAGTCTAGGACCACAACTTCGTTTGGGCGGAGGAGTAACAAGAAAGAGCCTTGTATCTGAGTTCCAAATCTATCAATATTATTTATCTGCCATGAATTGTAAACATTAGGTTGAAAGAAAGAAAAATATTTGAATATAAGTGTTTGAATTGTTCTAATTTCCTTGATGAAACAAATAGTTGAAAGGATAAAATATTTAACAACCGACACTGTAAATGTTGTAGACTCTGACCCCTTCGTTTCATCCTTCTAATAATGGAAACAAGAAGTACAAATTGTCTACCAATATATCTAAACAAGGGAATCCCTTGACGGGCATTCATGAATGAGGGACTAGGAGTGCAATGATCTAGCAAAGAACATGATTTCAACATCCTCGTTGTCGCAAACCTCCCAAACATGTGTTTATTATTCGTCTTCCTTATTGACTTTGGTAGAAACTAGACACCCAACTTGTAGTGATATTTGTTGGAGAATTTAAAGTTCTTCCTTATAGTGGACTAATAAATACTTAACCCTTTTGATAAGGCTAATAAACTCGATATAGATTGGAGGGACTATCCATAATCTACCTAAAATTGGGGATTTTGTTTGATCACTTCGAATTGGGGTATAAACTCGATATACATTGGAGGGACTATCCATAATCCACGTAAAATTGGGGCCTTTGTTTGATCACTTTGATTCGAGCATGTGGGGAGGGCATGATTCAATTCTAAAAATAACTTCTGAACTTAGGGTTAATAAAAAAGTTTCTCCGTGAAAGCATTAGGTATTACATTCTAGGGTTTATCTTTTAGGTAGGCCCAATCACACTTGACAATTAGAGCCACTATCAAGCTGAATCAATCCTCCATTCAAAGGTCCTTCCAAATTCCAGTGCCTTATTTTATCAATGACCTAACAACCGAGTATTTCACTGGCCCGACAAAATTGTCCCTTATCTAAGTTCAATAAACTATATGCTCCAAGGACTGAGAGAGTACATGGTTACCTCACTAATTCCATGTAAATGTTGAATTACTCGGGATTTCTTCTTACTGTCTTTTTCTTCTATACATTGTTTTTAGTAAATAATACAATTTTGTTGTACAGTTACAGTTTCAAATGAAAAGAATGATTTATTTTTACATGTCAACATTGAAGGGTTCAATTTCTCACAACCCTTTAAAGTGAAATGGGACCCTACCCTTCAAATTTGATCCCTGCACCCAACCCTCCGTCCAATCTCAACATAATTGTTTTATACGTGTTCTTTATTTCATGGCTTTTTCAATTCAAGTGCTTTTTATAGCAGGGAGTGATTATCGCGTGAGAGTAACGTAAGAATTAAAATAATTATGTTTAATAAAAAAATATAAAATAAAGTAAAAATTATTATTTTTAATTAGTGATATAAATTTATAATCTAATATTAAAATTGAATATAACAAAAGATTAACCACCTTACTTATTCATGTATATTATATGCCTTATCAAACACATATAAGGTATATTTTATGAAATGATGCAATTGAATTGATAATTAATGTTAGTTTATAAATTTTAGATGATTTTTTTAATTTTATAAATCATTTTTAAAACAATATTTAATTTAGTTATAATCGATATATTTAAATTGGATAAGAAGTTAAATTGTATTGATGATAGTGTAGGGTTTCAAAGGAATGTTAGCTTTTGTCTATATACTATTTAAGTTGAAACATCTTAGCTAATCTTATGATCACAAGGGATGATGGCTAGGTAACCTTAATGATATCAAAAGGAATAATGGATTTCTTGTAGACATTGTCTAGGTTGAAATCACCTTTCTTAGATTATATCAACAATAACCCCGAGTATTTATAAGCTTCTTCCTGCTTTGGAAAAAGCTTAATGAAGAGGGCATTCCAATCCAACCTTGCTTTTGACCCCTTTCTATCTTGTGGCTTGAAATTATTTTGTCCTCTCATTTGAACTAGTTGATTACCAAGGCATCATTCACAACCACACTTCTTATGTCCCATAGAGATTATGGATAATAAAGGTGTTCAATATTCAAACTTAAATTGGTTATCTAGCTAAAGATAACTATTCAATGAAGCTTGGGAAAAAACAATTTGCTTGAGGGCCTTTATCATAAGCTCTCAACCTAATTGAATAAATAAGCACTGATCCACAAGGGCTTATGAAGGGTTTGGAAAAAAACTAAGGATTCTAGAGTTTGATCGCTTTGGATGAGGGTTTTACACCTAGTACAAACCTTCCTATTGATTCATGGTTGCAGCTTCTACCACTCACTCTTTGAACAAAGGATTCACTATGGCGAGCTCGGGAGGAGAAGGGTTTCCTTCTCCCCATTCTTTTAGTGATGTGGCGGGTCACAAATCGATGACATCTCCTGTAGGAAATACGCCACAATGGAAACCAATAAATAATAACCTCAATCCGAGGACGACATAGACATGTCTAGATAAAGGTAAAGGCAAGGAAGGAGACAACACAACCTCTACCTTGCATCCAAAGGTGGCTTGCACATGGAACCCTGAAAAATGTATACCCCATACAGTGGAGATGCCTCAATTTAAGGTCAACTCAAAGCACCATGAGGGTTACAAACAATATATGAAAGACCTTGCCTTAATCGACAAATTTTTGGGGCTATGGCCATCTGAATGGGATTTGATCCGCTAGATAGAATCATGGTGGATCCAAAGTATTTTTCATGACAACCTTCAACAACTTGGAAGACCAAAACTGAATATTTGAGAATGGCCCCTACTTTTACAACTCGGTGAGCCTATTCCTACGCGAATGGATGGAAAAATTTGGCCCAAACAAGGAGTATTTCACTCATGTCCCGATCTGGAAATGATTCTACTCTCTGTCATTGGAGTTTTGGCTGCCAAAAATGCTAGAAAGTATTGGGAACACTCTAGGAGAGTTTGTCAAATCTCAGAAGGCACCAAAATCGGTCATTGCACCTTTTATGCTAGAATATGTGTTTATTAAAATATTTATTGAGCACTCCCAGGAGAAATTTGTCTCTCAAGACACAATTAAGACTAGATCCAAACCATTGATTATGAGCATATTCCTTTTTGTTATCGAAAATGTCATATTCATGGGAATCTTTTTAGAGACTCCCTCTAAACAATGTTCCGATGATCCTGTCAAGCAAAGCTGGGAAATAAAAGGACAACTTCATTCTAGTTCAAAACCGTATGAGAGTGACACACAGAAGGGGAGGAGGCAACACTAGAAAATATTTTGCAACCAAGAATAAATTTGAAGATCTCCCACCAGAAACAAAGGACACATAAGAGGCATAAATGGTAGGAGCAAGCAACGAGCCCTACGAAAAATGACCATGGAAGAAAATCTAGACATTCTTTTTATATAGGAAACCAAATGCACATATGAGGAAGCCCGTAGGATTCTACCTCGATGTTGGAGAAACAGTGACTCAATATCCATTGATTCCAAAGGCAATTCGGGAGGGCTTTCCATTCTCTAGAATCCCAACCCCATAGAGAATCAGAGATACTCTCAGCCTTCTACAATCATTGGTCTCTATCCATAAGTTTCAAAACTCTTGAGAAAGGAATCTATGAAGTCCTCACCAATGTTTATGGACCCCATCCCCTTCATGACAAAATAACTTTTATGGAAGGTCTGCACCATTTGAAAGATCTATTGAATGACAAAATCTAGATCCTAGGGGGTGATTTCAACATTATTGTCTCCTTAGATGAGAAACAAGGAGGCATTCAACATCTTGATAAGGACATCAAATCCTTCTCTAATCTCATTACAGAATTACAACTCATCGATCTAGCTCCCACAAATGACATTTTCACTTGGAGTAACAAGTGCTTGGGCTCTAATCATGTGGCATGTAGATTTGATAGGTTCTTAATCAGTGACTCTCTCCATATGTCTGGAGTAGGTCTTGATTATGAGATTCTACCTCTTGTTGGCTCAAATCACTGGCCCATAAAGCCTATTCGTGGATATGGGGGGGTAGATCTTAAATAAACCCTTCCATTTTGAAAATTTTTGGCTCTCTAACAAAGAGTTTCAAGAAAATTATCAACAATGGTGGTTGGAGTCAACCATACATAGGGCTCTCCGATGTATCGCTTTCAGTAGAAGCCCAAGAACTTCAAAAACAAACTCAAGCACTAGAATAAAACTAACTTTGGCAATATCTTCCATGCTCAAAGGAATTAGGGCATTCAAATGAAGCAAATCCAACAGGACATAATTGCACCCTAGACTTGGTGGTCAAGGTTCATCAACCATCTGTTAATAGAACACAATTCCCAAGAAGAAATTTTACGGAAAAAAATATGGAGTCCAGTGGCTAAAAGAGGGGGAGAGAAATACAAAGTTCTTCCATCAATATACCATTCAACGAAGGCATACCAACTAATCAACAAGTTGTGGACCTCTCAAGGAGATTTAATCACCTCCTGGAATAACATTGAAAACGAGCTGATCACTTTTTAAAAGGAGCTCATGACAAATCTTGTTGTTGACAAAGGGGACGTAATTAAAAAAAGCACTCAACATATTCCCAACCTTGTCACTCAAGAGAAAAATGAGATTCTGATGACGCTAATCTCCCAAGAGGAAGTTGATCAAGCCATGAAAGAAATGGCGCTGGGAAAATCTCCAAGACCGGATGGTTTTACGACAGACTTCTTCCACCATTTTTGGTCCTTGGTTAGAGAAGAGGTATGGAAGCTCGTAGAAGACTCTAGAACCTCTCAAGATGTATTGTTAGCTCTCAATGCGACTTTTATATCTCTCACCCCGAAGGAGGAAAAGTAAACTAGCCCTTGAAACTGTCAACCTATTGCACTATGCAATGCCATATATAAGCTCATCACCAAAGTCATTGCTCTTCGTTTGAAGCCCCTTCTCTCAAATCTCAAATCTTATCTCACTAGAACAAACGAAATACATGGAAGGAAGGAAAATAGTGGACAACACCATTTTAGCCCATGAGGTTGTCCATTCTCTTAGGACCATGCGCACTCCAAGTATGCTTATCAAGTTGGATCTTTCTAAAGCTTTTATTAAACGTAGTTGGAAATATATGTATGAATTGTTGAAAGCCTTTTGCTTTGACGTGGGTTGTCCATCAAATGAGTTATTAATTTAAATTCCTCTGCCTTTTTCTCTATCCTATTGAATTGTTCCCCTACTACAACCTTTTCCCTCTCAAGAGGAATCAGACAAGGGGACCCCGTCTCTCCCTTTCTCTTCATTTCTATGGTTGAAGGCCTCGGTAAAAGAATCAAGTCTTCTCTTTGTGACAACTGCCTTGTTGGTATTTTGTTGCATGGCTTGAACCATTCCCCTTCTCACAGTTAGTTTGTAGATGACACACACTTAATGGGTATCCTGTATGTTTGTGAAGCTAATTACATCCAATCTATTCTCACCGATTTTTGTGAAGCCTATGGAACCTCGACCAATAAAGAAAAATCCCAAATTTTCTTCTTCAATGTCTCCCTAGAAATACAAAGACATGTCGCTAGACTTTTGGGTTTTTCTAGAAGTGCCCCCCCTTTTCATAATACCTTGGCATACCCCTAACTGATAACACTCTCTGAAAAAACTAATGGGAAGGCATCCTTCATCTCTCAAAAAAAGACTCTCTTCTTGGACTTTCCGGGTTTTAAACCTTCCAAGCTGAATCATCCTTCTCAAGTCAGTGCTACAAGCCACCCCCCTTGATATCTTCTCTGCTTTAGCTGCTTCGAAGATGGTTCTCAAAAAAATCAAAGCCATCCAAAGAAACTTTCTTTGGTAAGGTGCTAGAGTGGAAATAAATTGGGCTCTGATCAAGTGGTCAAACCTTTGTAAACCAAAGAATGCAAGCGACGTAGGACTAGGATATCTAAAAATAATGAGCCAAGTCCTAAGTATTAAAACCTGGTGGTGTTGGATCAAGAGGCCCCCATTAGGGACCACTACTTTTGGGAAATATGTGATGGAGCTTTTGCACGCATATGGATTGATTCTTGGCACCAATTTCCTAAGCTACAAGATAAGGAGGAGTTGAAGAAAATCATGGCTAGAATAGTCAACTCTCAAGACCAATTAGTACAACAATATTGGAGCGTGATGAATAAGGGAGAACATTGGAGAACTTGGAAGCTAACCAAGGAAGAACTCAACCTTCCCAAACAATAAAAAACCAACCTTGGACTGAAGAGATCAGTCGGCGCATAATAAAAATTAAGCATGGACCTGACATATTGCGCTAGGGATACTCTACCTCTTGTAATTTTTTAGTCAAGGAAGCTTATCATATGAAATTTGAAGCTTATCTTATCAACAAAGACACTCTATAGGACATAATTTGGCATAATGGCTGCTAGCCTAAAGTCAGCTCCTTCCTCTGGATTATGGGGAGAGGGCGCATTCTTACATGGGATAATCTACAAAAGCGTGGTTTCAAGGGTCCATCCTAGTGTCATATTTGCACACATAATAATGACACAATGTGGACACAATCGATCATTTCTTGGACGATTATCCCTTCAGTTCTCAATTCTAGGATCAAATGTTAAGCATCATGAGACAAACAGACCGATAGGGGAAAAATGTCATAAGCACTTTAAAGAATTGGTGGCCTAAGGTCTTCAAGAATCCCATCCTAAACAAAATCTAGCAGTGTCTCCCAGTTTTTATCATGTGGAAAATTTGGAAAGAAGGAAATAGAAGAGTCTTCAAAGGTTCAATTCTTCCCCAATAGCATGTATTAAACCTTCTTAAAAATCACATTGTGGAATCTGTGGTCATCCTTCCCTGGACCAAGGAAGACTATGAAAGTGATGCAGATGAAACTAATATCTTAAAGCAATGGATTTTTCATCCTCCACTCTTTGGTATGTAGCGATCTCCTTCTTTTGTTCCCATCCCTGCCTCCGCTTCAAATGCCATGGATCCTGGTTTCATTAAGCTCAATTTATATGCAGCTTCCAAAGGAAATCCAAGAAAAGATGGATACATAGGAGTCTTTTGAAGATGTGAGGGAAAATTTTTAGGAACATACATGGGCAGTCTAGGAATTGACTCCAACAATGCTGTGAATCTTTGGGAATTATACACAAGTTTAAAGATTTCCTAACAGGAATGCTTCTCCAAGTTAATCATTGAAGGAGACTCCAATATTTTAATAGACATGCTACGACACTTTTAGAATGTAAAATCATTGGCTAAACTCTCCACCAGTTGGTGTTTGGAACACTTCCTCACTTATGTGGGTCTCCTCTTACAAGACTCACCCATGTGACAGTTGCTCCCTCTAATGTGCATTGACACTCAACCAACAAAGTGGCGAACTTCCTTGCAAATGAAGGCATTGATTCAAAGGAGGATGGATTTTATTGTTCGTGCCCCCCCAATATTGTTACTCCCTTCCACTCTTCTTGTCAAGTGCTAGCAAGAGAAGACTAGAAGATCCCGAATGGGGTGATAGTTGGCAACACAATTGGTATTAATGGCGATGGGACAGAGGGGCAAAGAGGGTAGAAAATGGTGGTTGAGGAGATGGTCATGCAAGTGCTACCAACCCATGACATTAATGAAATACTTCGTCCCGAGATCGGGCGTGACATGCTCCCTCCTGCTCGCGAGACTTTATTCCCTCATCATTCTTAACATGAGCTTCTTTATGGCTGGGACTCAAGCTCGCAAGGTCATTCATCCTCTACTCTTGGTGCTCGACTTCCCTAAGCACTATCAAATTTTGGAAAACCATTTACGTTGGATAACAAGGAATTTTCTGGTGAGCACTATGAAAATTGTTGGTTGTATGGCTCATTTTGGTTGTCGGGGAAGACGAGGTGGGGGAAACACTGTCCCCATTCAAGGTGGAATGAATACAGGTCTTCCTAGGTAGTTGGAGAGGATGACAAACTCCCTTCTCCTCCTTCGCAATGACCTTAGTGAAGTACAAGAAGAATGCCAAGCATGCCTTTCTGAACTTTGGGATAGGGTTCAGGCCATTTGGATTAGTGTGCATAGGTGGCCATTGTATAGTGCCTTCTCTCACCTTTGCTCATGACCATAGTTGCAGATGGCACCATACACAAGATCTTTAAGGATGCTACTAAGGAAAACGACGTTGTCGCTGTCAAGAATCCAACTATCAACGTTAAAATGGAAGAACAGACTATGAAGAAAGAGATTGTTCGGGGCGACACCACCTAATGCGAAGCTGACACTAGTGGCACCATGCAAAACCAATTAGATGATGTTAACACTAATTCCAAACCCACTGCACCCACGTCACAATCATGCACCGACACAAATGTCAAGTAGATTGTTTTCACAATTTTGTTAATGTCTCAAATATCCTCTCTATTATTAGGAACCCATAAAACATACTCATAATGTCTCAAATTTCTGGAGAGGTTTTATAAAGTCTTTTGCATGGATTAGTAATGGATTGACTTGGAAGGTTGGAAATGGTGCCAATGTTTTGGTGGGTGTAGATCCTGTGATTAGTAATGAGGAGAATTATCTTCTTCCTCCTCCCCTCCTTTACTACTTAGCTGAGTTGGGATTCTTTTCCCTTACTCATATTAAAAGACCCTCAATCTCCCTCACTTGGCTCACGGATAGGGATCTTAGTCTTGGTGGGGTGTGGGAAAAGGATGGAATGATTATATTGACAGGTTAAACAAGGTCGAGTTAATACTTTATGATAAAGATGATGAATTAATTTGGGCTTGCAATTAGAGATCAACCCAAGTTACTGCAAAATTTGCTTATTATGCCCTTATTTTGAATGCATCTTTTGATCTTCCTAAATGGTGGTACCAAAAGCTTTGTAAATGGAAGGCTCCGCTAAAATTGAAATGCTTTCAATGGCTTGATTTTGAAAACAATCTACTCATCTGGAATAACCTCATTCACAGAGGTTGGATTGGTCCAGGTATTTTCCCTCTTTGTTCTCAGGAAAATAAAACAATTGATCATATCTCCCTTCATTGTAACTTTAGCAGGGTTTTGTGGAAAAATTATATTAGGATCTGAAGATTCGTTGCGCTTGGTATATTGATTCCTTGGAAAAGAACTTCTATAATTGGTATATAACTGTCAAATCTTACCAATTATTTCCCATCTTTATATGTTGGGGAATATGGAAATCCTACAATGCAGCTATTTTTGAAGGAACTCGTCGAAATGTTCAAAGACGCATTGTCAAAACTCTCTATTTATATAAATATTGGTCCTCATACTCTCCTTGCAGAAGTTGGACTAGGATTCTTCCAAGCCTTCCAGGTTCCTCTTCTACATGCAATTTTATTGATGGTGCTCAACAGGGTGTCTCTATGGTGCTAGATGTTTTTTGAATATCAATGTCGATCATATTCTAAAGCTCAATCTTTTTTGTGGATCTAGGTCCAAATAAAAGATGAACTTGTAGCCCTTTGGTGCTTGCTCCATATTTCTCATCTTCTTGGCATTGAGTCTTTCTAGGTTTATGGTGACTTGTTGGTTTTCATAAATTGGGCAAAGAAGGTTCTTCTCTTCATGTGCTTTCTCTTTTCCAATGGTGTCAAAGGATTGAAGATATTATTTAGTCTTTTTCGAAGCTCTCATTTTATCATATTTACACAGGATTGAATGGTGAAGTTGATTTGCTATCCAAGCATGCACTAAATGGGTCGAGGGGTCATTAGTGGTGGAAGAATATATTGGAAATTACTGTTCTTTTTTGGGTTGTTTTGATATTTTGAGATCCTAAATATATGTTAGCTACAGTTTATGTTAGGCTCAAGCTTTTGTTGTGAATAGGCCCATGATATGGTCCTTGGTTTTTTGGACTCAGTTTTTGATTCATTGGCTACTTTGTATATTGTCACCTTTGGCTTATATTTTTTATTAGGATCATACAATGTATTGTATCTTCATGGACATTTGATGTACTTTTTGATTCACTCTCGAATAACATAAGTATTGTTTATTTTTCTTGTGAAATAAAAAAGAATATTTGCTTCTAGGATTTTAATCTTTGTTTGTAGTTGTTAAGTGACTTTTGTAAATTCTGCATTTAATATGTGATGAGTTTTGTGGAGCATATATTGCTCTTTATCCTTTTCCTCCACTTCCCTTTTCATTTTTTGTATTTTTGTTAGAGTCCTCTCCAAAATTAGAAAGGGTTATAACTAGGTGAGTGCCTCCCATCTCATCATATTTCTTATAGAGGGGACAACTGATCTTCAAGCGACCATGAGAATTGTGGTGTGAGCATTTGAAAGGAACATTTTTATAATTCAATGTTTGCATAAAATAGTGATCACCAGTCTCTCTCATTGTAAAATTTGGGAGACTTTGTCCCATATCCAATTCAACATAAATAGTAGCCACAAAGGTAGTGGTTTTTAGTTTAGTCTCTATAGCCACTTTGAGGAAAGTATCCAAAGAATCCCCAATGATATTGAAGATTTTGGGTTCTCAAAATTCCATAGGAAGACAAGGCATTTTGACTCATAGGGCTAGGGTATAGATATTTTTCCAATTGGGTCAAAATCAACATGCTATTTGAATAGTGTTAAAGTTGAGGTGCCCCAATTCCATGGTCCCTTCATGGCAATTTTGAGTTGATCCTCCATTATGGTGAAAACAAAAGTAATGTATCCTCGAGCCCTAACATGGGTAAAGGAGTGTAACCAAGGATATGGGCCCAAGTTCCATTTACCTATATTACACAAGTTTATGGAACACAAGAACATAGGGAGCATGGGTATGAGTATCATATACGTCTAGAAGTTACCTCCAAATTTGCAGGAAACGATAGTTTGGAAACAACAATAATATATATTAAAAGATATAAAATATAAAAATAAAATAATTACACATGAGAAGAGAAAAAACATAGAGAAGTAAAAAAACATTAACGCAAACCAGATGACCTAGCTTATTCCTTATATTATGGTTGTAACTAGAACCTCTTAGCAGATGGAAATGACAATAAGGTAAAATCTTTCTAAAGTGGAAACTTTAAAAAGTTCTATGGTGGAGATTTACATTTATTATTGATTAGCAACAATTGCAATTCAGTGTAGGGACAAGTGAATAATCTAGTCAGGAGGTAGACATAGATTAGAGCACCAAATCAACAAGGTAGCACAAAATAGACTTTTATTGCAACTTAGTATTCTAGTGAAAAAATTCTGAGTTAACCATATATATGTATGGTCACGATGAAGCCCCAAGAGTTAGCTCAATCGGTCGAGTACTCATAGTTAGGCCTCCCAATATGTGAGGTCACGGGATCCATTCTCATCGACTCTCTTGGGGTTAGGCACGTAGAGGCCGTGGGTGTGAGGCCCCTTCGGGTGGGTCCGCCATAAATTATTCCGTGGATGTAGCCCGTCGGTCAAGCCGGCGCGTGAACCACATTGAAAAAAAAAATGTATGGTCACGATGAAATAGGAATGTCATTAACAACCCACGTGATGGTCATGAATGTGTGGAAGCTCCCAATGAAGGAAACACACAAGATAAAGTTCCCAAGTTCCCAATTTGAGAGGGTAAAAGTTCCCAATAAGTTCCCAACCATATTGAATGATTCCCACTAGATTTGGAAAGTTTCCTACAAGTTCCCAAGTTCCCTGGAACATCAAAATTTCGGGAATGAATTTCCTAAAAGCTGAGAATGGTTCCTGTGCTACATAGCTATTTACCCATTTCTTTAAATCTCGCTCATAGAATCTTTTGGCATGAAATCTACCAATATAGTGTAGTACCTCGTGCTTGAAGAGAATTAGTTCGAGTATGACACCCATCATCTGCAAGGTATGTTTCCTAGTGCACCTTACTTTCCAACATCAACACCATTTGATAGTTACATGGTAGGGGGTTTTCCCTTGGGTGCAAGGGGAGGATGGTCCATAAGTAGTCAGGGTTCTTTGACCTACGGGGTTTGCTCTGACTATGAATCGAGACCAAAAATGGGATATTAGAAGTGGGATGGGGAGGAAATTGGGAGTACAATGGGTATGGAGGGAAAACTCTCGATTGTGGACTTAGGAGTAGCCTTAGCTTTGGACCTTCATATATATATATATATATATATATACTATTCACTTTTTATTGATTCTTATTGTTATTTTAGTTGCAATTTATAGTTGAAATATAAAATGCTCTGAAAAAAATTGCACATTTTCCTAAAAACACACTTTTCTCTAATTATGTTTAATAGTAAAAGTTAATATTTACTTATCTAAAAATCATAGTTTTTGTGAAATGTTCATGTCACAAAATTCCCTTTGGACATTTTTGTTTGTGTTTAAATCGATATTAAATGTTGCAGTGAGTATTCTCATTTTGATAACTTCTGCCACCTCCATTTGATAGGTTAATATTAAGTTGTTTAGTTTTAAATTGATGTGTTCTTCAATCTAAGTTATTGGATTATTGAAATTCAAAGTTCTTGTAGATTTTTAAATATATTTAGATTTAAGTTGATGTTAGGATTAATATGCATACAAGTGTTCAAAGGTTTGACAGATCCCATGTTAAAACATAATTAGAGTTCATGTGAAGATTGGCCCCAATCCTTACCTACTTTAGCATGGGCCTGGTCGCCATAGGTTTCCTTGAATATTAGTGTCCCTATCACCCCATTCAAGTGGTAAAATAATTAATATTGAAATGTTTAGTTTTACAATATATTAAGGGTAGTTAAACCACCCATACGAAACCATAGTGAGTGTCAAACCACTCAAGAAACTTAATGTGTGGATCTCTTGTAATTACAAAGCGCTCAATTGTTACATGCAAAATGTTTGATGAAAAGTCTCCAAAGCCACTCATCCACCATAGGTAATAGGCCCAAAGTGGAGAACGATGCTCTTACACAAAATAAGCGCACTAATAACTATGTTGCTCCATGAAAAAGATAAAGCATCGTTGCTCCCAAAAAAGGGTTGAACTTGTACAACCTTACAAAATTTAGTGATGTAAACCCTTAACAAAATTCACCATTTACCTTTAATTAATGGGGAAAACCATCAAACAAGTTTTAAAACCTAGAAAAACCAACTAATAAATAAAGAAAGATTACGAGAAATAAAAAAATAACATAAATAAGTTAATAATGAGAAAAAAATAAACATTGAAAAAGGGAGAAAAAGGGTTACCTTGTTGTAATACTCTTTACCTTTTCTTGCCATCATGGCTATTTATATTTCATATTTTTATAGAAACACCTCTTCCTCTTCTCTTATATGTTATATTCAAATGAAAAAAATCCTCATTATTTACTCTCTTCAGGAGTTGCATTATAGTTTGTCTCGACTTTTAAAGTAAATTATATATATATATATATATATATATATTAATGGTCATTAGTTTGTCTTGAATTTTAAAGCAATTAAAAAAATATTAATGGTCCACGTTGCGGTGTAATAGGAGCATCAGTGTGCTCATAACAAAGAGGAGCATCAATGATTCAATACCAAAGAGGAGCACTAATATTCCATACGTATGAGGAGCACATATGCTCTAAGATCATTAGGTAAGAACATTGAGCCACACAAGAAACCTTAGGACCCTGCAAATAAAGGGACGTGGGAAATCCTATATATATGTGCCCATGCTAAACAAAAATGTGCCAGTTTCCTCATGAAACTATCCATTCATTTGTGAGGCATATCCATTGATGTAAAACCTTAAAAAACTCATCAGGAACCTACAAAATAGAGGGAAAACCCTAAAACTAGCAAAAAATCCAACATTACCTAAGAAATTAGGATCAATAGTAAGAAATGGAAAACAACATGAATACAATCAATAATAGGAAGAAGCAAAATAATGAAGTGGGGAAAAAGGTTACTTGGTTGCAATACTTTTGTGTTTTCTTGCATTCATGACTAATATATTATGATATTTAATAAAGCTCTTAATGACCACACAAAACTCCATTACCTTATCAATGTTTTAGATTCTTAATCTTGTTGTTTTAAATGAAGTTGTTTAAGTTCTTGTAAAGTGGTAATAAAAGAGGTATAGGATATTTTAAATTGTTGCAACAATTTGTGATGAGCTTGATATGTCCATCATTTAGGGCTTTTATTAGTTTGGAGTGTTTTTCTACTTGTGTAGCTCAACAACATTGTAGTTGGGTTATCCACAGGTAGGGTGGCAAACACGCATTATTATGGGATGCGATAGGGGCATCAACACTGAGAGAGGCGGTGGCCACGAAGAGCAAGTTGGTTGTCATGGAGGGCAATGTACGAATGCAATATCCCTTCACCTCATGTCGAGAATGATGAGCAAACTTAATGGAGCTCTAGTGTAGTGAATGGAGGTGACCGACGTTAGTGAAGATGATTGGTACTTCGGGTTTGATTTAGCTTGTGGGATCATGATTACGATGTTTTCAAGGGGTACATAGGATGCTTGGATAGGAAAAATGAGCATAGCCGAAAAGTTGTCTTCCTTGTTCATGCTTCAATTCATCTGCAAATTACCATATTCGTATTCCTTTCGATTGACAGAAAGTAGCTGAATGGGAATGGGATTGATATTGCAGGGGAGTAAGTGGATTAAAGTCATTGACATGGTGAGAACCTATAGAGACAGGGAGGAGGGGGCTGAAGCCTCGAGCACTTATGTGGGTGTTAGATTCAGGGTTCGCAACACCAATGACACTCCTCTAGACAACAAGCCCAAGATGATTGACATGGAGAAGGACAAAGAGAAGCAACGATTACTTAGGCCAATTCGACCGCTGCCACCTTACAGCCTTCGAGTTAGTCAGGTTAACAAAATCTAGATAGAATGTGCATGTGGACCACCTTAAAGAATATTTAGATTGAGGGTTAACAAATTTCTTGGAACATTTCTAACTCTTAATTGAAATATAGATTAAATGATTGTGTAGTTTATGAACCATGAATGATGCTTAGATGAAGGGTAATCAAATTCCGAAGGGCTTTGCCGACTTTTAATATAAAATATAGTTGGGCTGTCAAGTTCGAAAATTGTCCTAATTTCTTTAGTATTTAATTAATATTTCAAAGTTTGAAGGGCATTTCCAACTGTTATTATAAAATATAGTTGAGATGTCAAGTTGGAATATTGGCATAATTTCTTTAGTATTTAATTAATATTTTTTTGTTATTAAAGTAGAGAATGATGGAATTTGGAAATATGATTGATACTAAAGCCTAAATACCCAATCCTAATCAATTTTGTTATACTTATTTTTTATTAATTGATTTATAAATATTATTGCAATAACAACTTTTAAATGAAAGTTTAACATGCAAAATATATTTTCTATAATAAGTTTGGATTTAGCTCATGAAGCTCACTCTCTAACCATCTTTTAAGCATGTGTTGTTCTTTTTTATGGAGTGTAGGTACTTTCGGTATACAAGTGACATATAAAGGAATCATAAGTGTAACACTTATTCAAATGGAGGCTTCTTTAAATAAGTATCTTTGGCTAGACAACCAATTTAACTTTGAATATTGACAGCTTTATTCTTGAAATCTCGATGGGACATAAGAAGTGTGGTTGTGGATGATGTGTTAGTAGTCAACTAATTCAAATGTGAGGGAATACTAATATTAATCCATGAGATAGAAAGGGGTTACAAGAAAGGTTGGATGGGAATGTGTTCTTCATTAAGATTTTTCCAAAGCAAGAAAAAGCTAATAAATACTCGGGGTTATTATTGATATAATAGCTTATAAAAATTGGGGTTATTGTTGATATAATCTCATAAAAGTGTTTTCAACCTAGACAATGACTGCAAGAAAGCTATCATCCCTTGTGATCATCATTAAGGTTGCCTAGCCATCATCCCTTGTGATCATCATTAAGGTTGCCTAGCCATCATCCCTTGTGATCATCATTAAGGTGTTGGTAGTCAACTAGTTCAAATGTGAGGGAATAATAATTCTAAGCCATGAGATAGAAATGGAATAGAAGAAAGGCTAGATGGGAATGCCTTCCTTGTTAAGTTTTTTCCAAAGCAGGAAAAAAGGTCATAAATACTTGGGGTTATTGTTGATATAATAGCATATAAAACTCAAGGTTATTGTTGATATAATCTCTAAAATGTGCTTTCAACCTAGACAATGTTTGCAAGAAAGCCATCATCCCTTTTATCGTCATTAAGGTTACCTAACCATCATCCCTTTTGATAATCATTAAGGTTACCTCGGATGTTAGCCTTTATCTCATACATGAAACCAAAGAAAAAATATAACCTCTCACCCAATTTCAATAGTTTGTGAATGAGAATGCCCTCTTCGAGTTTTTTCCCAAAGGTGGAAAAAACTTACCAATACTTGCGCTTATTTAAAAGCAGTGTGCTCTTTTAAAGTTTTTACCCAAAGGTGGAAAAAACTTACCAATACTTGTGCTTATGTAAAAGCAATGTCTTAGTTAATATTCTAGAACCAAAAGGTTGTTCCAACATTAATAGTTTATTCAAGAAAGTTAACATCCCTGTGAAACGAGATAGTAGCATTAATACAATTTAACCTTTTATCTAATTTCAACATATCAATTATAAATAAATTGAATACTATTATAAAAATCATTTATAAAATAAATAAATGAAAACATTTATAAAATTAAAAAAATTATTTAAAATTTAAAAACATTAACATCAATTATCAATTCAATTACATCATTTCACAAAATATTCCTAATTCAATTGGTTCATTTCATAAAATATTTCTTATGTATCATTAATATAATATATATGAATAAGAAGGGCCGTTTAATTTTTATCATATTCAAATTTAATATAAGATTATAAATTTACTTCAATAATTAAAAATATTTATCTTTTATTTTATTTTATTTATTTTGATAAAAATTTAATTTAAGAGATGAGTTTATCAAATTATTAATTAAACTTTCTTCGATCATTCTTCTTACCTCATTAGGGAGGAGAAATGAGATTAGTGTAGAAGGAACTACATCGAAACAACCTAGATTTAGAATGCAGCGTCATAAGATTATTGAATGAGTTTATAAAATTAATCATTTAAATTAAAAGAGTAAAATAATGAACAAATTTATAAGATTTTTTTTTGTAAGTTTTAGAGTAAAATTTTATTACTGTACAAATAAAATTATAGGCGAGAGAGTTTTAAAGTGTAGTGGAGGCCTTAGAGGCCCCACACAAAACCAAAACACTAGATTGATATAAACACTAAGTTGCCCATGCCAGGGAAATCGGGTTCTAAAAAACTACATATAAAAGTTCGTCCCTGAGCGGGAACCAGGCATATAGATTTCAAAATTACACATGAGAAAATACTACTTAACTGCTACTATAAACAAAATTCTAGCAAAGTTGTTTTCTAACAAGTTACTTATGAAAACTAAGACCATGAAATTACTAGAGATTGCGGATGGAGGCTGCATCTTAAGGCTTCTCCTCGAGAATTGGATAGTGCAACAATATGCTCTTGAATTGGAAGAGATGTCTTTGCATTCCTTGATGGGAAATGCCATCATCTTCTAGAATGAAGAGGGGTTATCCAAGCTTTTGTTTTCCGCATCCTTATGTTTATGGTCGTTTGTGGTCTCAATTTCCACCTTGTCTTGAACTGCCAAGGGCTCATTGTCTTGCTATAGGTCATGTTGCTCAGGTGACTTAGGATCCTAAGAAGGGGTTGATGAGGAAGAGGTGTGAAGTGCAGAAGAAGGGGAGGGAGATGAATTAATCTTTTGCGGAATCCATGGAGAATGCAAAAAAATCTAGGCGAGCATGTTCTTGACAGACCAATAATGTTTTTGGCGAGTTTGAGCCCTCTGACCAGCCAATTGTTGAACCACCATTTCTTCTTCCCAATCATCAAGCATGTCTCTCAAGTGCTTCAGGATTGAGCTAACATAACCATTTTCTGTTGATCCCGTGCGACTAGAATGGCCTGAGTGACCACACCTTCCACTTCTACGATGAGGGGTGGGGTGTGATCTCCTCAACATCATTGTTGTAGCAGGAGGACGCCCAATGATATGCTCCTTAGTGTAGAGACACAATGGAAGAATGAAGTTGGCCCAGAGTGGGTTGAGGTCTAGGGAAGTATAATGCAGAGAACTTGGAAGCAAAATCCCCCTAGAAGTAATGACCTTACTGATTCGTTGGGTAGAAACACATTAGGGTATCCAAACCATAAGAGACCAATGTGAGAAACTTTGCAAAGTGAAATGCTTGTTTCCAACTTCCAAGTGAACCCAAATCCCACTCAGAAATGGCATGATTGCCATGGTACTATGGGTAAACTTGCACAGAGGTTGAAGAGCCAGGATCATGAATGGCAAGCAATATTTAGCATGCTGCAGAGCATTTAATGTGGCTGCAGCAGGATGATCATTGGATCTCAAGCAACTCAAGATCCAACCATCATCAAGCTTGTTGCAGCCGCATTAAATGCTCTCCAGCATGCTAAATATTGTTTGTCATCATGAATGGCTTCGTCCTCGACTATCGTGGAGATTTAATTCACATGAGGGGCAGGTGGAGGGAAATCCTTGTGGAGGGGAGTCATATCCCTCAACCTAAATCCCACATGTACAAAAAAATGTACCATTTGGTTGTCGTTTTCACTCACACTCAGGCCTTGGCAATCTTGTAGAGCCAGCTTAGAACAATATTTTTTGAGGTTTGAATTTGGAAGCAAAATCCAAGCCTTGGTGAATGGAATTGCTTCAGACTCCTTCATTTGCTAGTCGATCTGCTATGGCATTAGCTTTTATTTTTACATGCTGGAAGGTAATTTCACCATAGATGGGCAAGAAGTTTTCCAATTGGGATAAACCATAGTTGAGTCTCCAACTGGGTGAAAGTTTGCTGATCTGAGAACCACATTGAATTTTCCATGGCAAGGGAGATGATCAACTGTGGGTCTCCTTCCACTATTTGGGGTTATAGGGTCCATTTATTGACTAACTGAAATCTGTTCCATTTATTGACTAACTGAAGTCCGTGGATGAGCAGAACCAACTCTACAACATTGTTACTTTCATAACCAAGACCACCAAAGAAAACGCATATGATAAGTCCAAAATTGTTCCTGAAGACTCCTGCATATCCTACTGGTCTGAGGTTTCCCTTTGTGGCTTCATCAAAGTTGAGTTTAAAGAATCCTCTGGGTGGCTAATTCCATTTATGTAGACTTAAAGTCGAGCTTTCTCTTGGAGAAGGTTGAACTTTCTGCGAATGAGGCGCTATTCCCCAATTTTGCAGAACAGTGCCTCAGATTGATTGACTAGCTTTGAAATCTAGTTCTGTCCATGGATGAAAGAAAAATAGTTTCAAGTATATTATTTTTGCAGTTGGTTCATATGATGTCCTCCAAATTGGCTCGATCCTCGAAGATTCTTTGATTATGCTCTTTCCAGACTTCTCAGACTACGAACCTTGGAATTGTTTTGACATGTGATTAAGAATGTTGTTTTGAAAAGTATTTTCAGTCTAGTTTTTTATGGTTTAGACAACATCTCCATGTACTCTATTCATTCTTTTGCATAAGAGTGTCATTTTTTTCCCAAATACTGTTGGAGAGTGGGTAAGAGTCTAGGAGATGATCTATGGTCTCTTTTTTATTGTTACACAAAACACATCTTGATGATCTTGTTTCATATGAGGAAGCGATGATGGATGATGAGCCATGAAAAGGTGGTATTTTTTGTCCATGATTTCATATTCCAAATCTTATCCTAGATGGGATCCTTGTGCTCAGTCAAATCCCGAGAGGATAAGTGATAAGCAGCCTCGACTATGAAAGAACCTTTGGGATTATATCCCGATATTAGGATATCTGGGTCCCGTTGGAAGCGAATTTTGAGCTATTGTAGCTCCTGCCAGATTTCATCAGTTGACTCATCTTGTAGTGCAATCGTCTAGTCCCTAGGATGCTTCTGTATTTAAAAGCTTTGCTGATTGTCCTCCTACCAGAAATCTTTGACTAGTAACCACCTTGAGGATTGAATGGAAGCTTGTAGGAGGGAGCTCAAGAAGGCAGCCTAAGGTAGGCATCTACCACCAAGAATCCATCTAGAAGTGGGCAAAGGCACCATTTCGAATTTCCCACAAACTGTGTCGTTGAACCAAATATTTTTGAAGATTTGTTGCATTCCAAATGAGGGACCTAGGGATAGAGATATTGAAACGAATGATCTCTTATATGTCCTAATTATGGGCATATTTTTTGTTCCAAAGTTGGGCCCAAGGATTTGAATTTTTGGCCACCCAATTCCACCAATGTTGGCACTAAGATTTCATTGCTTTGCCCGGATCATGAAGAACCAGGCCTCCTGTTGACTTAGGTGAGTAGACTTTGTCCAATTTAACAAGAGGCCATTTGAAATGGTTTTTGTCGCCTTCATAGAGGAAGGTGCATTGGATTGTTCTAATATATTTTAGTACCAATTTAAGTGCAACACAAAGAGAGAAAAGGTAGAGGGGCATGTATTGTAAAACAACTTTGATAAGAACAAGGTGCCCTGCAAGTTTGAGCAATCAAAAAGTCCATGAAGTCAAATTTTGATCTAGCTTATCAAGGAGCTCTCTCCATGAGGAGTGTTTAATGGTAGACTCTATTAGGGGGGCTCTTATATACTTGGTGGGAAGGGAAGAAATGGAGAAGCCGAGAATCCTGGAAATGTTTCTTTGAGTAATGGTAGGCGTGTTAAAAAAGTAGATACGATATTTGTCTAAATTGATTGTAGTTCTTAGGCCTCAGAAAATGTTTTTAAGATGCGATGGAGAGCATGAGCTTCTTGCACATAAGGATGAGCCATTAAGAGATTGTCATTGAAAAATGCTGGTGAGTTAGAGGGGACTATCAAGTAGGACATGACCTTTTATGGTGCCTGATGAGTAGGCTGATTCGAGCATGTGTCATAGGACTTCTGCCATGAGAAGGAAGAGGAAGGGAGAGAGGGGGTCACCCTGGCGAATGCCTCTAAAGGGGGAAAAGTGGAAAATGGAGAGCCGTTGGCCAAGATAAAAAGGAAAGCAGTGGATATCAAGGACAAAATCGGCTTAGTCCAAGAAGGGTCAAAGCCAAAGGCTAAAAGGACTCGTTCAATGTAATCCCAACTTAACTTTTCAAAGGCTTTAGAGAGGTCAAGCTTGAGGAGCATGCTGGATTTTTTTAGTGGATTTTAAGGAGTGTATGACTTCATGAGCAAGAATGATGCCATCCAAAAATTTTCTACCTTCTACATAACTAATTTGCTTAGGGGAGATGAAAATGGGAAGGATAGGCTTGAGGTGATTTGCAATGACTTTTGATATGATTTTGTAGATAACATTGTAGAGAGATATGGGTCTGTACTTACTTGGGGAAGCTACATTCTCATTCTTTGGAATGAGTGAGGAATGTAGCGTTTAGAGCCAGTAGTACCCACTGTTTGTTTTGTTATTCCTGCATGATTTCCCATATCTTCTCCTTTAGAAGGTCCCAAAAATGATGAAAGAAGTTGATGGTGAATCCGTCTGGGCTTGGTGCTTTGTCTTCAACCATTTGGTTGACAACAACTTCAACCTCTAGAAGAGTAATTGGTCGCATCAGGGTTTCATTGTGCTCGTCTATTATGAGTGAAGGGATGTGATCAACGACTTGATTTATGGAAACACCTCTATAAGTAGTATCTTAAGACAAAAGATCTTTATAGAAGGTAACAAGTTGATGCTCAAACTCCTTATCTGTTTCCACTCTCGCGGCATTCGATTTATTGAGGGTGTTGATTCTATTACGCATTCTATGCTGGAAGGTGGAGTGGTGGAAAAATGTGGTGTTGCATTCTTCATCTTTTAGCCAGGTGATTCTGGATTTTTGCCTCCATAACATCTCCTTCTGTCGGCAATGTTCATTAATTTGAGATTGGATCTCTGCTTCTTTCTTGCTTCGCTCATCCGTGTGACCCTCCGTATTCATTTGTTGTTGGAGAAACTCCATTTCTTGATCCAGGGTAGTTTTGGCTTAGAAGATGTTATCAAATGTGCACTTGTTCCATGTTTTCAGATTCTGCTTAAGATGCTTAAGCTTTTGTTGCAAGACAAAAATCTTGGAGGTCCTTGTGATCTAGATGTTGGTACACCAATTTTTAATAGTTTCCTGAAAGTCTGGATGTAAAATCCAAGATTTCTCAAATCTGAAGGGTCTATGGGCAGGAGTTACCTCTTTTTGCCATAGTAAGCTATTAGGGCAATGGTCAGATCCGAATGAGGGGAGAAAATAAGTGGCCATTAAATTCCCTCCAGATGTTGCTAAATCTTTGGATACTAGTAAGTGATACAACCTCGAAGTAATTTGGTTCGTACCTC
Source organism: Pseudotsuga menziesii (assembly GCA_001517045.1). Taxonomy (NCBI): domain Eukaryota; kingdom Viridiplantae; phylum Streptophyta; class Pinopsida; order Pinales; family Pinaceae; genus Pseudotsuga; species Pseudotsuga menziesii. The sequence continues at coordinate 12,005 of LPNX010556119.1, read as the reverse complement.
CACACAGATTGTTCCAAGTGAAGATGCCATTGGTTGTTTTGACATCTACAAGCTCGTTGTTTTTTATGAATTCTTTGAATTTGATGCCCTCCTAAATTAAAGATCTATGCCCCCCTTCTTCTCTTGGAGAGTGGTGACCAAGTTGAATTCACCAAGAAGGATCCAAGGTTGTCGAGGGAGTGAGTTCTTGTACCATTCTAAATGACCTAACATTTTTATTTTGTGCTTTGGAGATTGAGGCCCATAAACATTTGAGATATGGCCATAAATGCTAGTACCTGAAAGATGAAAAACGACCAAAGTTAAATTATAGTAGCCATGAAATCATTTAGGATTATCTCATGAGGGTTCTAGATGAGCGCCATGCCTTCTGAAGCATCTTTTGCATCCATTGTTGTTTCCTTACTACCTTTCCAAAGACGCGCTATGAGAGTCTCTAAGTTATTGTTGTTGCACTTTGTTTCTTGGATTAGGATGATTGAGGGATTTTCAAAGAGAACTTTTCTACAAATCATTTTGTGTTTAGTGAGGCCATTATTGCCTCTTACATTCCATGAGATTATTTTCATTAGGAATTGGGAGTATTGGTAGGGAAGAACTCTGTTAACTGGGCATATTTCCATGATTGATTCAACTAGTTTGGTACCTAGAGTATTGAGGTGTTGCAGATCTATTTTTATGCCTCTTTTCTTGAGATACATTTGAGTTTTTTTTGGATCTTTTTGTCAGATGTTTTGAATGCCTAATTTGGATCTTTCTCTGGCTTTGGATAGGGCATCTTTGAGCAATTGGATCTGTTTGGGGGGATAGTGTGAAAGGTGCGGTGACGACATGCTTATTCCAATCCGAGGAGATCTAGATCTTGTTGATCTAGGTCACACATCCATCAGTGACATCTAGGTTTGGATTTTAGGTGGCTAGTGGAGCATCTAGAGAGACTAGGGCTCCAAAAGAAGAGGGATCTTATGGATCTTGATTTTGGTCTGGTTTTAGTTTTTGGTGTTTCCTTTGGGATGTTGGTTGGTCCTCTATGCTTGGGATTTCTATGTCAATTGGTTGATCGGCTAGAACATCAAAGTTATTGCTTGTTGGGGGATTTGTTGTCTTGATGATGGTAGGGTCCTTGCGATTTGGGCATCTCCTAGTTGTTACTTTTTTTAAACCCTCCTTATGTGTCGTTTGCATTTTCGTAGGATCTAGCACAAGCTTGTTTTGAGGGCACAAGCCTGTTTTGAGGGCATTCTCTGTAGAGGTGGCCATTTTCATGACATTTTCGACAGCGATAGGGAACATGCTCGTAATCCACTCTAAATTTTCATGGGCCAAACGAACTGAGTTTGACAGTGCCCTTGCTATGTGCATGTAGACGCAAATTCTTGCATATGATGTGTATTTGTTGGTTTTGGTTTGATCAACAATTTTGAAAAAGTCTTCGAGGGAATTACCTATATCCTGAAGAGTTTCCTCATCCCAATATTCACGTGGGAGGGAATAGAGACAAATCCACACTCGATCCCACCTGCAGTCTTTTGTGGCGGTGTTAAACCTTTCGAAACAATTGCGAATGTATAAGCCTGCAGAGTTGAAGAAATATGGGCCTTCGTCAATGACTCTATTTTTGTCTTCAATCCTTGAAAATATGACAATAAAAATACCTTTGTACCCAAGCTGGAGGTCAAAGTGGGATTTTGGATTCCATTTAGCTGAAACCCACAACCGCCTTCTCAACTAGTCAAATCCTAATGAATTTGCAGATCGGGGCATGGTTTTTCATAAATTGGATTTGGGCATTGATTCTTGTTGGAGGCAGTTTTATACATGATCGATCTATTGTCTGGGCTATGCATGTGCTCGCATTTTTGTACTTGTTTGGATCGAGCCTTTCCGGTGGGGTCTGTAGTCCTTCTGTCTCCATCTTGTTCAATGACAGACTATCATCTGTAGCTTCATTATTTTTTTTCTTTTTGAATCCAATGTTCTATTTTTGTTGTTGATTCCATTAGGGGTGGGAGGTGCCTCCTCACCCCCCTCGATCCGAGCCATGGGTCTGCCAAAAACAGAACCGCTATCAATGACAAAGCTCATAGTGTTGAGGTAGAAAAACTGAGGGCATCGGACACGCAAGAAGAGGAGAGTGCTTGCATGGTTTTTGTTCGTCCATTATCAGAGCCCGATCGACTCATTTAACCTCAAAAATACTTCAAATATTGGCATCAATAAAACAAAAATTATTACTTACCAAGAACAAATTTACATGATTAATTGTTATAGTTTAAATAATTAAAAAGTTGAAATTAAATGGATTTTTAAAAAAATCACAAATAAAAAACAACCTGTATTATCATAAATTGGTCATTGGAAACACCTGTTTTAAAAATTTGAATCATTTTTTAGTTGCATCAATGGATTAAATTTAGTGATCTATGGTTAACACAACACAGGTATCACTCAAAATGATAAAACAATCTGAATTCAGTGAAACTCTCTCTATAGAGGGATAAGCTTGAAAACAACTCTCCCTCGGCTCATATGGTAGTTGCGATTCAGTTGATTAAGAAGCGATGAGGTGAGGAAATAATGTAGGGAAAACACTACCTTAGAAAAAAGGAAAAAAAAGCATTACATGATATTCAGAATTAAATGCGACGATCGTCGCACTGTACGTCGTTGGATAGCAACTTGGTTAAGATCGAACGACGCACAATGCGACGACCGTCTCATTTAATGCTAGATAGCATGTGATGTATTGTTCGCCCTTAGAAAAAGAGACAAACACATGCACACAGGCCTTCCTGAATAGAAGGGAGGAAATACGCATGCGAATAGAACCAACATTGAAATAAGAGGACAAGTGCTAAGATAGAAACAACACTGAAAGAAAAGGACAACGTGATTGACTAGTCTACAAATTCATCGGTCTTACGGGAGTGTGCCCTCTAGGGAGATACTACTACATCAATCATAGATCTAAAAAGTTTTTTTCTTTTCAGAACGAGCCCAACCATGATGACGTTCATCAACCTAATTGATCCTATATTCTTCTTTGTTATGAGTTTTGATTCCCACTGCAATACACATATCCTTATTGGGCACACTCTCTTCGTATTCCCATGAGCTAGTTCTGAGTGGTTCTTGTAGACTTTTGGTTGATAATGATCACTAGATTGTATGGCTTAATAGGAGTTTCCAACTTATGTTATTTTCATGAGGTTGGGATAGAGGAACACTTCATCTTTCAATGTCCTATCTACTATGATATATGTGGAATGTTCCATTGAAGGGAACCCCTGAGTCTCTCTTAAACTTCTTTAGATTCCTTGACTAGATATACCTAGCCTTATACATGTTGAAGGCCCTCAATCTTCCTACCAATATTACCCAACCTCCTCCTATTTCACCTAGATGGTTACTTCATTCTTTATAGTTCTTCCATATGCTAGGGGTATCGAGAGATAGACTGATAGCAGCATGAAATCTAACTTCACAACAACATGGAATTGAGGGACCATACCCCATATCCCTAGATTTCAGCGGTGTTGCTAGATCGGAACCCTCATTAGTAAACATACGAGATCACCTCGTCCTCAATGACGGGTTATCTACTCCATACAACATCACATTGGGCAGTTTGGATCTTCCACCAATTCACTCTTTAGACATCATTCTATCTTGATTTTTCTTCATTAGGAATTCAATGTTAGGACTGATGGATCTAGTGGACCATGATATCTCATTGTTTCCATGTCCTCCATCCATTTTTTTGTACATCTCCCTTCTCGCATAGATAATTGTACTTGGGGTTGACGCTTTTTCATGCTTTGACATAGATCTCACACTACACTTTACTTTTTGTATTTGGATCTTTATAAGAGACATTTTGGTTCTCTTGCTTTATAATGACACCATTGTATTCAATAGTTCCATCAACATACTTATGTGGTCATTTGTTCAATGTTGGTAAATTATCCTAACTTATCTACACCTTTGTTCTTAAATGGTTCTTGGGGAGACTAATGTCCTCCAAATCTCCCTGCAACCTATAGTTGCTACTACACTTGAAAGATCTTCTGTTGCACTTGGTGAGAGAAGAAAGTCCATGGAAAACACAAAATAAGACGTGCATTTTTATGACGGTAGCATTATGGTAACATATGTATATAATTTTTGAATTCTTTATGGTTTACAAATATTGGATTGACACTCTATTTATTACTTTAGAACATATGCCTATGAGGAATTTGGGCTCATTTTGGCAGACAATAATAACACTTATATAGTTAGAGGTGGTTTGTGTAGTCAATCATCCTAAGGCTTGTAAGTTGAAAGTATGAGGTTATACATCCCTTTTCTAGTAAACAAGATAGTATCTTTGTAAGTTGATGATAGGCATGGGAGTTCCTAGTGTGAAAGGAGTATTTTAGTTTGCTATCTATTTCACCTTTTTAGCATTATTATGAGATACTTGTGATTACAGTAAATGAACCAAAAGCATCTAGTACTTTGTGGGATTTCTAGGCACTCTTATCTATTCTGATTAATTGTCTAGGGCCATAAGGAAATTGGGCTCATTTTGATAGGCTGTATAATTGCCCCTAGGTAGTCAAGGTGGTTGTGTTGTTAGTTTATTTAAAGATTGTAAGTTGAGGGTACGAGATTGCACAACCCTTTTGTAGTAAAATGGATAATGTCTATGTAAGCTGATGAGATAGGCATGGGAATTCTTAGTGCTAAATGATTATTTTAATTTGATATATCCTTCACTTTTTAAGCATTATTATGAGATACTCATGATTACAATAAATAAACCAAAATAATCTAGTACTTCATGGGTTTTCTGTGAACTTTGAGCCATATTGATTTATTTTTCTGGGTTTGGGTGGTTGCCAGCCTTTCTTGCAAGTGATAGGGGTTTTGAAGGTCTACTATGATGAAATTTATAGTGTATCTTATTAGACGTTCTTCAACCTTTTTGTTGTGAACCTTAATGGGTATTTGTTTTGTTATTTTTAATTTGCCATGAGATCCTCATGACTAGGTGAAATAATAGGAGGAACGGATTTTTAGATGGATTTGCAAGGAGCTTTGAAAGAATACTAACTTGTTGTTAGGGGTTTGGTTGGTGGCCTTGTTTTAAATTTTGTGGTTTTACAAAGGCTTGACATGGAAGATAATTTATGTTCAATTCTTTGTTCACATTTTGCGTGTTATATTATGCATCTTGCATTTTCCAGTTACTATTAGAGGAATCGTAGTAGGGACTATGGAATGGATATATTGCAGTTACTAGAGATGGATCGATATTAAAATCTAGTTTTACATGTGCGTCAATTCAGAAGAATTTTTTCTCTTCGTGACGAGGTGCACAATGTTTCCTTTGACATCAATGGTTATTTGTTCCCTTAATATGTATTTTTTATATAAATTTATTATGGTTTAAACTTTAAAAATAGTGTATTGTCACATATAACTTATAAGTTTGATTGAAAGTAAGTTTCTTCCATTAAATGCATGGAGTTTATTTTATTTTGAAACTTTGAAAAGCAAATTTGAACTTGAAAAATACAAGGCATGAGTAGTTTGTTTACTTATGTTCATGCACCTTTGATAACACTAAACTCAGTGAATAGGTGGGTGCCTTTCACTTGCAGCTTGTAGAAAGTTGATAAAGGGAACAAACTAATTATTTGCATGATTGGGGGAGTTTTCCTTTAATACTTGAGTCATAGGTCCTTTAATACTTGAGTCATAGGTGGTTTCTTGACTTATGTACATGCACCTTTCACAACACTTAATTCAGGAAAATACGTGGATGCATTTCCTTTACAACTCGTAAAAAGATGGTAAACCAAAACAAATTATTATTTGCATGATTGGGGGAGCTATCCTACCATGATAAACACAAGCTTGTTTTAGAAAAGTGGAGAGAAGGCAAGGTAGCCAAAGATTATGGGTGTGGGTGCCATAATGGGGATGCCCTTTTTGAAACCAAAGTGCATGGGGGTGCATAGGGTAGAGGGTGTATTCAGTTTATTAAAAAATAAATTTGTTTCTATCCTTATATTTTGGCATTTTCAATTGATTACATGTATTGAATTGCATATGTACCCTATAATGAATACACAAAAATGGTTGGTATATAGTGTTTTTTTTACGTTTTATGCAAGCAATAGGTATGCTAACCACTAAAGTTCAAATGGATTGTTTCTCCATGATATTTGTCTCGTATTTGTTACATGCAAATTAGAATTAGCATTTCCCTCTATGTTTTTTCTAAAGTAAATTTTGAGATACAAAGTGAAATTAAAAAAGTGATTTGAGTGCAACAATTTTATAGCTATGAAGAACAAACAATTGAAATTTACAAAAGAAATGGAAGCCTACTTGCATCTCTTCCTGATTTATTTATTCAAAGGGTTCTAGCTCAATGGAAGGACATTTTCCTTACAAGCATAAGGATGGTGGTTCAAACCCACTGTGCCCTATTGCCCTATCATAATTTAATAGATGAAATGTAGTATAACACAACTAAAGATGATTGTTTTTTTTCTTTTATCATAAGGAATAAATCTCACGGGGCATAAGGAATAAATCTCACGGGGAAACCCAAACTGAATGCATCTCTAGTAAACTTGTTGGTACTAGTAGCTAACCTAGGGTAATTAGATCTATACACTTGTCGTCACAAAACTAGGAAAATTGTCAACAACATTGGTGAGCATGGGTTGACCCAAACCCTTGGGTCCTTTTATGGAGAAATATAGTGTCTCGCTTGAAGGATGCTTGTACTTTGCAAGTGCCCTCTAGGTCAAGTCTTTACATTGTAGATCTTGTTGAAATATTTCAAAAGGTGTACTGTACATTGCAAATGAGGTCATGTGAAAAATCCATGAACTGACAAAGTTGGTCTTTGGCAAGTGTCCATCCCAATACTAGGTGGAGGCCATGTCGTTCTTTGTTACTCACATATGGACCTATCCTTGTATGTCTTTCCAAGAAGATTACGAAGGATTCAAAAATTTAATTGAAAGGAAGGTTTATCCAAAACCTTGATCCTAATGGGTAAGAGTAGGTTATAACTGTCACTGCAAGGGGAGAAAGGGGTTCCATACCTATTGCAACGTTTTTATGTTCCATGGATAAGAACTATTGTTAAATTTTATATTGCAGAGCACAATAGAGTTAAATCTCATTGTGTTTTATTTCACTTAGGACACTAAACAATACTAAAATATGTTGTGATGTATTGCCAATTTTAATATTTAAAGTATTTTACAAGTCAATATGAATATGTTGGTTTTTGAGAGTTATCTATTTTTCTCTAAAACATTATTGCATAGGGAAAAGCTCAAGAAAGATGATCTTCTAATAGAAGTGAGGTTTGGGCTCTTAACTCATATTGCATTGATGGGTTCTCTTTGTGATCCAAATGGATATCGGTGGCCACCCATCTATTCCACTGGCTCAAAACAATTGTCCATTGTGGCAGTTTCCTAGTTATTTTTCTACAGTTTTTCGGGTCCTAAACTTTCGGGGCCATTTTGAGGCCCTGAACGACATTTTTTGGAGATTCGGGGCCAAATGGTTTCCATTGACATGCATTGTTTTGACCAAAAGTTGTAAATCTTAGATAGACCTTTCCAACAAGCTATTGAACGCCCAAATCGGAGATTGTATGCAAAAGTTATGACCCCGGGAAGTTGACTGTTCAACTTACCACCTTGGGGCCGCAAACTTTATGACGGTTCATCTTCTAGGGTTTTGTTTTGGACTTTTGGGGTTCTCACCCTCATTATTATTATAAATAGGCCCCTTTGGCCTCATTTTGTATTCAACTTGGCACAGAAGAGCGTAGCAGCCACATCTCTTCTTAGAGATAGCTACCACCATTCTAGCAATTGTATTACAATCTATTCTATTTCCGCCATTTAAAAGAATATGTGTTTACTGTATCTTTGTTATATTTGCAAAATGTCTGTTATTATGATTTTGTATATGTTCTTTCATTTGGTTCACACATAAATCCGGATCAGTGGTATAAGAGCAATCTGCTCTTTGATTGTTTCTCGGCGCATGTCCCCGACGAGGTCTAAGTATAGAGAGTTTGGTCTCGAACTAGTTTCAATTGATCATTCTTGCCGTCCCAAACGACCTCCCATGGTGAAAGAAAAGAGAGATGATGGAGCAGGAGATCCTATCAAGTCACTACTCGAGGAAGCCCTCGAGCGACAAAGGAACGAGATGATGGATAGTTTCGCCCAAATCCTTTTGAGAATGTCGGCGATGGCGAGTGCATCTTCAACAAGCAGCCGGTTCGGGGATGCAACTCCCTTCAAGGTACAAGTTAACTTTGATATTCCTCTATTTGAAGGAAAAATCGATGCAGATCCCTTGGATAATTGGTTGAATTTTCTAGAAGGGTATTTCTCTATCCACAATTTTTTCGATAGAGAAAATATCACCTTTGCGCTCCTTAAGGCAGTCCCCCATGTCCAAAATTGGTGGGGTACTTATTGTGAGCAAAACTCATCAGACAAGTATGGAATGTTTGAAACAAATCCCACTTGGGCCTCTTTCATAGATGCTATCAGGGAGCAGTATTGCCCCGTGGGAAACTATGATGACTAGTACACAAAATGGACCATTCTACGTTAAGAAAGGGACCAGGTGGTGTCGGATTGCACCAACAAATTTCATACCTTGCATACAAAGTTGAGTATCAAGGACTCTGAGCGACACCTGATTCTGAAATATCGCAGTGGTCTACATTGGTACATCCGAACTGAGATGGACTTCCTCGACATCTCTTCACTTGGATCCACCTATCGGTATGCTGTCAAAATCGAGGAGAAATTTCGACAAAAGAACAAGTGAGACTCTGGACCTGTGAATCCACCGTAGAAGCAAGGTAAGGGAAACCCTATCCCATAGAACAAAACAAAACCCTAGAAGATGAACCGTTATAAAGTTTGCGGCCCTAAGGTGGTAAGTTGAACAGTCAACTTCACGAGGTCATAACTTTTGCATACGATCTCCGATTTGGGAGTTCGATAACTCGTTGGAAAGGTCTGTCTAAGCTTTACAACTTTTGGTCAACCAAATGCATGCCAATGGCATCCATTTGGCCCCAAATATCCAAAAAACGTTGTTTAGGGCCTGAAAATGGCCCCAAAAGTTTAGGACCCGAAAAATTATAGAAAAATAACTAGGAAACTGCCACAATGGACAATTGTTTTGAGCCAGTGGAATAGGTGGGTGGCCACCAATCTCCATTTGGATCACTTTGTGCAATGAGTTTGATTATGTTTTATGTTGGATTGATCATCTTTCCTTTGATTGCATGTTTTTATTATATATTGAATGCATTTGCCACAGGTTTCAAGAATTTTAATACTAAATGAATACATGTTTTATCTTACACTTGTTTGATTTACTATTTAATATTTCACAAACAATTTGCAAACAATTAATCTATAATATATTTATCTAATGTATTAAATAAAAGTTGCGAATCGTAGGAAAATATATAGAAAGCGAGCTGCTAAATGAACACCGTTATGAGGATCTTTTATATTGGAGGTTGATATGATTCAATTTTTTTTATGAACATTAAATAGTTAAATGCAACCTTAATTTTTAACAGGCTTTTGCCTACTCTTGGTGGCATAGGTAAAACAAGTAATAATTTGCTTGCATGAACTGCACCATTAGTTCTGCACATATTTGGGCCTTGCTTGTATTCGAATTGCAATTTTCACATTGACAAAGTTAGATTGATGTTTTTATTTTTCCATTACTTTAACTTGCATTCACTTTGACATAGGATGGGAACCCAACACAAAACTAAACTAATGGTCCTCTTCAACATAAAATCTACTACATTACCATAGTTACTATATCCTTGTCCATAGCCATGATGAGCCTTGATGAGCCTTGATTGTAAATATCATTTCTAGAGAGCAGACTGTAGCCATGTTGAACCTTGATTGAAATTTTAATTGTGCACCACTAGGTTGCATGGATTGCATTATACATGGATATTTCTCCATCTTGAACGAAAAAATGTATAAAACCTAGCTAGTGGAAAAGCAATAAAACCCTACAAATTTCACCAAAGATTTCAAGTTCTACATGCACAACGACATATTTATTCACTTTTGACTTCAATAATATTAGGTTTCTTTAGCTTTGGTGGGGGAATCTTGGGCACAGTGATGGTCAACACTCCATCTTGGCACGTGGAAAAGATGGCCTCCAAGTTGTAGGCCATCTCTGACCGAGTCATGGGATCATACTGTTAGATCGTTGCCACATGGTAGGACTGAGTCGTAATAGGGCCACATGCATATACATTTGATTGATATTACTTTCAATTTATTTACTGTGACTATAAGGTATTTTGTTTCTATACAAGATATTCATAAACTTACAGTTGGATTTGGTTCAAATTAGCTCTACCAGGCATATTTATTTACTAATTTATGAGTTCTATATATATATATAAAGATCATTAGTTTTATTGTTAGATAAAATTTACAACCAATATTAGCCATCAAAGGCTCCTCTGTAAGTAAGCTCCCCTCTTTTGTACATTATCCCAAGTTAAGATTTGTTTATGTGTGGCAATCCAGGGAAAAAATATAGTTTTTAGAGGGGCATAGAGTTTCCAAATCCCATTCCACCACCATGGATACTAAACCTCTAATGCCTCAACTAATAACTCTTTGTAGCCATTAATTCTATAATCACCCATAACAAGATTTTTTGTCTACACAATATTGTCATGATCCAGTAAGGAAATCGAAGTTGTTGAGTAGATGGTAGATACAATTGTTCAAAAGCATAGTATGATCCTCGGATAGACAAAGGTGTTTTGTTGATAGCCACCTAGATATCCATAATTGCCTAGAGTCGGATTCAAACATATCAAACATAAATGTGTAGTGTTGTGAGTTAAGATAAGTGACCATCTCCCTTAGAAGAGGATCCTCCTCTGTCATCTAATAATGGGATCTAGATCTAGTAGTGTGTTGTGACCATTCCCTAGGTTACATGCTAGTTTGTAGCCAATAATTAGAAAACAATGAATCGATTCCCTCCATAAAACAGATCCACCACTTTGGAGTGAAGGATAATTTCTCACCCAAGAGATGATAGAGAGGGGTGATGTACCTGTTAGCAACTAGTTAGCACCAGTGCTAAATTTTGAAGATCTTTTGAAGCACTAGTACAAGTGATCAATTTTGCCACGGCAAAAACGTGGCAATATCCACGGATAAGCGTGGATATTGCGACGTCTAAGTGTTTTTTTTGCCGTGGCACTTTTTTCGTCGCAATAGCGACGACCCCTAATTTGTCGTGGATACAACGACAACGTTCTATATTTATTTGGATGCTATACCTGCGACAGGCCGTCGCTGTATCCACGCTTCTTCGTCGCTGTATCCACGTTTGTCCGTCGCTGTATCCACGCCCTGTATAAGTTTTACCGTCGCTGTATCCACGCTTCTCCGTCGTTGTATCCACGCTTGTCCGTCGCTATAGCGACGCCTTTCCGTCGCAAAAGCCACGCCTCTTCCGTCGCTATATCGACGGTGGGTGAAATTTTTTTTTTTAAAAATAGTTGCAGTTGTCGCCAGCTTATGCAACCAGCAACGAGTGGCTCTTCCACTCTGGAAGCCGACATTATCTAGACTCTAGAGTCATTGATTAGGGGTGATGAGATTAAGGGGCTCTCACAGTTAACTATGGTGAAGGAAAGGCTCAACATAAGCTATGTATGCTAAGACAACTAAAGTAACTTCTGCCATTTACAAATTTGACTTTATAATACAAGCATGATCATTTTCATTTTGCAATCAATTAACAAGTTCTATTGCAATCTACAACTGGCAAAATGGTGATAAAGACGACAAAATCATTTCAGGAAACAGGACCTATTCACTAACATAGTGTACGTAATACCTCTAGGATTTAGGATAAACTTAAAATATGCCTCAGAAGATGCA
>LPNX010556115.1:85640-203432 GCA_001517045.1 Pseudotsuga menziesii | reverse complement strand
ACCTAATATGTTATTTATGGATTTACACTTATACTAATTTGTTATGTTGTAGAAATTGCAAATAATTAGACATGAAAATGAATTTATTAAATATTAAAAAGAATGTGTTTAAAATATTTGGGGTCATTTTAATAATGAATTTATTATGTAAGGAAATGAATTTATTTGTGTTTAAAAATTTAATGATAATATGAATTTATAATGGAGATTTTAAATATTTTATTTCACTTTATTTTTTATTTAATTTATTAAGATTATATATGTGACATGTAATAAGGTTGTAAGTTTTATAATAAAAAAAAATATATATATATATATATATATTCCATTTTTATTTTGTGTTGCTTCCATTCATGTTTACTTGTATGTACATGTTATATATAGTTACTATTAAATGACTTAAAAATAATTCTTCACAATTTCACATAAATCAAGATTGATTTGGAATATGAGCAGAGGCATATATATATATATATATATATATATATATAGTACCCTCAACGTACCGAAGTACCCTGTTTCAAAAAGTGCCGTACCAATACCCGTACCCGTACCCACGTTTCCTGGCAACATAGCATACAACCCATCTATCCTGTGTATCCTCTATCCACTTGTCATCTCCCTTTAGGGACTTCAAGTTGGATATGAAAAGCAGGAGAAGTGGAGGTTTAGGTAATTAGAACAACACTTTCCTTTTTGCTACAATTTCAAAACATTTTACTTTCCAAGTCCAAGATCAAGTACCAGCACCTCCCATAAGGGATACCGCTTGGTTGATCTTGTTGATAGTTTAAAATAAACATTGCATGCTAATCACCCAGATAAAATTTACCCTCTAAAATTAACCAACAACCACTTCACTATTTCCTGCTCCTCTACTCGGTTATCACCCTTCGGGGTACTCACGAGATACGACAGCGGATAGAGAAGTCTTAGTTTAATAGGCATCCATCTAGTAATTTTCCTGTTGATTAAAAACAGTGACCTCGGAGGCGACTTGGGGTAGTAGACCGTGGGGGGTCTCTAGGCGTTTTACGTCCTCCTTGTTGAGCACCAGGCCATTGGGGTTTGACCTGTGAGCTACGGGTGGGCTTTGCTCCCACTTTGTTGAGCGCAACAGCACTCCCTCTTTGACTTGAGAAGCACTAGATTGGGGTAGTCACACCACCGGTTCCAAAACTAAACTTCAAGAAGAAAAACTTTAATAAAATTTATTAAAATTAACCAAGAGACATTGCAAAACCTCCTACAAACACGGGTCACTACTGTTTATCTTTGCCTTGCTGTTCAAGGTTTTACTGCAAGCACTTTCACACTTTTCAGTTACACGTTTTTTCCTTTCAGTTTCGCAAACTCTTGTGGTGGCATTTTTAGTTCATTTGATTAAGTAATCATACTGTTTAATAATCTGTAGATCTTGTCTAATAAGCTTGATAATTGTTCCATTTATTCAACCTGTTATAATTGTGGATATTGTTAATACTGGTTAACTGCTCATTCATTTTGGTTTATATTGTTCATAGTATTTCATTTGTCCATATTGTAACCTGGTGGTTAATTAACTTAGATTTAAATTTCATTTGTAAATTTGTAAAGTTGTAATTTATCCTTAGACTCCATTTGTTAATAGGCACTAGTCTTCATTTATCTCAAGGTTTGCTTGTCATTAAAAGGAATTCTTTGTATTTGCATGATTCTTGTCATTCCTTAGATAGTATAAAGTCTTAGCCTCACCATCTTAATAAAAGATCCCTTTAATTAATTTGTAATTAATTAATAAAACTGGAACTTAGTCTTTCCGTAGGGACTACCCCCCTTGGCTCTATTGGGATCTTGCCTAAACGGAGGAGTTGTGGACTGTGGTGACAGTGGTCCCCAGCTCTCGCTTGCCCCCAAGGACACACATAGCAGGTTGTGACTTTCCTGTGTCTTAAAGTGTGAATTAGGCGGCAACATGTTGGATTGTCCGCAAATGAATGTAAGACTACAATGTCCGCAAATGATTGTAGGACCACAACGTCCACAAATGAATGTAGGACCACAACGTCCACAAACCTGCACTGCTGTATTTTAGCTATGGAATTATTAACGAAAATCTCACTTAATAAATTAAGACACTAAATGAACACAAACGGGCCTACTTTATTCAAGAGAAAAAGGATTCTTCTTATATAGATTATGTTGCACCACAAGTGTCCACATGATTTGAAAAATCTGTTTCTTCTTTTTAGTAAGCAAAAAAAAATTGTTACACAAAGCAGATGCGCCAAAAATTTACAATCTCCTGGATTTTCTCAGCTAATCCAGTGATAATCTAGCATTTATGGGCTGACATTCATGACCGATGTTAGAGCATCATACCACCTAGTACCATGGTCACATACACCTAGGATACACTTTCATTTGTTTTGTACTTATGTCATATGGTCCAGACCTTGGTTATGTTGGTTTAGCAAGGTATTTGGGGGTTTTGGACTCATTAATGCACCCAAGCACTCACATTTGATCATTTCGGAGACACATGCGCCCTCATTTATGACAATTCAGTCCTTCGTGCGCTCCCACTCCTTAAAACAAGGAACTAGTTTGACCAGAGGTGCCCATGCATTGTATTTGAGTGTTTTTGGCTCTTTTTGACCATTTATTGTTGCCTAGAGCCACTCCCACTCACCCATGCACTCAAGCACACCTAGACTACCCTCATTTATGTCCTAGCATGCTTCACCCATGTTCAAATGGCCATTCGTGACTGTTTGAGGTGGTTTGGGAGCTCATTGGTCCACTTAGAGGGGTTTGAGGTCCAATCTAAGCCTACCACATGTATGCCTCCAATTTTCCTCCAAAGGCAAACGATTTTCACCTATTGTATTATAATGATGTTCCAGACATATTTACATGCTGGATAGTAATAGAAACTTTAGTTATTGGCACTATTCCTATGTGTTAATTTTGCTCTTTTTACTGTTTTCTGTGTAGTTTGTGGAATTCTTGAATTGTGAGGGTTCCCTTAGCTCCTAAATCTTGTTGTGAATCAGATTTTCACATGGTATTAGAGCTCTTTGGAGCTGCAAGCCGAATCTAGAGAGTTTGACTTGCATTCTAGGGCCTCCTCCAGAAAAATTCGAGTGTTTGCATTGCAAGTAGTTCCAGTGTCTTTGTCACTCGGTGCACAAGCAGAAATGGAGCAGAGTCATGTCTTGCTTACCCCATTCAATTATCTTGAATAGATGGTCGAAATGGTGATCCAGCTGAGGTCGACGGGCCTCTACAGAGTAACCATGAGGATTGAGAATGAGCCCAACTCTGCTGTGGAAAAATCAAAGTACTTCAACAGGTTGGATGAGGCATTCGGGATGCTTTGTCTCAGTGTTTCGAGGGATCTTCTCTTCCATGTAGACAGTCTTACTACACCCATCTGCAGAGAAAGCTGCTGACATCTCCACCAAGAGCTTCACAGAGAAGACATTAACCTATCTGAGGTCACTCCTTGGAGTGGGTGACACATGGTGATGACTAATATACACTTTCAGATTATGCTCTATGTCCATTTTAGAGGGGAAGTTTTGATCCTGTTGCATTACACCTGTACCCAGAGCACCTTCAGGTGTATCCTAGGGAGAGAGGGCCAATTTTTTCAACCAAGAGGGGCGTTATCGAGCAATGGTGGTCATGGTTGGGCCCTTTGGTCATCCTTTAGGGGTACCATGGCTTAATGGCACTGTTGACTGCCCTTTTGAGGTTTTTAACCTCAGGGTTGGTGTTTGGGGCCCCCAAGGGTCAAGCACTGGGTCATATGGCTCCATATCCCATTTATCTGCTCTGTTGGCCTTTGCTTCAACTGTGAGACATTCGTCTCCCTTCACAACCACTTAGGACACCCTCCTGGCCCTTCAGTCAATGGGTTCCTGCTCTCCATGGCCTTATCTCCTCAAAAGAAGACATCCTCCATACTAGGTCGTTTTCATGCTTTATGAAGGTGTTGAGGGATTTTACAACATTTTAGGGGTAAGATAGGGTATAACGCCCTCCCTCCAGCTCACTCCAGCCTTTCGTTCAGAGTGATTCACTTATTTGAGGTGTTTTGACACCTAGGGATACAAATACCCCAGGTAACTTACCTTGAGCCTACCTTACACTATATTTTATTATTATTTTCTTTTAATTTTAAGTTGGCATTTTATAATTCCAAATTGACTTATTTTAGGGCATGTAGGCATGGATATTTAAAAAGTGAGTGTGAGATCATATAAATAGATCTCCTCACTTTCATTTTAAAGATAGAACTTATAGGATAATACATTATGCACTTGTTTTACCCCTGCTAGGGCTCTTTGGATGGAAGTGCTCCTCTTGAGGAAGTTTTTCTGGGTTAATGCAAGCTTTTTCTGGCAATTCTTTGGTTAAGTTCATTATTGGTAATGTTTTGATTTGTTAAATGAACATGAGCACAAAAAGGTCAAGCTTCTCATCTTTTTGTTTGAATGTTGGTCAATGTGCATGTTCAAGTCTTAGCGGTAGCCTTAGTGCTGCATTTTTTCCTATGATAGGCCATTACCTTTCATTCTTGTCACCTTAGCAAACTGAGGCACGTCTCCTTGTGAAGGTGCCCTAGGGTTTCTCCTTAGTTTTTCTAGGCTAGTTGCTTGACCTAGGAACTCTTCCTCTCTAGGTTAGCCATCCTCCCTAGATGCCCTAGGTTGTGGTAGGGTTTTTTACTAGGGTTAGTTCCCTTGGTTTTCACACCTTTTCTCTTCTAAAAAAACCTAGTTCTAGGCTTAGTTTAGGATTAGTTCTAGGTCAGATTTAGGTCTAGAATTTTATGTTAGAAACCCTAAAAATAAAAATAAAAATGCACTTCCGGGCCTCCCTAAAATTTCGGCCACCTTTCCTACAAATTCTCCTTGGCCTCTAAAGCCCTAAAAACCCAAAGGAGGAATTATAGGGAACCCTAAAAATACATAAATTGCAAAAATCTCAAAGCTGCCATAAAAGGCCCTAAAACAGTCCTGATTTTACCCTAAACCTACCCTTCTTCTCCCTTCTAACCTTTGTTTCCCTATTTCCTCCCTCTTCTATCCTAGAGAGCTCATCCTCCTTCCCTTTCAAGCTGCGGTCTTCACCTTAAGTCTGCAATAGCCTTGGACACTCCTCGCTCAGCCCTTTACCCACTGTAAAGGGTTGCCCTTACAGTGGCAGCCCTCCATTTGGGTTCTCTAATCTCCCTCAACCTACACAGTGATAACAAAAATGATTAGTACAAGATAGATAAATTGTTGGTTCAAGTTGCAACAAGGAAGTAGACTGTGTTGCATCCTTACCACCTTTCACACAATCTGCACACAAACTTAGCACGGTTGGATAATCACATTGTCAGCATTATTTTCATCATACACGCAATTTGCCAATATGGTACAAGGTCAGGTTAATACAGTTGTTTGATTAGCGCCTAGTTATCTAGTGATGCAAGAATTATGTTGCTAAGTCACACTTACATTGTTGTTAGCTAACGGTGTCTATGCAAATTCAATAGTGCTATAAATAGATGACTGAATGCACACTGTTGTACATGCTGCATAAACATATAAAAATCAGACCTTAACACGTGACAAATGATGTTAATTTCTTGTGATAATGATAATGTTACTGCTGTCATGACTTGTCTTTAAACTTGTGTGGTAATGTTGCTCTAATGTCTATGATATGCACTTATACTACTGTAAATTCTAATGTTGCAAATAATATTGTGCGCAAAAAACTAATAATAAACATACAATTGCTAAATACTTACTGTTGATACCATTGTATGTACTGTTGTTCATTATTTTCACATAATTGATGTTGCTATAAATACTGAATGTGATATGATGATTGACATGCTTACCACTATCTTAACTATCTATCTTATTATACATGCTGCTATACTAATGTGTTATATGATAATTGCACATGTACCTTGTTGTTTACACTTAGGAATAAGGCAGACCTCTAGGTGATTATACTGCTGCGATACAGCACTGTTTTCATACTTGGCATATTAATGAGATGAATGCATGTTATTATGGTGTTACTCAAATTAGCAACTGACATTGTACTGCTATACATATATACGCTTATAAGTTTGTATGATAACATTGTGTTTCTTATTATATAACTTGCTTCTCATTCAAGGAATTGCAAACGTACGTAGTACCTCCCTTTCCCACTCTTATGATTTGACTCCATTAGGCACTGATCACTAATAACCTCGAGAGAGAACATTTTGGTGTTTAGTGTCCTTACAGGGTCATAATAGGGCTCTCCTCTAGGACGCTTAGGCTTCTGAAGCAGTTGGGAGAAGTTGACTAAGGAGACAGTGGTCACTTTCTCCTCACATGCTTACTGGTGGCTTGGACTACCATTTCAACCGGTAACATTTTGGCATCATTGCCAGGGACCATTTCAAAATTTGAAGCGGTTGATCCAGAGTCATTCACACCCCTGGCAAGAACGACATTTGGTAAGAAAATTGAGGTAAGTCTTTCTTGGTATTTTGAAAATATTATTGTCAAGGACTAATCTTGTAGATCTTACCTGGAAACTCCACAAAGAAGAAGCCAGACAAGGCTTAACATTTTGGCGTCGTTGTCGGGGACCTCAAATTCATTGAGGTGACTGATCCGAGAAAGAACAACACTGTGGTAAGTCTTGAAGCCCTAATTGTATACGATTGCATACATTTTTGAAAGGACTAACCTGCAGGCTTACCTGGTGACTCCAAAAAGAACTCATCCCACCCCATCAATCAAGCACGCCCCTGTTTTGTTCAGTACTTTGGTGAGATTTGTTTAACTAATGTGGCAGGTCTCGCTTGGCGACTCCAATCGAAGAAAAATAAAGAAGTGCTCTTCAAAAACAAGGAAGCTTGACGAGATGGAGTCTAATTACAAACTATGGTTGGATATATTGGATTTTTTGCACATTCTGGGATTTCCACACAAATATGCCATTCAATAAGGTGGGAAGGCGATTTTGAACTTTTCCCATTGTTCCAGCAGTATTGGTACCATGCAGCGACACATGTGCAAGCATTCATGCAATTCATCCGAGAAAGCAACATCGTACACAAAGACATTAGGATGAGGCTCTTTCTACTATCTCTTCACTTAGAAGACAACTTCTCTGTCAAGTATTAGTATGAGGGTTTTCCTCGCAAAATTTTTTCTTCACTTAGGCAGTTCATCAATGCATTCAGCATGGATTGGGATTACGGTGTCGAGGAATAGGAAAGAAAGGCCATGATCGAAATAATATGGGAAGAAACACTGGAAAGCAGCCAAACACAAGATGATTCAAGCAACGGAATCAATGTTGATAGTCCATTTGAATTCAAAGATCCTGATAATCCGAATACTACTAAAATGGAAATAGGCTTTGCTCCTCTTGATTTATTAGACTTCCCAGGATATTCAGATGAGTTACCAGTGGTATTCTGGCATGCCTTCAAGGGTGACCATGATAATGTCCCGCATCATGTGGAATGGTTTACGACTTTGGTTTCAGAATATGGTATTAAAGAAAAAGAAGATGTTTACATGCGATCATTTGTCCTTCACCTGGGAGGAAAGTCCCTTGCTTGGTTTGTGGGCCTAGATAAAGGAACGATATCATCCTTTGTAGAATTGGTGGAAATATTTTGTAGCCACTGGGATTCAGAGCAACGTGACAAATGGATACCTCATGTCAAGGATGCAAGGGACTTGTTCAATAAGGAAGCCCAAAACAAGGGTCAGGTCAAAGCAACCATTGTCCAAGGCCTAACTGATGATATCTCAAGCACGATAGATGAAGCTCCACAAGCAGGTGAATATGATGATGGTCCTATATATGAAGATCCAGAAGTCCTAGTTGAAGGAGTTGAAGAACAGAAAGATAGGATGAGTTCTCCCTTCCAACATGCAAAAACTCCTTATGACCTATCAGATCTCTGGGAACATAATGATGGGAATTCTGAGAACGATGGTTATTGGACATTTATGGGTCCACCTTTCTATGATTCCTCGAGACCAGGTAGCGTTGAGCCAGAATCTGACACTGTTTGGGATGAAGAGCTTTCAGTCACCTTAAGCAGGGATGATGAGGACATGATTTATGAAGACCCTGTGGAACAAGATATGATTGTTCATTCTCCTTATGAGGCTAATGATGAAGAATGGCTCAATCCTTTTGCCACTATAATTGAAGATGAAACATCGCCAGACTTTGCAGATAGGTGTTATATGTAAATGGCCCATTATGATGAAAAGTTCGAAGATTTGGGACCCCGTATCTTTGGTGATTCTTCCATGATGTCTCCATCATACTCATCCTGCAACAAGGAAGCATGTTGCACAGAGGATTCTTTTGTAGATATCCAGCATATGATAAGCCTAGGTTATCACTCTCAATTGTGCTCCTCAAGAAGCGTTGAAGAAGTTGTTCAGCGCACTCTACCCTACATCAGTAAGCCCTTAATGATACATCTCAACAAGACCGAGGAAGGTAGGTGGATAGGTATGACTTTTATCCCTCAATTTCATAATATTTATTGTTTATCTTTTCATTTGAAGCACAAAGATATGAATTATATTGTTGACCATTTCAAAAGTTCAAGGATTATTGGGGTTACTAACTTACTAACATGATTGTGAAAAGGATAAGCAATGTACTTGTACGCTCAAGAAATGCTTGAGTAAATGCAGAGACAGGTTGTGGTTCACATATGAAGATATGCGAGATCCAACTCTACGAATAGCCTCGCAAGTTCAGGATTTATGGGCGAGTTTCAGGAATAATTTTTTCTTAGAAGACATATATGATGAAGGTGTCCCATACATAAGTCCACTAGAAGCATGGATCAACGAAGCTTGTCAAAGCAAGGCTTCTCTGTGGCATCGATTTCAAGTATTCCAGGTTCTTAAGAAGGTTTAGTTTCCTGCACTCATCCAGATGAAGATCCAGGTACAAACTCAACATATCATCAATGAGTTATTGTCATGGATTACCCTAAAGGACAAAGGTAAGATATCAGCTATGAATTGCATACTCAGATGGTTACATTGGTAATATGATTTCTCCTAACCTACTTTGATTGGCAGGTTTAGGTTAGGTAGGGTTAGTTGCATTAGGCATATTTTTGTGCATTGCATTTGATGTCTTTTCATTATTTAGTTAGTTTTCATTGTTCTTAGTTTGTTTCCCTCATTTTGCGAACAAGGCAGGATGGAAGTGTTTGCCTCTAAATGCTTTTAATCCCTTTGGACATTTGATATGTGTGTAGGTCTACAGGTACCAGTAGATTCACAGGTTCTCGAGCACTCCCGGGAAGAGCACCCATCCCGCAGTTGGAGCCAGTGTTGCATTGCACCTATACCCAGTGCACCTTTAGGTGTACCCCAAGGAGAGAGGGCCAACCTTTTCAACCAGGAGGGACGTTGTCGAGCAAAGGTGGTCATGGTTGCACCTTTTGGTCATCCTTTAAGGGTACTATGGCTTAATGGCACTGTTGACTGCCCTTTATTGGGGTTTTTAACCTCGGGGTTGGTGTTCAGGGCCCCTAAGAGTTGACGACTTGATCACATGGATCCATATCCTATTTATGTGCTCTGGTGGCCTTTGCTTCATCTGTGGGACATTAGTCTCCCTTCACAGCCACTTAGGACACCCTCCTGGCCCTTCAGTCAGTGGGCTCCTGCTCTCCCTGGCCTTATCTCCTCAGAGGAAGACATCCTCCATGCTAGGTTGTTTTCATGCTTTGAGGGCTTGAGGGATTTTACAACATTCTAGGGGTTATATGGCGTATAACGCCCTCCCTCCAACTCACTCTAGCCTTTCGTTCGGAGTGATTCGCTTATTTGAGCGTGTTTTAACACCTGGGGATACAAATACCACAAGTAGCCTACCTTGAGCCTACCTTAGGCTATATTTTATTAATATTTTCTTTTAATTTTAAGTTAAGATTTTATAATTTCAAATTGACTTATTTTAAGGCATGTAGGCCTAGATATTTAAAAAGTGAGTGTGAGATCATATAAATAGATCTCCTCACTTTCATTTTAAAGATAGAACTTATGGGATAATACACTATGCACTTGTTTTACCCCTGCTAGGGCTCTTTGGATGGATGCGCTCCTCTTGAAGAAAATTTTCTAGATTAATGCAAGTTTTTTCTGGTAATTCTTTGGTGAAGTTCTTTGCTTGGTGATGTTTTGATTTGTTGGATGAACACGAGCACAAAAAGGTCAGGCTTCTCATCTTTTTGTTTGAATGTTGGTGGATGTGCATGTTCAAGTCTTAGTGGTAGCCGTAGTGCTACACTTTTTCCTAAGATAGGCCATTACCTTTCATTCTTGTCACCTTAGCAAACTGAGGCACATCTCCTTGTGAGGGTGCCCTAGGGTTACTCCTTAGTTTTTCTAGGCTAGTTGCTTGACCTAGGAACTCTTCCTCTAGGTTAGTCATCATCCCTAGATGCCCTAGGCTGTGGTAGGGCTTTTTGCTAAGGCTAGTTCCCTTGCTTTTCACACCTTCTCTTCTAGAAAAAGCCTAGTTCGAGGGTTAGTTTAGGATTAGTTTTAGGTCAAATTTAGGTCTGCAATTTTATGTTAGAAACCCTAAAAATAAAATAAAATTGCACTTTTGAGCCTCCCTAAAATTTCGGCCACCTTCTCTACAAATTTGCCCTGGCCTCTAAAGCCCTAAAAACCCTAAGGCGGAATTACAGGGAACCCTAAAAATAAAAAAAAATAAAAAAAATCGCAAAATTTTCCCTAAAAGGCCCTAAAATACTCCTAATTTTACCCTAAAGCTACCCTTCTTCTCCCTTCTAACCTTTGCTGCCCTATTTCCTCCCTCTTCTATCCTAGCAAGCTCATCCTCCTTCCCTTTCAAGCTGCGGTCTTCACCTTAAGTCTGCAATAGCCTTGGACAGCCCTCGCTCAGCCCTTTACCCACTGTAAAGGGGTGGCCTTACAGCGGCAGCCCTCCATTTGGTTTCTCTAATCTCCCTCAACCTACACGGTGATAACAAAAACGATTAGTATAAGATAGATAAATTGTTGGTTCAAGTTGCAACAAGGAAGTAGACTATGTTGCATCCTTGCCACCTTTCACACAATCTGCACACAAACTTAGCACGGTTGGATAATCACATTGTCAGCATTATTTTCATCATACACGCAATTTGCCAATATGGTACAAGGTCAGGTTAATACAGTTGTTTGATTAGCGCCTTGTTATCTATTGATGCAAGAATTATGTTGCTAAGTCACACTGACATTGTTGTTAGCTAACGTTGTCTATGCAAATCCAATAGTGCTATAAATAGATGACTGAATGCACACTGTTGTACATGCTGCATAAACATATAAAAATCAGACCTTAACACGTGACAAATGATGTTAATTTCTTGTGATAATGATAATGTTACTGCTGTCATGACTTGTCTTTAAACTCATGTGGTAATGTTGCTCTAATGTCTATGATATGCACTTATACTACTGTAAATTCTAATGTTGCTAATAATATTGTGTGCAAGGACTAATAATAAACATACAATTGCTAAATACTTACTGTTGATACCATTGTATGTACTGTTGTTCATTATTTTCACATAATTGATGTTGCTATAAATACTGAATGTGATATGATGATTGACATGCTTACCACTGTCTTAACTATCTATCTTATTATACATGCTGCTATACTAATGTGTTATATGATAATTGCACATGTACCTTGTTGTTTACACTTAGGAATAAGGCAGACCTCTAGGTGATTATACTGCTGCATACAGCATTGTTTTCATACTTGGCATATTAATGAGATGAATGCATGTTATTGTGGTGTTACTCAAATTAGCAACTGACATTGTACTGCTATACATATATACGCTTATAAGTTTGTATGATAACATTGTGTTTCTTATTATATAACTTGCTTATCATTCAAGGAATTGCAAACATACGTAGTACCTCCCTTTCCCACTCTTATGATTTGACTCCATTAGGCACTGATCACTAATAACCTCGAGAGAGAGAACATTTTGGTGTTTAGTGTCCTTATAGGGTCATAATAGGGCTCTCCCCAGGGAGGCTTAGGCTTCTGAAGCAGTTGGGAGAAGTTGACTAAGGTGACAATGGTCACTTTCTCCTCACATGCTTACTGGTGGCTTGGACTGCCATTTCAACCAGTAACATTTTGGCGTCATTGCCAGGGACCATTTCAAAATTTGAAGTGGTTGATCCAGAGTCATTCACACCCTGGCAAGAATGACATTAGGTTAGAAAATTGAGGTAAGTCTTTTTGGATATTTTGAAAATATTATTGTCAAGGACTAATCTTCCAGATCTTACCTGGCGACTGCACAAACAAAAAGCTCGGCAAGGCTTAACATTTTGGTGCCATTGCCGAGGACCATTTCAAAATTTGAAGCGGTTGATCCAGAGTCATTCACACCCCTGGCAAGAACGACATTTGGTAAGAAAATTGAGGTAAGTCTTTCTTGGTATTTTGAAAATATTATTGTCAAGGACTAATCTTGCAGATCTTACCTGGAAACTCCACAAAGAAAAAGCCAGACAAGGCTTAACATTTTGGCGTCGTTGTCGGGGACCTCAAATTCATTGAGGTAACTAATCCGGGAAAGAACGATACTATGGTAAGTCTTGAAGCCCTGATTGTATACGATTGCATACATTTTTGAAAGGACTAACCTGCAGGCTTACCTGGCGACTCCAAAAAAAACTCATCCCACCCCATCAATCAGGCACGCCCCTGTTTGTTCAGTACTTTGATGAGATTTGTTTAACTAATGTGGCAGGTCTCGCTTGGCGACTCCAATCGAAGAAAAATAAAGAAGTGCTCTTCAAAAACAAGGAAGCTTGACGAGATGGAGTCTAATTACAAACTGTGGTTGGATATATTGGATTTTTTGCGCATTCTGGGATTTCCACACAAATATGCCATTGAAGAAGGTGGGAAGGCGATTTTGAACTTTTCCCATTGTTCCAGCAGTATTAGTACCATGCGACAACACATGTGCAAGCATTCATGCAATTCATCCGAGAAAGCAACATCATACACAAAGACATCAGGATGAGGCTCTTTCTACTATCTCTTCACTTAGAAGACAACTTCTCTGTCAGGTATTGGTATGAGGGTTTTCCTCGCAAAAGTTTTTCTTCACTCAGGCAGTTCATCAATGCATTCAGCATGGATTGGGATTACGGTGTCGAGGAATAGGAAAGAAAGGCCATGATCGAAATAATATGGGAAGAAACACTGGAAAGCAGCCAGACACAAGATGATTCAAGCAACGGAATCAATGTTGATAGTCCATTTGAATTCAAAGATCCTGATAATCCGAATACTACTGAAATGGAAATAGGTTTTGCTCCTCTTGATTTATCAGACTTCCCAAGATATTCAGATGAGTTACCAGTGGTATTCTGGCATGCCTTCAAGGGTGACCATGATAATGTCGCGCATCATGTGGAATGGTTTACCATCTTCCATGCAGTCTGCAAACAAACTGAGCACGGTTCGATAATCACACTGTCATCATTCTTTTTATCATACACGCAATTTGCCAATATTGTACAAGGTCAGGTTAAAACAATTGTTTGATTAGTGCCTAGTTATATATTGATGCAAGATTTATGTTGTTAAGTCACACTTATATTGTTGTTAGCTAACATTGTCTATGAAAATTCAATAATGCTATAAATAGATGACTGAATGCACACTGTTGTAAATGCTGCATACACATATAAAAAACAAACCTTAACACGTGACAAATGCTGTTTATTTCTTGTGATAATGATAATGATACTGCTTTCATGAGTTGTCTTTAACCTCATGTGGTAATGTTGCTCTAATGTCTATTATATGCACTTATACTATTTGTAAATTCTAATGTTGCTACTAATATTGTGAGCAAGGACTAATGATACCATTGTATGTACTGTTGTTCATTATTTTCACATAATTGATGTTGCTATAAATACTGAATGTGATATGATGATTGACATGCTTACTACTGTCTTAACTATCTATCTTATTATACATGCTACTATACTAATGTGTTATAAGATAGTTGCACATGTACATTGTTGTTTGCACTTGGGAATAAGGCAAACCTCTAGGTGATTATACTGCTGTGATACAACATTGTTTTCATACTTGGCATATTAATGAGATGAATGCATGTTATTGTGGTGTCACTCAAATTAGCAACTGACATTATACTGCTATACATATATACACGTATAAGGTTGTATGATAACATTGTGTTTCTTATTATATAACTTTCTTATCATTGAAGGAATTGCAAATGTACGTAGTACATCCCTTTCCCACTCTTATGATTTGACTCCATTAGGCACTAATCACTAATAACCTCGAGAGAGAACATTTTGGTGTTAATGTCCTTACAGGGTCAGAATAGGGCTCTCCCCTAGGAGGCTTAGGCTTCTGCAGCAGTTGGGAGAAGTTGACTAAGGTGACAGTGGTCACTTTCTCCTCACATACTTGCCAGTGGCTTGGACTGCCATTTCAACCGGTAACAGTTCCCATGAGGTTTTCCTCCTTACCTTGGTTATATGGCCAAATAATTTTATGCAAGAGGTGACTTGAGCCTTAGTTGCCAAAGCCTCACTTTTTGATGTGGTTACACTAAGTCGGGCGGGATGTTAGAGCATCATAACACCTAGTACCATGGTCACATACACCTAGGACACACTTTCATTTGTTTTGTACTTATGTCATATGGTCCAAACCTTGGTTATGTTGGTCTAGCAAGGTATTTGGGGGGTTTGGACTCATTAATGCACCTAAGTGCCCACATTTGATCATTCAAGAGACACATGCGCCCTCATTTATGACAATTTAGTCCTTGGTGAGCTCTCACTACTTAAAACATGAAACTGGTTTGACAAGAGGCGCCCATGCATTGTATGAGTGTTTTTGTCTCTTTTGGACCATTTATTGCTGCCTAGATCCACTACCACTCACCCGTGCACTCAGCACGCCTAGCCTACCCTCATTTATGTCCTAGCATGCTTCACCCACGTTCACATGGCCATTCGTGATGGTTTTAGGTGGTTTGGGAGATCATTGGTCCACTTAGGGGGGTTTGAGGTCCAATCTAAGCCTGGCACATGTATGCTTCCAATTTTCCTCCAAAGGCTAACGATTTTCACCTATTGTATTGTATTATAAGTGTTGCTTGTCCAAATGCAATGAAATTCAAACACCAATTTGAAAAAGTGGTGCATCTTAATACCAATCATGTAGTACCTTGTACTTTCCCTACGTTTGCTAAAATATGTCATAATCTTTGTTGTAGATCTTGACCAAGTTTTGCACAAAAGAAGATGTCGTCTTTCTCATTCTACTGTTGGGATGTGGACAGAGTTGGGAGGGCTATGAGAATGTGATAAGGAGTAAGAAATTGAAAATCAATATGAACCTCAAAAGGAGACCGTCATATAGAGACATAGGTATCTTTCTTGTAGTTGTGTTTCACAATATGCAAGTATTGATCCTAAGTTGCACGAAACGTGGAAACGTGTACAAGTTTTGGAAACGGGGACGCTTGGAACCGTGACCCCCCCAAAATGGGTACGTTAAGGGAAATGCGGTATATATATATATATTTAATAATACATAATCTCACAATAAAATAAGAATGATAGGTTAATTCACAAGTAGGTTTAGAAATGATTTAGAGGCTAATTTGTTTTCATTTTCCATAAACATCCCGTGTTCACAAGCCACTCAGGGGCCCTTGGGGGATTCCCGAAAGTTTTCGAGAATTTTTCGAGTTTCTGCAAGTTTCTGGTACCGATACATGGGCATTTTAGGAGTTTCGTGCAACATAATATTGATCCCATCATTTTCTCTATTGGTAGTAGATGCAGAGAGCATGAAACAAGGTTCTCTTCACTACCTTGGTTTGGCCATCAACTTGTGGATAAAATGTAGTGGAAACCAAAGCTAACAATGTAAAATATTCCACAAGGATTTCCAAAAGACAATGAGAGATCTAGAGTGATAAGCGGAGATGATTGTCAATGATAACCCAAGATGGCTCCAAACATGTTGGGAAAAACTGTTACAACTTTAGGAGCATTGATAATTTTGTTGCATGGTATGTAGACTACCATCTTGGAATATATGCATATACTACCACAACGATGCAATCATGTCTCTGTTGAATGATTGTTACAACCTAAGCTTCCCAAGGCCTGAAGGGAACTAGAAAAGGCCAATAACACCTTGGCTTCTTCTTGGAAGGTTTGCTTTGGATACAATGTAAACCTCTTTGGATGTAATCTTCCACTTGTTTCTACATGGAAATCCAAAAGAAGTGCCTTTGTAGGTGGAACAGAGATTTTTACACACCAAAATGTCATCCATGGGATAAAGAGTGGTCTTGCTTGACAAGAAAAAGGTGAGTTGATCTAATTGGAACACAGAGATGATTCGACTTGTAAAGAAAACCATCCTAGACTGTGTAGTCTAGGAAAGGTCTTTGATTGACGATAATGGACTACTAGATGGACTCCTTGACTAGACCAAAGAAAGGGTATGTAGAATATTGGGATTCCCAATTCTTAGTGGCTGCCCATCTGACATATAAACTAGAAAGGGCCTTGATAACAGGTCTACTGAGGAAGAAAACCACTTTATCGGAGCTACCCTTCTTATATTTAAAGACTAAATGGAGCTGCTAAATGTAAGAAACCCATTTCAAATGTCATTTGTTCCTAAATTTCGGGTTATGAATTCATAAGCTAAAGAGGTTAATGATTAGGAATTTGTTCCTAATTTTCGGGTTAGGAATTGTCACCATTGTTTGAGTGCTTGAACCAATGTGTAAAACTCCCTATAGTAAGTGTTTTAGTTGATCTTGACCTTAGACAAGGTCTATGAATTGTATCCCGCTAGATGCCATGCTTGCTTCTAAACAACACCTATGGCATACTAGGAAGCTTTTGTCTCAATCTCAACAGGTTGTTGCAACTCTTGAAGGGCAAGCACCAAGATCGAGGAGAAAGTGTCCTTTATAGGTAATTTGCAAACACCTTTCCTTAACATCACATTCATTTCATTATCCTTGTTAAAGATAATGCACCCTAGTCAGCTGACTAGGGTTCCTGGTCAGTTAACCAGGCAGTGTAAGTCTCTAGCAGGTATTTAGGGCCCCCAACGGTCTACTGTGGTTCTTGGTCTGGGACCAAGTAGGTTGGAGCCATGGCAAAGCCCCTAGCATGTGGCTAGAGCCCCTATCTGTCTTTAGAGCATTCTGGTCAAGGACCAGACAATTTATTGGTCATGAGGACCAAGCAAATCCCGCAGGCAGAGACAGAGACATCTTGGTCAGGGACCAAGAAGGTCCTGTAGATGTATTCCTGGTCAGTTAACGAAGTGGATCTTGGTCTGCTAACCAAGATGATAATGTGTGATACCCTCCTCTCCTAGATCGTTGAGCTAGGTTGTTTCATTAAGGGATTGGCCACCCCTTGATGAAGACACTAGCATTTGACCTTTAGGAGTAGTCAGGAGGACCAAAGGATCACATCATCTAGTGTGAACCTTCCTTATATGGTGATGAAACTTCCAGTTATTGTATGGAACAATTGTTGACCACATACATTGAGAGAGAGAGATAAAAGATTGTTTTTCCAACATTGTTGTTACCTGTGGTTAGAAAGGTTGTTTTCCCACCTTGTTGGGTTGTTTTCTCACCTTGTTGACTTGTGGATAAAAGGGTTGTTTTCCACTTCTTGTTAGCCTCGTGTTGGTTTAGCCTTGTGGTGACCCGTCCCTTGTTGGTCCTATGTGCTAGCACCCCTCTTAAGTATGGTAATTTACCCTTTGTTATGTCTTATGTGTAACCCTCACCTTAAGATGTCCTAATATTAAATTAGATTCTTATGCGGAAACCTCTCTAAAATCATGATGTCTTGACTTTAGTAATGTAAACCTAATGTCAATGGAAAGTTAGAAGGGAAACCTTCTTGAAGTCCATTAAGAGGCTACAAATAAAAGCCTAGCCTTCATTATTTTGGTATCTTGAAGACATAACTCAACTCTAATTTTTTGTATGATTATCTAGGGTTTTCACCAATCTTGTGTGGGTGAAGTCTAGGGTTTCTATGCTTCCTGTCCTTGGGTGCTCTCTTGGTTTTTTCTCTATTACTTAGGGTTGTTTTTTTAAGGTTGTTCACCCTTCTTCTCTCCCACACGTGTGAGTTGTGGACTGTCTTTGACTATGTGGAAGTTGTCGCTGCCTGAGTGGACTGTGTTAAGGGTGTTGCTTATCTCCCTGGGGTTGTTACCTACTATTGTGGACTATCCTTGGTTGTCATTTGCTATTGGTGACTGTCTTGGGGCTGTTGCTTATCGTCTTGTGACTGTCGTGGACTGTTTGGGAGGGTCATTGCCTGTGTGGACTGTTGTTTAAGGATGTCGCTACCCTATTGATGTTCTCGCTGCCTGTTAGGGCAGCCATCCACTTGATTGAGGTCTGCTTAGGCCTATTGAAGGGTGTCGCTTCTTGTGTGAGGTTGTTGTTGCATTGAGGATATTGTTGCTTATGTGAGGATGTCGCTGCCTGTCTGAAGGCTGACATCCTCTGCCAAGTCATCCTGTGAGGCTGCCTCTGCTTGTTTGAGGTATGTTTGGCACTGCTGTGAGGGTTTTAAGATTGTCGTCCATTGTTGTGAGCTCTTGTGAGGTATTTGATGTTGTCATTCACTATTTGACATTTGTTGGGTGCCTCTACTAATGTCTTTGGGTTGTTCTTGACCGTGTCGTACCTTGTCTAGACCTCTGCACTCTCTACTGTACATGTCTAACCCTATCCTATAGCACTTTATCTCTCTGTCTCAAGTATCTCCATGCCCTCAAATAAGGGCCAGATTTGTTCCATTTTATTGACTTGCCTCCGAGAGGCACGATCTAATCTGGAAGTAATTCTGAGTACAAGGAAGGTTTACTACCCTAACCTAATTTATTAGATCTGATTTATGTCTGTTAATTGGCTTAGTTTAAATTCGCTATTTTTTGTCTTACTGTTCATAATGTTTTATTTCAGTAGTACTTTGTGTATTTCTGCATTATTTGTTAAAGTTGTTCCAACTTTCAAACACTAACTTTAACACAGTGATCCTTAGTAAGTGTTAAAGTTGAAAGATATGAAAATTATATCTTAAATTTTAATTTTTGTTTAAAACCCTAACTTAACCCTAAACTTTAACATGGTATCAGAGATTAAGGTTTGTATCGAGCTCTATTTTGCATCCTAACTGAGCCTACATAGATCCTAAGGTAAGGGCTGGAACAATGTTAACACAGCCTTAACTTCTCAAATGATCTGCAAGAGGTTTGTGAAAGGTCTGATCTACCCATCTAAGACTGCTCCATTGCTATGAAAGAGATAGAACCCAAAATAATTTATTGGCAAACTAGAAGAAGATCAAAGGTGTGTAGAGCTTATTCATTTATGATTTATTCATTGAGAGTTCATTGGCCAACAAAGTGATAAAGCTGATAAGATCTGATATTTAACTTCATCTTGTCTGATCCATTCCTTCAGGTCAATTAAGTTTAAAAAGAGATTCTTGAATGATGTTTTCTTTTACTTGTTCCTCGAATTTAGTTCCTCATATGTTGAGTATGGCTATGACATTGTTAAGGGAAATAATATTCTTGCCAATCATACTCTTTAGTAAGACAGGAATTATCGTTTATGGGTGCAACATGATACTAACTGGTTGATTCTTCTAGTAGTCATTTCCTTGTGTGAAAGATTAAGTTGTGCATGTATAAGTATGAATTATTTTAGACCATAATTGTGGATAGTTCATATGATTTGCCTTTAGTCATTGAAGTTGCCAAATATGAGTTCAACATGATTGTTGTAAGAGTACTAAGACAAAATAAAGTAACTGAGCTCAATTTAAGGAATCTAGAATGACCTGTAATTTTTGTGCATAATTTTTGTGCAATAAACAGGGTATGTATGCAATGTCTGCTTGATATGTAAATGCAAAGAGAAAAGTATGCAAGTGAAAAGAAGTTTAGTAGCTCATCTGTATATGAAATAGTCATGACCATATGTGTTAAAATTTTCATATCTAGGGTTATGATCTCACCAAGATTATACTAATGAATGTGTGATGATGCATGACGATGATATGATTATGATGCCTATGCACACTCAAGAAGTGCATGTCCAATACAATGACAAGGTCAAAATATTGTGACTTCCGCATAAGGGAAAATATTAAGAGGGAGGACTTTCTATCCCATTTCGTTTGATTCTTTAAATTGTCATGGTGAAACACTTTTTTATGACATATATGTGATTGATTTTATGCTCTTGATGGCATCTAGATAATTGCTTAGCATTTGGTTGGATGTTAAAACTATCATTATGTGAAATTGGTAATGCATTAAAATTGGTTACTGCTGACTATCGGACTGATTTTTAACTGGTAGAAAATACCCACAAGAAGAGGATGATGACTTTCTCTATGCACAGTTCTAGAGGGAGCTAAGTGCTTAGATACAAAGAGAGTAAGAGGCCCCACAAAAGAGAACATGCCAAGTATTTGATATTGATGACTTGTTCCTTACTAGAGTGGAACTGTTAGACACACCAGGCACACAGAGGGGGGGGGTGAATCTGTGTGCAGTCTTTATTACTTTTTCAATTTTAACAATCAACAACTAATTCATCAATGCATTATTCTATCATTTACATAATCATTTCATAAACATCTACCACTTAATCATTTATAAATCATAAGCATCTGAATCATGGAGTCATAACAAGAACCATAGCACAAGAGAACACAACACCATATGATTTTGTAATATTTTTGTATTTGTTTTGGAACGGCTACAACCGTGACGTAAAATCAGCACCTACTGATACAAGGAGCACCTACTCTTCATCCAGGACCTTGCCTAGTTTTCTTAGACCCTGCTAAGAAGGGTTTGAGGTATCCTAACCCCAGATGCAAGACTAGCTTGCATTTACAATACAATATACTTGTGTTACCATACTCGTGTCACCATACACAAGCAATCTCTGTCACATCAACATTCTGTCCACCACTATCATGCCTTCATCACAAGCAATCTCTGTCACGTCAGCATTTTGTCCACCAGCATCATGTCTTTATCACAAGCAATCTCTGTCACATCAGCATCTTGTCCACCAGCATCATGTCTTCATCACAAGCAATCTCTATCACATCAGCATTTTGTCCACCAACATCATGTCTTCATCACAAGCAATCTCTGTCACATCAACATTTTGTCCACCAGCATCATGTCTTCAGCTGTAGGTGCATCACTGCCATATAATCACCTAAGTATCGGCATGATAGAGTCATCCATGTTATATGCTTACAAAAGAGAGCCTGTCAAGTATTTGATATTGATGACTTGTTCCTTACTGTTGCCGCCTTACACACACCTAGGTCACGTGGCAGAAATCTTCAAGCCACTCAGTGTGTCCTTGGGGGCAAGTCTCGAGTCAAGGCTGTCACCTTGTTTTTGACTCCTCCATTTACGCTCAACTCCTAACGAAGCCAAGGGGGGTAGACCCTATTAAGTTACTAAGGCTAAATTACTTAGTAAGGTGATGTTGAACTGAATGAGTTACTTAGGAGTTTGAATTTTAACCATAAACAACCATAGATGACAAGATACAAAATGAGCGCACGAAAGCACAATGCTAAGACACAATATAAATATATAACAAGAAAATAACCAGTGCCTTAAAATGGAGTCAAAAAGAAATCAATATACTTGCATGTGCTTGGAGTGAATGTTTTACAATTGCCTCTTAGTACGTTTTAAGTTAATGTGAAAATATGAGTTGATTAAAATTAGGCGAAGGGGTGAACTCCAAATATACCCGAGAGTACTTGGAGTATGTCCAAAACTAAACCTTCACGGCTACCCGCAAGGAATATGTGGGTTGAATGAAGTCTCTAGGGCTATTGTTCACAACGCACCCGTTAGGGTGTGATAGAGATCGGCGCCCCGAGGTCACTTTTCAGAAGTTCCCGCTTCCTTTGGGTATTTTTCCACCGTAATGGTTTGATCTAGGTGTTGGATTTTCACCTGATGGTTTGTCAATTTAGGAGAGTGAATCCTAATTATACTAGTCACTCAAATGCTTTTGATACAGCTTGACTGATCAGACGAACCGCAGCCAAGTGCAGAGCATACACACCGGAGTCTTGTCAATTTTAGTAAATTTTGAGATGGATGTTCTTGTTAAAAAAGAAAACCCTCCAGGAACCTCTTTCGGTTCAAGTGGACCTCAATCGGGGAATCAAGGAGGGGTTGATTTTATTATGGTTACTGAAACAAATGATGATAGCAAATGAAACATAAAAAGATGAGCAAACCACAATTTTCTAATTAGACTAACATGAACCTTTCTTCACCTTTCGGCTCAAAAGGAGGCTTGTGGGGTAAGTATTAAAGTTACTTTGAAACCAATAGAAATGGAATATGGAATTGATTTTTAATCAAAGTATACTACCCTGCAGATTAATACTACGCTAGATTGAAAAAAGACGAACGAAAGCAAAAAATGACACGGACGCAAACCCCCCCAGGGGGGATGGGGAATGGGCTCGAAAGAGCCTATTCAAAAAATATTTTTATTACCAGCGGTTACAATATCAGCAAACTGATATGATGCCTCTTGATTCTTATATAGAATGAAATCAAGAGCTTACAAAGTGCGAAAATTAAAGATTTCAGTCAAAAAGGGAGACCCCTAGGGGGATTCAATGGCCCAAAAGTCACTTTCGAGCAGCAGCTCCTCCTTTTTTCTGTTATGCCTACTAAAAACCAGCAAGCTTATTAGACTGAAAGATGCCCAAAAGCACTCTAAAAGTACCTTTGGGTCAGCTTAATTTTAACCAAAAAATGCTAAGTAAAAACTAGTTAAAAAAAGGTAAAAAAGGAACCAAGGAAAGCAAGCTTTCCTTGCGATCTTGGCTTGCCTTTTAGGCAGCCAATATGATGTGCACTGATTGCTAGATTTATCTTTTATAACAGAAAACAGAAATCTAATGCATGCAAGCTACAAATTTTCTTTAAAATTCCATGCAAAAATGACGATTTCACTAAAGCTAGATCTAGAATGCTTATGAAACCTTTTAAGAGCAAGATCTAGATTATGGGCTTTGAGAAGATAGATCTATGTTCAATTTACTTTTAAGATGATAGATCTAAACAATAACAAAGCTATGAACAAAGTAACCGGGTAAAAGAGTTGATTTTGAGGGAGGAAGAGGAGGAGAGAAATGCTGGTAGCCTTGAAGATCCACAGTGGAGCTTTCAGGTGGAATGTCGAGGGACTATGCCTTTGGAAGGTTTTGGAGAGAGTGAAGAAGCAAACTAGATCAGCGTCCTCTCCAATTTAGGAACCTGCAGTTTAACTGAAATCAAAAAACTTGCCGAAAAACTTGTGAGATCCGATTAGTACATACACAGAGATTCAGAATAACATGCATATAAGCTTATAGAACATGCTGAATCTAGATCTCTAAACATGCATCAAAGGAAAGAGATGGCCAATAAATTTATTGAAAAGCACCTTTCCTATGAAGATTATAATAAGCTTATTATCAATCTTAGCAACGAATCCACAAGCAATTAGCAAATTATGAACACAGATACAGGTTACCTCAATGAAAAAAATGGCAATGATCATCCACACATACAATGGCACAACACCGTCTTGCCTCCAGAGCTTCTCTTTATTTCAAATGAACAATAACAACAATACAATAGCAGCAGCACCTCAATCCCAGTTCCAACTGGCTTGGAAGAGGCTATTATGCTTGGATATATATAAAAACTAGGAGATCCAGCCCAGGGGGGGCGCAAATCCCAAGGAAACAAATCAAATCAGCTGATGGAGAGTCAATCAATGCAGATTTGAAGCTGAACTGAGCCTACTTGTCAACCGGGGGCCTGATTAACATGACACATCAACCCATAAACCGACACATCAGTCCACAGAGCATCCAGGAGAGTCCACACGTGTGGAGGAGAGAGGGCGCAATTCCCCATAAAGACTGCTGAAGATCAACTCTGGATTTGATTTGATCACCTCCTTCAGTCAAGGATTTGTCAGATCCAGTTAATCTGCTTCAAATCTGACTGATTTCAATCAAATCGGCTAAGAATCCACTGATCTATGATTTTGGATTTGCTCCATTATTCATCAATTTATTAATTAAAATAATCAATAATTGATTTTTTGGGGCTTTCTGACCTGAGTGATGAAAAGTCACTCAAAACTAGGAAATAGTGGGTCCATGGGTTTACATGGTGCTCTTAGCTTGAAAATGAGCACCTACATCACTGAAATTGATTATTTGGCCCACTTTTATTACAAAATCAATTTTTCCAATTAAACTATTAAAAAATAGCCTATGTTTTGAAAAAATAAAATTTTTAATAAAAAACACTAAAAAAACTAAAAAATTGAAAAATTGAAAAAAACCTAAGGAGACTTAGACATGTTCATATGACTCGACCATGATGTCTAGCATGTTTATACATTGACACATAGACTCTAATAACCTCAATAGGCCTAAATGCCAAGCCGACCACCCCAACTTTGGAGGTATGGAGTGAAAAACTCAAAAATTATCAGTCGTTTATTCAACAACCAATAATGACCAAGGGATCATAACTCATCTTAACAATCATAATCAGAGGATAACATGAATGTGGAGAGCTTGGGAGCGTGAGGTGCACGCTAGGGCTTGGAGCGATCTGGAGCGCAGCTACTCGGCCATGGCCGCCCCTGGGGGTGGGGATACGGACCCTCCCCCTCCGATCTCTGATGAGGATGCTTTCAGGAGGCTGATTGCCAGTGGAGGAAAGCGCAAAGCCTCCCTTTCAGTCCCTAAATTCATTAAACAGCTTGAAGAAATCCCAGAAATCGCTTTGCCGGAGACTCAGTCAGTAAAAATAGCCCTTGCTCCCTCCGAGAGAGGTCTGGTTGGCCAGTTCATGGGACTATGGCCTTCAGCAAAAACAACAGATGATTGGAATCTGGATCCAACGAAACTGGAAGCCCCATCTCAAAAAAGGAGTCACATGTTACCCATTAAGCAGCGGCTTCTTCCTATTTGAGTTTATAAACAAGGAAGACAAAGATCTCATATTCCGAAATGGGCCATATTTTATGGGTACCTAGGGGCTGTATTTGAACCGTTGGACCCCGGATTTCGACCCCACAGTGGAATTGCCTAAGGAGGTGCCTGTTTGGGTCAGGCTGCCCAATCTGCCGGTTCATTGCTGGAATTATGAAGCTCTTCAGAAGATAGGGGATGGAATAGGTAAATTCGTGGACAAAGCAGACAATAAGTCCATCTACAATTGTGCCAGAATATGTGTGGAAGTTGACCTGGAGGCAGGCCTCCCGGAGGCTGTGAAGATATCTCTCGGATCCTGGTCCCATTACCAGAAAGGTGACTATGAGCACTTACCCTTCAAATGCAGAACCTGTCAAGAGCATGGGCATTTTCAGAGAAACTGCCCAAAGAACCAAATAGCTGATAAGGAAGATGCTGAAGGATGGCAAAAGGTTAAGAAAACCAAAGCAGGCCCAAAAAAGAATGTACAGGTGAACCACCCATCAGCCTCAAACCCAAGTCCACCAAAGGAGCCAATGAAAGAATCTGCAGGTCAATCAAAGGAAGCCGGCAAAGACCCCATCGATATAGCCTCTCAATCCCCAGCCCCCTCAGGAAGTCCAAGACTTGTCAACGGAATGCATCAAGCAGAAGACCCTTCGAAATCGGATGAGGAACACATCTCTCTGGGCATTGAAACTGGAGCGGATTCAGATGGGGGGGCTACAGAGACCAGCAGCTCAGTTGGAACCCCTGAGAAGGTCCCAAGAGGAAGGAAGCCAGAGAGAAAAAAAAAGGGAGGAGAAATCATATAGGGACGTAACAGCAGGGCTTCAGCAAACCATTCCGGATATGATTGAAACCAGATCTACAAAAAAAGGTAAGGCTTCGAAAGGAGCCACACCCCCCCCCCCTCCGGTTCCTAAATGCAATACGTCTCCTGGAACTGCAGAGGGCTAGGAAGTAAGTCCAAAGAAGAAGCAGTCAAAGATCTAGTAAGAATGTCTTCCCCAGATGTTTTTATGATCCAGAAGACGAAAATGGAGGAGCCTGAGACCATCCAGGCTAGCAAAAATTTTTGGAAGAAAGGCGAAGGCAGAGCAGTAAGCGCTAGGGGAGCTTCAGGAGGGATAGCCACCTTCTGGAATTCCTCATTGCTCGCTCTCCTTGATGAATACAGCGCCACTCACTGGTTGTTCACTAAATGGTTGCACAAAGACTCGGGACATAAGGTAAGCCTTGTTAATATCTATGCCCTGGCTCTTCTTGGGGAAAAAAAAGAATGCTGGGAAACGCTGAACTCTTTCCTAGCATCTAATATTCACGAAAATCTTATCCTCGCCGGCGATATGAATGTCACTCTCGCCCTCTGGGAAAAGAAAGGAGGCTCTCCTATAAGAGACCCGGCAAGGGAATGGGTTGAAGACATCATGCTGGACTGGGATCTGGATGATATCAAACCCACCACTGGCAAATTTACCTGGTCCAATAAAAGAGTGGGACCGGGGCACATCTCA
The DNA here is from genome assembly GCA_001517045.1 of Pseudotsuga menziesii. Lineage (NCBI taxonomy): Eukaryota > Viridiplantae > Streptophyta > Pinopsida > Pinales > Pinaceae > Pseudotsuga > Pseudotsuga menziesii. The sequence goes on along the minus strand of LPNX010556115.1, from coordinate 176,707 downwards.
GCGCAGCTGGACCGGTTCCTAATTCATTCTTCTTTCCTGACGCTGGGCCTCTTCGCTTCCTCTGAAATTCTCCAAGCATGCACATCGGACCATAAGCCTATCTCGCTCACTCTGTCCACAGGCGAAAAGTTGGGTCCGATCCCATTCCGATTCAGCCCCCTTTGGGTCTCAATGGAGGGATTCCACGATTTGGTCTCAGCGTCCTAGCAAAAGAATGTTTCGGGCTCTCCTTTCTTCATATGGGAAGAAAAGCTGAGAAGGCTCAAAGCTGATCTCAAAAATTGGGCAAAGAATCTACCTTCCCCCATCCTTGAAAGGAAAAAAGCTCAAAGGGCGTTAGAAAACCATCAACTTCAAATGGAGGCTGCACCGGCCACGCTGGATCTGCTGAACGCTAAGATCGAACTACAAAAGGAGCTTCACAAAGCCCTGAGAAGAGAGGAAGATTACTGGAGAATTAAATCACGTAGTACCTGGCTCCAAGCAGGCGATAAGAACACGTCTTTCTTCCACAAACAAGCTGAGTGCCGAAAGAACCACAATACCATCAGAGAGATCCATTTCCAGGGGCAAACCTTCAATAAAATTGATGAAATAAAACAGGCAACGCACTCTTTCTTTAAAAATCTGTACATTGAAGAGATGGAGATACCTCCAAGGCAAGATCACTATCCGCTTTCTGTACGGCCCCTATAACTTCTGAGGAGATCAGCAAAGATATTCATGGGATGAATCCTGACAAAGCTCCCGGGCCTGACGTATTCACGGCCAGATTCTTCATTGCCTGCTGGGACATTATCCAAAAAGACCTGGTCAAAATGGTGAGAAAATCTCAGAATTGCAAGAAAATAGGAGGGAGCACCAACTCCTCCTTTCTAGCTCTAATTCCCAAAGAGAAAGGGGCTCAAAACTTTGCCAGATTCCGGCCCATTTCGCTCTGCAACACTGGATACAAAATCATCACAAAAGTCATAGCAAACAGAATCAAAAAAATTCTTCCCAAGATCATTCCAGAGAACCAGGGAGGCTTCATTCAGGGCAGACATATTCAAGACAACATTATCCTGGTGCAAGAAGCAATTCACTTGAGCTGTCAAAGAAAGGAGAAAGGTATGATAGTCAAACTGGATCTTGCTAACGCTTTTGATAGAGTCAGGCTAAACTTTCTTTTTGCTGTGATGCACAAGATGGGGTTTCATCCTCGGTTGATCAGCTGGATCAAAGCTTGTATTTTGAGGCCTTGGATCACCCCTCTGGTTAATGGAAGGCCTACAGACTTCTTCCAAGCTACTAGGGGGATTAGACAGGGCGGCCCTCTATCCCCTTTGCTCTACGCCCTTCAAGCTTCGATTCTCAGTTTCCAACTAGACAAGAGTCTTCAGCAGAGATCGCTGATAGGTCTTACGATCTCTCCGAGAGCTAAGAGAATTAATTACGCTCAATTCGTCGATGACACCCTCCTCTTGGGCCATGCCTTTCTCTCCACAGCTAAATCTTTTAAGAGAGAGCTGGATGCCTACACAGAAATTTCTGGCAGTGAAATCAGTCTGAGGAAAAGCAAAATTTATGGCTGGAACTGTTCTCCTTATGAAATGACTAACATATCCAGGGTGCTGGAAATGGATGGAACCATCATGTGGGACTCCATCAAATATCTTGGAATTTCGCTTGTTAAATCAGCCTCAAGGAACAGCCTTTGGACGCCAACGATGGACAAGCTTAAGGCCAGGATCATGGCCTGGGGAACCAACTGGCTAAACAAAGCGGGGAAGCTTATCCTCATAAACTCTGTTCTTACTGCCATGCCTATCTACTAAGCATCCATCCTTCTAGCCCCGAAAGGAATTGTGAAAGACATTGATAGGCTCTTGAGAAAATTTCTTTGGGAAGGGGGTAGAAGCGAAGGGAGGAAAATGCACCTTATCGGTTGGGATAAGGTCAAAGCACCAAAGATGGAAGGAGGGCTGCAAATCAGAGATGTGGCCACGCAAAATGTGGCCATGGGAGGAAAGATTCTCTGGAAAATGATAAGTGGAAAAACCACTTGGAGCTCCAAAGCTCTTCGAACCAAATACTTCTTCAGTCATAAAGAAAGATGCCTGGAACAGCCCCCCCCGTACCAGGAAAGGCTCCCCCATCCTCTCTCTTTGCCTGAAATCCACTAATCTAATTTCCTCCAATCTCACCTGGATTCCGGGGAATGGAAAAAAAATCAAGTTCTGGGATGACTCTCTTTTAGGACAGCCCCCTTTACAGCACCGGGAGGGGATAGCCAACATTAAAAATTGGCTCCACTCTGAAAGTAAAATCACCATTTGGGACCTTTCAGTTTGGAATACTGATGATACATGGAAGAAATGGGACCTGGGGGCCTTCCCTCAAAACTTGGAAAATGAAGCGCGGTCCCTTTTAGAAGCTCTTCAAGGTTTCACCCCCCTATCGGCCAAAAAGAAGGACAAACTAGGCTGGGGCTCTTCGATTGGTCACTATTCAGCGGCTGCTGGTTACTCAACTTTGTTGGCTATCCCTTGGGCAGCCCCTGACCCCACTGTCTGGAGAAACCTTTGGAATCATCCCTTCCTCCCCAAAATTGATATTTTTTGCTGGTCTCTTCTGCATGACAGCATCCTCATCTGGGACAATTTTAAAAAAATTGTCCGGACGGTCATTCTTGGACAACTGAATTTGCCCCCCCCCCCTGCTCTTTCTTCGATGTTTACATATTGGCTTGAGACAGCCCCTTTCTCCTTCTCCAAGCTGAAGCTCTTAAAACAGTGTTGGACGTGGGTTCCAAAAATCCTTTACTGGAAGCTGTGGCTGGAAAGAAACAACAGGATTTTTAGGGACAAGGCGAGGACTCCGCACCAAGTAGCTATTAAGGTGAAAGCACTCCTAGGAGATCTGATAGCTTCAAACTCCAACATAAACAATGAGGTAATTGCTGACAAAGATGAATACAGCTGGTTTCATAATCTTGACTCTTCCCTTCTTACCAGAACCAAGAAAACTCTCAAGCAGTATTCTCCCTGGGAAATAAGGCTGGAAGAACTAGAGTTCATAAAGTGGAGATCCTCGCTAGAGAAGCATGTGCTGCATGTGGATGGGGCCTCGAAAGGGAATCCCGAGTATTCGGGAAGTGGAGGTGTCCTTCTTGACAGCTCAGGGAAAACTGTTCTCAAATTTTCCTGGGGGCTGGGCCAAAATACCAACAACGTAGCAGAAATTTTAGCCCTCTGGCAGGGACTGTCTCAGGCTAGAAGGCTCTTCATCAAGAACTTGATTGTCATTGGGGATTCCAGCATCATTATCCAAGTGTTAAACCTGAAAAAGGCCCCTAAAAATATGGTTCTGGCCCACTATTTCTGGAAAGTTTTAAACCACCTTAAAGATTTTGATGAAATTAAGTTTTATCACGTCCTCAGAACCTTCAATCAAGGGGCGGACCATGAAGCTAATATTGGTACCTCCCTGAACAAGGGAGATCTCCTCATCAATGGTATTGAGAACCATGATCCAATCCCTTAGCATGATAGATGATGGGATAGAAAGGATCTCCATATCTCCAGTAAATTCTAAAAGGAAAGACGCCATTATGATCACGGGCAGATTTGAGGTATTGGAGACTGGGCGACCTCATGATAAAGCCAAAAAACGGACTGAAAATCCAACTAACAAGAGGACAAATCACTCAGGCCGTCACATAGCTCTGATACTCAGTTCCGAAGCTGCAAATTGGCTCCATTTGCAGTCCACCAGGGAGAAAAGAATCCAGCTCATGCATGATGAAGAAATCGGAGAGTATCTTCACTGTAGCAGTAGGAGAAGGCAGCCCGATCCTATAATAGGTCGTTTAAGTCAGCATCGTGCCCACAAATCCTCTATTGGCAGAGAAGGAAACGCCTGCAAAGCTCTCAGAGAATCCCAGTGCTCAAGGCTTAAGCCTGAAAGAAGATCGCGACCTGGAAAATGGAGGCAAGCCGTCCTCCCCTCAAATCCAGACTAGATTGGATTAAGGAGGCTCTGAATCGGATGGAGGAGAACTAAAGAATCGTATGGCAGAGTTGGAGAAGAAGGTTCAGGAGCTGCACAAGGAACACGGCAAGTAGCTGAAGTTGGACAGCTGAGGCAGCCCCATAGTCAAAGGCAGTTGAATCTTTTTGTTGTACCAGTTTATATTTTGTTTGCGGCATTATGGAAATCTCTGTCTATGTTTAGTTAAAACCAGGAATTTTGCAAAGGAAGCGACTAGGCCCCGTATTACTGGGTTATTATTGTAGTTGGACCTGAAAATGTTGTTGTAAGGCCGCTGGCAGCCGTTTAGCCAGATGTTAATACTAAAAGTCCCATAACCGTTATTGTAAAAAAAAATAATGACCAAGGGAAAAAACACCCTGGGCTGATCGGATTGACAAATAAAGTCTAAGAGACCGAGTCTTTTACAGACACTATCATGCTAGAACAGTTATTACAATTCCCCCATGGGGTATGAACATGTGATATAGTACAACAACCACTTACCAGAAGTACTTCCAAAGGTCTTCTGAAGTCCGAACAAGTTATCCTTGTCCGGTTCACAAGGCTCACTTGATAAAAACCACTAAGTACAACTTAGGTGGTAACACTTACTAGAGTGGAACAACTAGTAAGTTCAGAGATCAAGAGGGAGCCAACTATGCCCTACAATCCCCAGTAGAAATGTGATCTTCCATGAGAAAGTTGTTTCTTGTCACTTCAGAGAGCCTCTAAGTTGTTGAAATTTACAGGTTAGATGAGTTTTAATACAAGTAATAAACTTCAATACATGAACATATAAAAACTTGTGTAAAATTTAAATTGCAATAAAACATAGCAACATAACTTTCATCTCTTTCAACTTAACGCTCTGTTGGTCACTACGTTAAGTTTAACGCTCTGCTAGTCACTACGTTAAAGTTGATCATTTAAGTGTTTCACCAAACGTCATGTACAGAAAAATAATAAATAACATGTATAGTAAAATGAATCTGAAATAAACTACAGAGGATGACTAAGTTAAAGAATCATAACTATTAGTTGGATCCGCCTTATACTCAGATAGTTCTGAGTTTGATCTTGTCACTGAAAAAACAAGTCAAATTGGTTAAAACCATATGCGTACCTTGAGAGAGAGAGAGAGAGGGTTCAGGTAGAAGTAAACAGACCTTGGGTTCTTCAATCAACTTAGCAACACAGTCACACTTGACAAGAGGCACATAGTCATGCTGTTGATACAGTCATGTGAAAGTGGATCACATAGAGCAGGAAAGAAGACACGCTACAAGGAAGGTAAGGAATCACAAGCGCAAGCAGTCACGCAGAGTAGTCGCAGAAGAGCACGTGCAGATATTCATGCGGGTGGTATAAAGAGCAGCATGAGTGATACAGAGCACAGGTGATCCAGTTACGCAGAGGGCAGACAAAGAATACAGGCAGCCGACAAAGGAACAACGCAGGCACCAGGCAGGAACAGAAACGCTCAGCCCATGCAGTCAACCCGTGAGGACCCCGCAGGCAGCCGGTAGCAAGAAAAACACAATCATCCTGTGAGGACCACACAAGAAACCAGCAAAACAAAAAACGCAGTCAACCCATGAGGAAGCCGCAGGAAACCGAAAGAGGAAAACCACAGACAACCCGTGAAAGGAGAATCGCAAACACCCGTGAAGAGAAGATCGCAAACAACCCATGAAGAGAAGATCGCAGGCAGCCCGTGAAGGAAGAATTGCAAACATCCCGTGAGGAAAAACACAAGCGACCGAAAAAATAAAACACGTGAAGGTAGATCAATGAGTCTGCATCAGATAAGGAATAATATATCCTTTTTACAAGGTTCAGATAGGTGAAAATGGCCCAAAGTAAAATTGAGACAAAGGTCCAAAAATCTAATAAGGGCGGTTGAAAGAATAGAAAGTCAAAGGGTCTTAAACATGAGATAAGACTAAATGGTCCAAAAGTCTTTATTAATAAAATCATAAAGATTTAGATTTTATTAATAAGACTATAAAATAATCATTTAATGAATTTATAATAAAGTGAAAGTTCAAAGGGTCCAACATAAGGTAAATAGTCCAAAACCATAAGTGGGTAAAGAGTCCTTTAACATAAAGTAATCATAACAATAAATGGTCCAATGGTCCTTTAATAAATGATAAGGTAAATATACTTTTAGGATAAAATCCATAAAGTTGGAGTCATCATAATCAAAGGTGCACACAAGTGAGAGTGCTAGGACCAAGTAAGAATAGGACCATGATTCAACAACCTCAAGATCAAAGTGAACCGTAAAGGTGGACAAGCATTCAATTAGGACCAACAAGACCAAAGACTTTTCTCTCTCTCAAGGTACATAGTTTTATATATTTTGTCGTCACTGTATAAGGGGAAGATCCAATGTTCTTTGTATTACTGTGTTCAATCTTTGTGTTCTTTGTATTACTGTGCTTGTTGTTCTTTCAGTGATCCTACTATTGAAAATAGTTTTAAGATATCATCTAAGCAATTAAGAAAACTTAACATGGTATCAGAGCCACCCTGAAAGGAGACGCTACACAGCTAGGGTTTGTCACTCCGAACAAATCCCTCGACAGATCAACCATAAAAGAAGGCTCACTCAACTCGCCCCAGAAGAGCGCATATTTCTGTGAAAACAGAACTGAATTCCAAGAAGTTTCAGTTTTGGACCAGACACTACTGTTGAGAAGAACTAGGGCTTCAGTTTTCTTGAGACTCCGTCATCAATCTCAGAAAATTAAAGATACACTCTAGCTCTCCATGGGAAGGCACATCTTTTCCATCACTCAACCCTACCAATGATCTCAACTAAAAAATTAGGGTTTCTTCATCAAACCCTAGGTCATCCCAAAGAAGGTCAGCCATAAGTTGTATTCATCAAGTAAGTATTACTTCCTCTAATTCAATTTGATTTTCTCATTCTATTAAAATATGACAGAGTACCAAGCTAGATGAGAAGCTTGAAGGTGCTGAAAACTTCAGAGCATGGAAGTATCAGATCATGCTCATCCTAGAAGAAAATGATCTAGAAGGATTTATAAAGGAGGAAGTTGTAGAACCAGAAGAAGATGAAGCAAAAACCAAATACAAGAAGGATATGATTAAGGCTAAGAGGATCATAGTCGATTCCATCAAAGATAACTTGATTCCTCGAGTATCCTCAAGGAGGACATCAAAGGAAATGTTTGATGCTCTATCCAGCTTATTTGAAGGAAGAAATATCAATAGAAAAATGACCTTAAGGAATCACCTCAAAAGTGTAAAGGCTCAAAAGTCAGAAACCATGCAAACAAACTTCACAAGAGTAGCTCAAATCAAGGAGCAGTTGGAAGCTATTGGTGATATGGTTGAAGAGGCACAAATTGTAATGACCACCTTGAATGGTCTTCCAAGAGATTGGGAATCCTTTATCCGAGGAATCTGTTCAAGAAGAAGACTGGCCAAGTTTCAACAGTTATGGGAAGAATGTGTTCAAGAAGAAGAAAGAATAGCAACCAGAGAAGAGAAGCTCAATGAAAATGAGGATCGAGCTTTGGCAATCCATACCAAAGGCAAGAACAAGAGAAAGAGTTATGACCATCCTCTTAGATAAGCTCAAGGGTTTAAAAAGTCCAAGAAAGACTTCTCAAATTATGAATGCTTCAGTTGTCATAAGATGGGACACATTGCTATAAATTGTCCCATGAAGGCAGAACGAGTCAAGAAGAAGAACAAAATATTTCAGGCCCATGCTGCTGAAGACAATGATCAAGAAGATGAGGAAAGAGCCAAGGAAAATAAAGATTCCTGTGAAGAATATGTCTTGATCTCTACACACAGGTTCAATCTCACTAGGAAATGACACCTGGTTAGTAAAGAGTGGTGCCTCCAAGCACATGACATGTTACAAGGACTCACTTCCATTTCTTGTACAAAAGGATTCCCCACACAAAGTAATGCTTGGAGATGATTACCAATATCCCATCAAAGGAATGGGAGAAGCCTCCTATAAGTTGGACTCTGGAAAGTCCATGAAGATGAAGGATGTCCAATATGTCCCAGAATTAAAGAAGAACCTTCTTTCTATCTCAACCTTAGATAAGAAAGGGTTCAGAGTTGCTTTTGTGGATGGAGAAGTCCTCATGTGGACAAAATGAAAAACTATAGATGATGCAGTAGTGTTTGGAGTTGAAGGAGGACTCTACAGATTAAAGGGACATGTAGATTTAGCATTGATCACTAGTACCATAAGCCCATGTGAGCTATGGTACAAAGGACTTGCTCATATACATTACAAAGCATTGCTAATTGTGAGGAAGGTTGTGACAAGTTTACCAGAGATTCAGATAGATCATGAAGGAGTGTGCAAAGGATGTGCACAAGGAAAGAATACTAAGAACCCTTATCCAAATAGTGACAGCAAAGCAAAAGGGATCTTAGAAATTATTCATTCATATATATGCAGGCCAATGCAAACTACTTCATTAAGAGGGTATGTTTACTATGCTTCCTTTATTGATGACTACTCCCGCAAAACTTGGATCTATTTCTTAAAGAAGAAGGATGAAGTGTTTGAAAGGTTCAAAGAGTTTAAGGCCCTTGTAGAAAACCTCTCTGAAAAGAGGATCAAGATCTTAAGATCAGATAATGGAGGAGAACTCACATCAAGTGAATTCAATGAGTACTGCAAAGAAGCTGGAATTAAGAGGGAGCTCACCATTTCCTATAATCCACAGCAAAATGGTGTAGCAGAAAGAAAGAATAGATCTATCATGGAAGCTGTAAAATCTATGATCCATGATCAAGATCTACCTATGTACCTATGGGCAGAAGCAAACAGAACAACAGTATATGTACAGAATAGAATCTCCCACATTACCCTTGGGAACAAGATTCCAGAAGAGATGTTTACTAGAGAAAAGCATGAAGTCAGTCATCTAAAGATATTTGGTTGTCCGGTATACATACACATTCCCAAGGAGAAAAGATCAAAGCTAGACCCTTCAGGAAAGAAGGGATTGTTTGTAGGATATAGTGAGCAATCAAAAGCTTATCGAATCTATATCCCGGGATATCGTCAAATTGAACTAAGCAGAGATGTCACCTTTGACGAAGATACAACCCTCAGAAAATCAAAGAAAGACAAGGAAGATGAGGAGGAGCATGAAACTCCCATAGTTGCAGAAGGTCCTAAACCAGTTAGAAACGAAGAAGAAGAACAGACGCCTAAGGATCATGACATAACAGAACCTCAAAGACCTGAAGAATTGCCTAGTGAAATGATCTCACGTAAGAGAAGGCATGCCTAGGATCATGAAGTAATTTGAAGAAGCAACAAAGCAGAAGGAGTGAGTTGATGCTATGGTCGAGGAATACCTCCATTATAAAGAATGGTGTATGGGAAATAGTACCAAGACCAAAGGACAAGTCAGTAGTATCCTTGAAATGGATCTACAAAACAAAGCACTCAATAGATGGTAGTATAGAGAAGTACAAGGCAAGATTCGTAGCTCACGAATTCTCCCAGAAGGAAGGAATCGACTGTGAGGAGACCTTTGCACCAGTGGCTAGGTACACCTCAATTAGAACCATCCTTGCCTTGGCATCCAATATGAAGTGGAAATTACATCACATGGATGTAAAGACAACCTTCCTAAATGGCTTGATAGAAGTAGTATATATCGAAAAACCGCAAGGTTTTGAGACAGATGATCAAGAGACTCATGTATGTAAACTCAAGAAGGCAGTGTATGGGTTAAAGCAAGCACCTAGAGCATGGTATGGAAGAATTGATGGATTCCTAATGAGTTTGGGCTTTACCAAGAGTAAAGCAGATTCCAACCTCTACTATAAAGTTGAAAGTGATGGACTTATGATATTACTACTGTATGTATATGATTTATTATTAACAAGCGAATATAAGCCCATCAATGGATGTAAGAAGAAGCTCACTACAGAATTTGAGATGAAAGACCTTGGAATGATGCACTATTTTCTAGGTCTTGAAGTATCGCAATATCCAGACGAGATTTTCCTAAACCATGGAAAATATGCAGTAGAAATCCTAAAGAGATTTGGGATGATAGATTGCAAGGCTATGACTACTCCAATGACAACAAATTTGAAGCTATTAAGTGATGACACTTCAGAAACAGTAGATGCCACCTTATACAGACAAATTATTGGTTCTCTAATTTACTTAACCAATACAAGACCAGAGATATGTTTTGTTTTAAACACTCTAAGTCATTATATGGTGAATCCCAAACATATTCACCTAGTAGGAGCAAAACATGTGGTGAGGTATCTAAAGAGGACTTTAGATTATGGTCTTAGATATGCATCAAATGACGAGATCGGATTACATGGATTTATCGATTCGGATTGGGAAGGAAGTGCCGAAGATAGAAAGAGCACTTCAGGATGTTGTTTTAGTTTCAGATCAGGCATGATCTCATGGTTCAATAGAAAGTCGTCCAGTATTACACTTAGCACGGTAGAAGCTGAATACATTGCAGCATGCTTAGCTTGTAGCGAAACAGTATGGCTTCGCAAGATGTTGACAGGATTATTTGATACAGAGATAGATGTTACTAATATCCTTTGCGATAATCAAAGTTGTATTAAGATGACAGAAAACCCGGTGTTTCAAGACAAGTCGAAAGATATCGAAGTTAGATATCATTACATCCGGGATACGATACAGAAGGGAGTTGTAAAGCTCAAGTATGTTCCTACAGAGGAACAAGTGGCAGATGTGTTGACTAAGCCTCTGTCTCATGTAAAGTTTGAATACTTTCGAGACAAGCTTGGGATACTCCAAAAGGACCTCCCTCGAAAGAGGGAGTGAAGATGATAGTAGAAGGATGCAGTGGTGGTAGCTCGGCCTAGAGTAGGATAAGTCCGGCTAGGCTTATTGGCCTGAAAGGGTTAGTAAGTCAGACAAGGCCTATTGATCCTAGGGGGTTTAGTATGTCTGGCTAGGCCTGTTTAGCCCAAGAGGGTTAGTAAGCCAGAACAAGGCTTGTTGGTCCCCAAGAAAATCCATCTGTCTGACTAGGCCTCTTGACACGAAAGGGTTAGTAAGTTGGACAAAATGCCTAGATGGATCTACAAGAGAACTCACCAAGATACTGCTCCAAGATGGTTAGAGGGCAAGATGTAGTTTCAATATTCCTATACTGATATAGCAAGTTTAGTATTTCCATACTAATGTTGTTGAGATGTTGATGAGATAGTTTCAGTATTCTTATATTGATGTAGCAGGTTCGGTATTTTCATACTGATGTTGTTGCTATGATGATTAGACAGTTTCAGTATTTCTATACCGATGACGATGATGTGTTCCAACATCTCTATGCCGATGATGCAGATGATGATCTAGCATTTATTGATGATGTTGTTTTAGCACTAACATGCTAATGATGTTGTTGTTTCAGTATTTACATACTGATTTTGCAGACGATGTTTCACTATTTACATATTGATGTTGCAAATGATGTTTCAGTATTTATACATTGATGTTACAAGATAATGTTCCAGTATTCACATACTGATGTGGTGGAAGAAGATTCAGTATTCACATATTGATACGATAGAAGATGATTCAGTATCTACATATTGATATTGCAAAAGATGATCCAGTACACACAGAAGATGATGATCCAGCACACATAGAAGATGATTCAATATTTATATACTAAGGTTGCATAAGATGATTCACTATTCTCATGCTGAGATTGATGATGAAGATGTATGAGATATAGGCTCACCAGTCAGATAGAGACTCATCAGTCAGATGTACAGTTGTGGTAGTAGTTGCTACCTTGGTTGAATACCTTCCTAGTTAAGAGGGAGTGTTAAAGTATTGTAACTTCGGAAGATATTACAGATGTATTGATTGTATTCCTCCTTCAGGAGATGAGTTTGGTCATGTAAGAGTCATTGAAAGAATCATGTAAACCTCCGGATGTAAGTCGAGTCAATAGTACCCAAGTGTCATTATAATAAATATTATTTTTGGTGTCTTACTAGACAAGTTGGCCCTGTCAGTTAGACAAGTCAACCCTGCTAGATTTCTAGGTCAAGTCAAGAGATAAATATAAATAGGGAGATGCTCCCATTCATTTGTACACACTCACTCAAGCAAGTTTGCAAGAGAGAGAAGAAAAAGTGCGCTAGGAAGAAGAGAGAAGAAGTTGTCTTGGATATTACACAACTCTGGTTGAGTTCTATACTGAGGAAGTTTTGCGCGGTTTTCTCCCTTGTGGTTTCCCCATGGAAAATATTTTTGTTCTTTGAGTTACTGTGCTTGTTGTTATTTCAGTGATCCTACTATTGAAAAGTGTTTTAAGATATCATCTAAGCAATTAAGAAAACTTAAGATCTATAAGATCAAGCTTCTTGCTGACATCTAGAGTTCTTTGAAGCTCTCAGAAAATCTTGTGCTCTATAACAGGTCGAAACACATCGAGAGGAAGTATCACTATGTCAAGGACATGGTGCAGAGACTTCAGTATGTTATGTCAAATAAACAGATTACTGATGTGTTGACTAAGGCTCTGTCCACGACGAAGTTTGGGTACTTTCGAGACAAGCTTAGTGTTGCTAAGAATGACTCTCTTATTGAGAGGGAGTGTTAAAGATAATGCAGCTGCGAGAGCCATTCTCTGGGAGAGTGGCACCCTAGTCAGTTAACTAGGATTCCTGGTTAGTTAACCAGGTAGTGTAAGTCCCTAATAGGTATCTAGGGCCCCCAACAATCTATTGGGGTTCTTGGTCTGGGGCCAAGTAGGTTGGATCCATGGAAAAGTCCCTAGCATGTGGCTAGAACCCCTATCTGTCTCTAGGGCATTCTAGTCAGGGACCACACATTTTCTTGGTCATGAGGACCAAGCAAATCCTGCAGGAAAAGACATAGACATCCTGATCTGGGACCAACCAGGTCATGTAAGTGTATTCCTGTCTAGGGACCAAGCAAGTCTTGTACGTGTATTCCTAATCAGGGACCAAGAAAGTCATGTAGGTGTATTCCTGGTTAGTGATGTGTGATGCCCTCCTCTCCTAGATGGTTGAGCTGGGTTGTTTCATCAAGGGACTGGCCACCCCTTGATGAAGTCACTAGTATTTGACCTTTAGGAGCAGTCAGGAGGACTAGAGGATCACATCATCTAGTGTGAACCTTCCTTATATGGTGATGATAAACTTCTAGTTGTATGGAACAGTTGTTGACCACATATATTGAGAGAGAGAGAGAGATAAAAGATTGTTTTTCCCACCTTGTTGTTACATGTGGTTGGAAAGGTTGCTTTCCCACCTTTCTGGGTTGTTTTCTCACCTTATTGTTACACCTTGTTGACTTGTGGATAAAAGGGTTGTTTTCCCCTTCTTGTTAGCCTTTTGTTGGGTTAGTCTTTTGTTGACCCATAACCTTGATGGTCCTATGTGCTAACACCCCTCTTAGGTGTGAAAACTTACCCTTTGTTATGTCTTATGTGTAACCCTCACCTTAAGACGTCCTAACTTTAAATTATATTCTTATCTAGCAACCTCCCTAAAAGCATGATGTCTTGACTTTAGTAATGTAACCCAAATGTGAATGGAAAGTTAGAAGGGCAACCTTCTAGAATGCCATTAAGAGGCTATAAACAAAATCCTAACCTTCATTATTTTGGCATCTTGAAGACATAACTCAACACTGATTTTTTGTATGACTGTCTAGGGTTTTCAGCAGTCCTGTGTGGGTGACGTCTAGGGTTTCTATGCTTCATGTCCTTGGGCGCTCTCTTCATATTTGCTCTATTACTTAGGGTTGTTCTTTTGAAGGTTGTTTACCCTTCTTCTCTCCCGTGCATGAGTTGTGGACTATCTTTGACTCTGTGGAAGTTGTCGCTTCCTGAGTGGACTATGTTGAGGGTGTTGCTTGTCTCCCTGGGGCTATCACCTGCTACTGTAGATTGTCCTTGGTTGTCGTTTTTCGTTGGTGACTATATTAAGGTTGTTGCTTATCTTCTTGTGACTATCGTGGACTGTTTGGACTATTTGGGAGGGCTACTTCCTGTGTAGATTGTTGTTTGAGGGTGTCGCTACCCTGTGGAGGTTGTTGCTACCTATTAGGGCTGCCATCTGCTTAATTGAGGTCTACTTAGGCCTATTTAAGGGTGTCGCTACCTGTGTGAGGTGGTTGCTACCCTGGTTGAGGATGTTGTTGCTTATGTGAGGATGTCCCTACCTATTTGAAGGCTACCATCCTCTACTAAGTCATCCTGTGAGGCTGCCATTGCTTTATTGAGGTCTGTTTGGCACTGTTGTGAGGGTTTTAAGGTTGTCGTCCACTGTTGTGAGGTATTATGAGGTGTTTGAGGTTTCTATTCACTGTTGGACATTTGTTGGGTGCCTCTACTAATGTCTTTGGGTTGTTCTTAACCATGTTGTACCTTGTCTAGACATCTGCACTCTCTACTGTACCTTTCTAACCCTATCCTACAACACTTTATCTCTCTCTCTCTCTCAGGCATGTCCATGCCCTCGGGTAAGGGCCAAATTTATTCCATTTTACTGACTTTCCTCTGAGAGGCAAGATCTGATTTGGAAGTAATTCTGAGCATAAGGAAGGTTTACTACGCTAACCCAATTAATCAAATCTGATTTATGTTTGTTAATTAGCTCAGTTTAAATTCACTACTATTGTTGTCTTATTGTTCATAATATTTTATTTCAGTAGTACTTTGTGTATTTTTGTGTTATTTGTTGAAGTTGGTTCAAACCCTAACTTTAACACAGTGAACCTTAGTGAGTGTTAAAGTTGAAATAGATGAAAATATAATCTTAAATTTATTTTTTGTGTAAAACCCTAACTTAACTCTAAACTTTAATAACCCTCACCTTGCTTAGAAACTTAGGAAATGCACCTAGTTTTTTAAGGTGTAACATGAAAATCTAGATCAATTATAGTTGCACCATGGTACTTCTAAGGTTATTGGGATGATTAATCAAAAGCGAGAATTCATTAAAAAAGTGCACTTGAAATCCTTTTATGTTAATGTTTGCATATTAGATAGTATTTTCCTAATTCATATCTTATATTTGCTAACACTTGGTTGTTTCTCTATAGATAACTTGATGTCCCCTCCTAGATGATGTGCCCCCTTCTTCATGCACACATGGGAGCCTTTGGAGGCATACTTTATCATCTCATTGGTGTTGAATTATTGTAACTTCGAAGAATATTCTAAATGTCTTTTACTGATGTACCCCAAGGGAGATGTCTTATTCCTCCGTCGGGATGTTACTATTATATTTGGTCATCATAGAGTCATGAGGTATAACCTCCATTGTAATTCGGGTAAATAGTACCTTAATGAATATAATATAATACTGTTTTGAGTCTTCCTAAGTGAAGTCGGCCCAGTCAGTTTAGTGGGGCCAACTTGTTAGGTTAAAAGTCAAGTAACAAAAAGAGTATAAATAGAGGAGTTGTGTTCCTCATTTGAACACACACACTCACTTGTGTATAGCGCATAGGAGAAAGAGACAGACATACTGGCAAGGAGGAGGAATACATGTTTTGGGGTTTTATCTTATACATCTATATAGAGGAAGTTTTGTTGGGTTTTCTTCCCCTTGAGGGTTTCCCAGGATAAATCTGTGTCTATCTTGTGATTGTGTTTCTTTCAATGATTTGGTATACGTTGATGATATGAAATTGCATTAAACACTAATGATATCTAGCTAAGCATACGAAATCTTACCATGGTATCAAAGCTAGCCTGAATAGAACAACTTTCACAAGGCAAAACTCTCTCTCCTCTCCCTTCGACAAGAAATTAGGGTTTCTGTAAAATTTGGGATTTTGAAGATCTAATTGCATAGAAAGTTGTGACTCCCTAGAGCACATATATTGAGCCCTAGTTCGAAGTTTTTTGAATGGGTGAATCTCCGAGAAATCCAAACCCTAGTTTGGCCCTGAACCAAAAAACTGCAGAAAACCAGAATCAGAAATCTGCAGAAACTGAAATTTCGCAAGCAAGTTTTGAAGGGTGAAGATTTGGAATCTCCAGAAACCAAGTGGACCAACCAACTTGCCTTAGTCAAGTGCATCTCCTGGTAAGGTCAGCTTTTCATTTTGAGAAATTTCAATTTTTAGTGACCTCCTAGATAAGATGGCCCCAAGCACTAAGCTTGAGGACAAGCTGGAAGGCATAGAAAACTTCCGAGCATTAAAGTATAGGATTGGTCTCATTCTTAGAGAGAATGATCTTGACAAATACATCAAAGATGAAGTTGCAAAACCGAAAGAAGATGAAGGTAAGGAGAAGCACCAGAAGGACCTAATCAAGGCAATGAGTATCATTGTTGATTCTATTAAAGATCACTTGATCCCTCAAGTGTCATCTAAAGGGACACCAAAGCAAATGTATGATGCTCTTTCCAACTTGTATGAGGGAAAGAACATCAACAGAAAGATGAATTTGAGAGATCAACTGAAGGGTTTTAAGATGAGTAAAGGAGAATCCATTCAAGATTACTTCACAAGGCTCTCCCAGTTCAAGGAACAACTAAATGCCATTGGAGACTCCCTTGATGAAGATGAACTAGTTATGACTACTATTTATGGTCTCATTAGACCTTGGGATTCATTCATACAGACTATGTGTGCCAAAAAAGAAAGTATGAAGTTTGAAATTGTATGGGAAGATTGCATCCAAGAGGAAGCTAGAGTAGCTAACAAAGAAGCTCTACTTAAAGAAGATGATCAAGCTCTAGCCACCCATACCAGAAGAAGAAGACAATCAAACTTCAAGAAGGATAGTCACAAGGAGTGCAGACCTCCAAAAAAGTTTCAAAGGAAAAAAGAAAACAATCAGAAGAAAGACTACTCCAAATATCAATGTTATAACTGTCATAAGATAGGACACCTTGCCAGAGAGTGTCCATTGAAGAAGAAGAGCAACAAAAGACATCATGCTCATCTAGCTGAAGATGAGGATGAAGAAGAAGAAGAAAGATCTCGAAAGAGACGAGCAAAAGAAGTAGATGTAGAAGAATACTATTCTCTGCACTCTCTGGGTCTGTAATACTTGGAGAAGATACATGGATTATTGATAGTGGTGTTTCAAAGCACATGGCAGGGAAGAAGCAAACTCTATCAAGACTTGAAGAAAAGAACTCTCCTCAGAAAGTATCATTAGGAGATGACTATCAATATCCCATCAAAGGCATTGGTGAATCAAGCTACAAGCTTGACTCTGGAACCTCCATGAAGATGAAGGAAGTACTATATGTACCAAGTTTGAAAAAGAAATTACTTTCCATCTCAACATTAGATAAGAAAGGATATAGAGTTGCTTTTATAGATGGAAAAGTACTCATGTGGACCAAAGGAAAGACAATTGAAGATGTTGTGGTCATTGGTGAAGGAGGAGGATTGTACAAACTCAAGGGACATCCAGAAACAGCCCTTGTCCATGAGATCACTAGCTCAAGTGAACTATGGCATAGAAGGCTTGTTCACATCAACTACAAAGCATTACCCTATGTGAACAAGGTGGTAACAGGTTTACCAAATTTGAAGATCGACATGAAGGTACTTGCAAAGGATGTGCAAGAGGAAAGAATATCATGAATCCATTTCCGAAGAGTGAAACAAAAACTAAAAGTACATTGGAATTAATTCATTCTGATGTATGTGGTCCTATGCCCTCCACATCTTTAAGAAGTGGATATGAATATTATGTTACAGTTATTGATGACTATTCAAGAAAGACATGGATATACTTCTTGAAGACAAAGAGTGAAGTGTTTGGGAAATTCAAGGAATTCAAAGCCTTGTTAGAGAACTGTTCAGAAAGAAGAATCAAGACACTCAGAACAAATAATGGTGGAGAATATACTTCAAAATAATTTGAAGCATTCTGCAAAGACGCTGGAATCAAGAGGGAACTTACCACTCCCTACAATCCCCAACAGAATGGTGTTGCAGAAAGAAAGAATAGAACTATTATGGAAGCAGTGAAGACAATGATTCATGATCAAGACCTTCCCATGCAACTATGGGCTGAAGCAGCAAGAAAAACTATGTATGTGCAGGATAGATTATCTCATAGTGCTCTTGGATTCAACACTCTTGAAGAAATGTTCACGGGAAAGAAACCTGAAGTGAGCCATCTCAAGATATTTGGTTGTCCACTATATGTTCACATTCCAAAAGGAAAGAGAACCAAGTTGGATCCTTCCGAAAAGAAGGGAATATTTGTTGGATACTGTGAAATCTCCAAAGCCTTCAGGATATACATCTCAGGATTCCATCATATAGAGATTAGTAGGGATGTAACATTTGATGAAGAAACAGCTCTTAAGAAATCTAGAAGGTGCCATCTTAAAGAAGTACATTAAGAGGATGTACATGTTAGACACAATGGCACACTGAGAGGGGGGGGTAAATCAGTGGGCCAACGCTTTTACAATTTCAACTTTCTTCAACTACTTAAGCATAGATCATCATAAGTATATCAACATCAATCAATTACATAGACAACACAAAACACATCATAAGATGAACTTGTAAACTTTATTATATTAGATTCAAACGACTACAACCGTTGGGTTTATCAGCTTCAACTGAGTCAAAAGCGCCAACTTCTATTCCAAGACACAGCTTGGTCTTTTCTTAGATCCAACTAAGAAAACATGTACAAGACCCGGCTTGTATTTACATATAAACACTTGTCACATCACATATCCAATTCTATCATGCAACTAGGCTATCACCATCAATGAGTTGTCATAAATCAAGTACATCACTGACAAGTCAATGCTACCATTGCGAGTCATTCTATGTCAAATGTCATCATGCTGTTGGTTTCAAATAAAATCAAACTACTGCTCAAAAATCTTCAAGTCATACACATAACTCATCAACGGTACTACTGCTATCAAATCATCAAGTAGTCCTTTGGACATGTCTTTGTCAAATTGCTCATCTCTGTAAATCATCTTAAGTTCATTTGCTTGTCACAGCCATGCCATCAATCATGTCTTCAACTTGTCATTGTCTTGTCAAAATCATCATTACATATTATCACAACTCTGTCACATCTGAGTATACTCATGTCCACTATGTCTTCAAGATTAAGTATTGTTCATGTCTTCAAGGTCTGCATCAAACCCTAGCTCAGATAAGTTTCAGAGATTTATTGTTGCTTCTTCATAAGTATTGTTGTTGTGTTCACATAAGAAAGCTTGTTAAAACTTCCAAAACTATTTACAGTTGCATCTCCTCAGTATAAAAATCAGAGCTGCTTTTCAATCTATCCTTTCCACTTAGACAAACTCAGAGCTTGTCTTCACAAGATCATACCTTCACTCCTTCATTGGTAGATTCGGGATTATGTAAGGCCTACTTCAGTCACCGAATTTTACCCCATGCAAGTCCAAAAGGACTGCTGCAAACTAGATCAAAACAAAGAAATAACTGTTGTTTTGTTCTTCCTCTGCTGCCCATGAAATCTTCTTCAAACCTGTGAATTATGCCTCAGTTCACCAACAGCTGCGAGCTTTGTCTTCTTTTCCACTTGTCCACTTTTTGCTGATGTCATATGTCAGTCCAAAATTCCTCAATAAAGAGCCGAATTTATTCAGAGCCACATGCACGAAAAATTGCAGAGCTATATGAATTATGTGTTTTGAATGAAACTGTCACTGGGTATTTATACTCGTTTTTCATAAAATATTTGAGCTGACTTGTTTGAGGTATGTTTTAATTAATTTGTTTATAGTTTTTATTTTGTTTTCTGTCTGGAGCCGACTTGTTTAAGGCACATTTTAATTTTAATTTTGTCAAATGATATTTTATTCATCTCCATGTCATCTTGCTTTCATTCATTTGTCCATGTCTTCATTCATTTGTCATGTCATCATTGGCATCCTTGCTTTCCTTCTCCAAGTCCTCCATGCTTGCCAAGTTTATCATTTGTCCATAAACAAACCAAACATGTCTTCAATAACCAGCATATAGGCTTCAAGACATCTTCAAGGGCGTTATCATCATGTCAACACATAAGCCATATCATCCCATATCATCTTCAACAAATGACCACAGTATGGGTCATTTGGCTCATTAGGTGTTCCAATGGCTCCAATGCCCACATCCAATGTCCTTCTTGCCATGCTTGTCTCCATGTCCTCATCAATCCAGGTCCTTGTCCTTGGCAATCAAGCTTTGTCATTAATGTGTTGTCATCAATGACAGCCATAATCATCAATCTCCCCCTTTGTCATTGATGGAAACTACAATTTCTCTCCCCCTTTGACATTAATGACAAAGGGCCAAGTAGCCATTAAAGGCTTCACAATACCAAAAAAAAATTGTATATTTAAAAACTTCCATGTCAACTTCTGATCTGGGCTTGTTGTTGTTAGATCATCACTTGCCATCTTCACGCATACTGTCCATCAAATATTTGCTGCTGGTTTTTCATGCTAAATTGTTCCACCTGGGCTTATGCTGCTTCAAACTTCATCAAGAGTTTGTCTAATCTGACTTTGTCACCGAATCATCCAATGATTTAGTCCTTCCACTTTATTCTTTAAATCATTGACTTCAGATCTTCAGGTTTCATGAAATTGTTTACTGAGTTTGATATTCCATCACTTGCCATAAGCATCTGTATGCACTCCCCCTTTCAAATAGACTGCTGAGATTATACTTCAAAAATATTCAGCACCTTGCTTCACTAAGGCTTCCTTTTACCAAAACTGATCTGACCTTCTTTGGGTATTCTTTCTTTGGACCACTTGATGCCTTATGAGCTCTGTCAGGACAACCAACTGCTGAAGATGATTTGCCAACACTGTAGCCTTCACTAAACTCCATATTGTAATTTTTGTTTAGGATACCATACTGCTCAGATCTGAGGCAATGATCAGCCTGAGCTTCACCATAAACACGGTTGTCTTAGAATTGTCATTCAAAACAACCAAGGCCAATCTTCAACCATGTCCAAGTACTTGTTACTGATTCTATGTTGCTAGCTGCTCTTCTCAAGACATTTCATAGGTGTATTGTTGGTGAATGGTACAACAAGATTCATACATTGATAAAAATATCAATAACCAGCTCTACATAAATCATGTAATCAGATACCGGCAACAACTGTTCTTGCTAATTATACCCAAATCTTTTTCCACCTGGGATGTTCTTCATGCCTTCAGACTTTACCCTTTTCAAGAACTCATCTTTTTATATACAATCAGATGTCAGAATTTAAGTGTTTCTCGAAATCATCTCCAAGTCAATCATCTAGTAATTTCATAAACGGTAAGCATGTATCAATTTTCCAAGCATCAATATTTGCCATACTTCCCCTAACATGCATCTTCCTTTTCAGCTCCTTGGTCTTCATATGTCTGCTCCCTTTATCAAGTATTGTTGTACTTGTCATCCGAACTGATTGCTTCAGGATCAAAGATTTTATTTTCCCCGTGAATGCTTCAGGTTTACATATTTATATTCCAAGTTAACCAACTTGGATACCAATTTTGAGCTAAGAGAATTGTCTCTCCAATCGTTGATATGTATGACACTTTCTGTTGAAGTTTTGTCATTGACTGTGTCTCTTTCTTCATACTTTTGTGCAATGAAGGCCAAGCTACATTCTTCCTTAGTCCTCCCAGATAAGTGTTTCTTGCCAATCATATCAGAGTTGGAGAGAGGGTCAATAATATAATCATTTAGCATGTATCCATTTCTCACACATCAACATGTTGATCTTTGTTTGATCATACTGTTCAGAACCTACATTAGTTTTTTTCATCATGAATATCTTCCTTTTGTATTCATTTCTTTGGATGGTTGATCTCTTCAATAGATTTCTTACTCCCCCTATCATTATGCCACTTCTTTGGATCACCTCACATAGTTCAGACTTCATCCCTGTCTTGTATAAAACACGATCCTTGGACCTGTTACTTGTCTTGGAGCGGCCAAAATTTACCTTAATCCTCCAATAATGAACTTAAGGTGCACTGAAATCTTTGAGAGACCTCTGTCTTGGCTTGCCATGTGGCAACCATCTTCACTTGTGCACTGATTATCAACTTCATTTAAATCTAGCATAATATTTTTCCTTACCAATATATTAGGATGCTCTTGGCTATGATCATTGATCCTTTGGTCTTCAAATCTGTTGGTGTCATTCTTCTTCCAAGATTCATTGACCTTCCTTGCTAATGGGTATGAGAAGCTTCTCATGAATTGTCTTCTTGAGCTTGTGCTTACTTGGGCTTTATGGCCGACTCCGCCACAAGTGAAGCATTTCAAGGTGTGACAGTTAGCAGCAACATGCCCAATTCGGTCACATGTCCAGCATTTATTCTTGTCATTGTGTCTTCCACCAATTCTTCTGCAATCCATAGCCTTATGACCAAAGTTGGAACAAGAAAAACAATAACTATTAAATCCATTTTCATACCTGGGACTTTGGTTCCATTTTGTAGTTTCTTCTCTTTTGAAGAATTTGCTTTGAGGTGCAGTGCTAACTTCTTCAAGCATTTTTTATCTTCCAAATTCTTTGTTGTCATGTAAAAGTGCATGGGGAGCAGCTTTGTCTTTACCTTTGGAAGATGATGGACCTACTTCTGGAGTTTTGGGAGACCAAGTGCCACCTTCAGATTTGTCTTCTTCCTTCTTGTACCCAAGACCAGATTTTTCAAAGGGGGATCTTTGACAATCCAATATTTTATCCAATATAACTGAGTTTCTATTGAACTTTACATGATTGTTTGATTTTTCAATTTTCTTTCTAAGACTTACAACTTCCATTTCAAGCTTTTGATTTGTATTCTCTTTTTCTTCCAGTTGTAGCTTCATGATTTCTTCTACTCTTTTGGTTTCCTCCCACTGAGTCTTCAAATAAATGTTTGCCTTTCTTATCGCTTCAAGTTCTTTAGGTTCTTTACCAGACTCTCCTTGTTCTTTTGCTAATTCGGTCTTCAATCTACTAACTTCATCATTTTGATCTTCCAGCCCATTTTGAAAATCTTTGTTCTTGAGTTTCAATCTCATGAGCAATGTCTCTATTTCCTTTTTGTACTTTTCAAATGACCCCAGAATCTTCTTCTTAAGTCTTGGAATGAATTTGGGATCAACATCCAATAGGGTGCGTGCAAATGCATTGTTGACCCTTAACAAATCTTCTTTTTCATCTTCTGTAAATGGAACTTCAATATCATCAGAATTATCACCAACAGAAGAGTTCTTACCTTTGCTTACATTTGAGGCTTGTTCCTCCTTTTCTCCTTGCTCCTCATCCTTGACTTCTGTTTCCTTTTCTTTGTCTTGACTCCTCCTTTGGTATTCTTCTTCCAGCTTAAACCAGAGATCCTTGGCAGAGGTGTACTCCTTTACACTTTCTTTGATAGGGCTTGATAATCCATCCATCAGAAACTTCAAGGCAATGTTATTGTCTTTCTCACATGTTGTCTTTGTCTTCTTGCTGGGTTAGACAGGTGGATTAACCACAATTTCCTAAATACCGAATTTCTTCAAGTAGGCTTTCATCTTACTTCTCCATCCAAAGTAATCGATCACATCAAGTACTGGAATTTCATCATTGCTGGGGGGACTCTGACTTTGCATCTATTGTGTGTCCATTGATCTCCTTCGAGTTGGTTAGACTTGTGTTGAAGGCCGGCTCTGATACCAATTGTTAGACACAATGGCACACTGAGAGGGGGGGGTGAATCAGTGGGCCAACACTTTTACAATTTCAACTTTCTTCAACTACTTAAGCATAGATCATCATAAGTATATCAACATCAATCAATTATATAGATAACACAAAACACATCATAAGATGAGCTTGTAAACTTTATTATATTCAAACAACTACAACCGTTGGGTTTAGCAGCTTTGACTAAATCAAAAGCGCCAACTTTTATTCCAAGACACAGCTTGGTCTTTTCTTAAATCCAACTAAGAAAACATGTACAAGACCCAGCCTGTATTTACATATAAACACTTGTCACATCACGTATCCAATTCTGTCATGCAACTAGGCTATCACCATCAATGAGTTGTCATAAATCAAGTACATCACTGTCAAGTCAAGTCAATGCTACCATTGCAAAGTCATTCTATGTCAAATGTCATCATGCTGCTGGTTTCAAATAAAATCAAACTACTGCTCAAAAATCTTCAAGTCATACACATAACTCATCAACGGTACTACTGCTATCAAATCATCAAGTAGTCCTTTGGACATGTCTTTGTCAAATTGCTCATCTCTGTAAATCATCTTAAGTTCATTTGACTATCACAGCCATGCCATCAATCATTTCTTCAACTTGTCGTTGTCTTGTCAAAATCATCATTACATATTATCACAGCTCTGTCACATCTGAGTATACTCATGTCCACTATGTCTTCAAGATTAAGTATTGTTCATGTCTTCAAGGTCTGCATCAAACCCTATCTCAGATAAGTTTCAGAGATTTAATGTTGCTTCTTCATAAGTATTGTTGTGTGTTCACATAAGAAAGCTTGTTAAAACTTCCAAAACTATTTACATCTGCATCTCCTCGGTATAAAAATCACAGCTGCTTTTCGATGTATCATTTCCACTTAGACAAACTCAGAACTTGTCTTCACAAGATCAGACCTTCACTCCTTCATTGGTAGATTCGGGATTGTGTACGGCTTACTTCAGTCACCGAATTTTACCGCATGCAAGTCCAAAAGGACTGCTGCAAACTAAATCAAAACAAAGAAAGAACTGTTGTTTTGTTCTTCCTCTGCTGCCCACGAATTCTTCTTCAAACCTGCGAATTATGCCTCAGTTCACCAACAGCTGCGAGCTATGTCTGATTTCCACTTGTCCACTTTTTGTTGCTGTCATATGTCAATCTGAAATTCCTCAGTAAAGAGCCGAATTTCTTCAGAGCCACAGGCACGAAAATTTGCAGAGCTATATATATTATGTTTTTTGAATGAAACTGTCACTGGGTATTTATAATTTTATACTCGTTTTTTCATAAAATATTTGAGCCGACTTATTTGAGGTATGTTTTAATTCATTTGTTTATAGTTTTTATTTTGTTTTCTGTTTGGAGCCGACTTGTTTGAGGCACATTTTAATTTTTATTTTGTCAAATGATATTTTATTCTTGTCTCCATGTCATCTTACTTTCATTCATTTGTCCATGTCTTCATTCATTTGTCATGTCATCATTGCCATCCTTGCTTGCCTTCTCCAAGTCCTCCATGCTTGCCAAGTTTATCATTTGTCCATAAACAAACTAAACACATCTTCAATAACCAACATATAGGCTTCAAGACATCTTCAAGGGCTTTATCATCATGTCAACACATAAGCCATATCATCCCATATCATCTTCAACAAATGACAACAGTATGGGTCATTTGGCTCATTAGGTGTTCCAATGGGTCCAATGCCCACATCCAATGTCCTTGCCATGCTTGTCTCCATGTCCTCATCAATCCAGGTCCTTGTCCTTGTCAATCAAGCTTTTTCATTAATGTGTTGTCATCAATGACAACCATATTCATCAGTACCTCCCAGAAAGGTAGAAGTTGAACCCTCTCCCGAAATAGTAGCATCAAAAGATCATGATATGCTAGAACCTCAAGAACCCCCTACTATGGATATATCTCAAAAGAGAAAACTTGCTTGGGTAAGAGAAATCATACAAGAAGCAACGAAGTATGGAGCTCCAGAAGGCTTCACAAGAACAAGCAAGAGATCAAAGCCATTCTCCAACTATGTAGCTTTGATGTGTGATATTGTAGATCAAGAACCTACCAGTTAACAAGGAAGTTGTACAGAAGAAAGAAAGGGTAGAAGCAATGATGGAAGAATACTAGTCAATAATGAAGAATGATGTTTGGGATATAGTACCCAAACCAAAAAGCAAGAGTGTGGTATCTTCCAAGTGGATCTACAAAATAAAACATGTTGCTGATGGAAGCATCGAAAAAATAGAAGGCAAGATTTGTGGCTAGAGGATTCTCTCAGAAAGAGGGAATTGATTATGAAGAGACATTTGGCCAGTAGCAAGGTACACTTCCATCAGAACCATCATGGCACTTACTTCCATGATGAAGTGGAGTCTACACCAGATGGATGTAAAGACAGCCTTCCTGAATGGTGTGATTGAGGAAGAAGTATACATCGAACAACTACAAGGATTTGAAGTCGAAGACAAAGTGACTCATGTATGTAAGTTGAAGAAGGATTTGTAATGGACTAAAGCAAGCTCCTAGAGCTTGGTATGGAAGAATAGATAGTTTCTTGACAAGCTTGGGCTTTACCAAAAGTAAAGTTGAACCTAACCTTTAGCTTAAGGTTATGGATGATGAACCTATCATATTACTACTATATGTGGATGATCTATTTCTAACAGGAAATGAGAAACTGATTACAGAAAGAAAGAAGAAGCTAGTTGAAGAATTTGAGATGAAGATCTTGATTTGATGCACTATTTTCTCGGGCTGGAAGTGTGGCAGAGTCCAGAAGGAATCTTTCTGAACCAAGGAAAGTATGCAGTGGAAATCTTTAAAAAAATATATATGTTGGATTGTAAAGCCATGGCCACACCCATGGATACCAACCTAAAGCTGTTATTTGATGACTCATCAGAGTTAGTGGATGTGATTGAGTACAGACAGATTATTGGGTCGTTAATGTATCTGACGAATACTAGGTCAGATATATGCTTTGTTGTGAACACCCTGAGTCAGAATCTAGTTAAACCTAGACGTGTTCACCTGATAGCTGCAAAGCATGGGATGAGGTACCTAAAAGGTACGATAGAATTTGGACTATGCTATGATAGAGATCATGGCTACAGATTGTATGGATATACGGATTCCGATTGGGCAAGAAGTGTCGCAGACAGCAAGAGCACCTCAGGTGGATGTTATTGTCTGGGATCTGCCATGATCTCATGGTTTAGCAAGAAATAGTCCAATATTACTCTCAGCACGGCTGAAGCAAAGTACATAGCAGCTTGCTCCACTAGTTGTGAAGCGATATGGGTTCGGAAGTTGATGTTCGGTCTATTTGACATGGAGTTGGATACCACAGTGATTCTATGTGAGAACCAGAGTTATATAAAGATGACAGAGAATCTTGTGTTCCATGATAAATCAAAGCACATAGAAATCCGATATTTTTACATAAGGGATATGGTACATGAGAAAGCAATAAAACTCCAGTATGTGAGTATCGATGAGCAAGTTGTTGATGTGCTGACCAAGCCTCTATCTCAAGTAAAGTTTGAATACTTTTGTGACAAGCTTGGTGTAGTCCGAAAAGACTTTCCTTGTAAGGAGGAACAATGATGTTGATGTTACAGACCTTCCTTGCAAGAAGGAACAATGATGACATGAACCCTCCTCGGAAAGGGGGAGCAGGTTGATGATACGAACCTCCCTGGAAAAGGGGAGTGATGATTAGACTGTCATTGATGATGGGATGGAAGTGATGTTCTAGTACAAAAGAGGCCAAGTGCGCCTGCAGATGCTAATGAGGTCTAACATTCACTTGTGGATGATAGTATCCTCTTTTGAGGATGGTCTTGCGGACAATAACACTCTCTTAATGAGAGTGGTCCTAGCCCTTACTTAGCTCAGGATGGTCCTGCAGACGATACTCTCGCATGGAGAGTGTTCCTACATTCACTTGTAGATGTCGTAGAAAATAACACTCGCTTGGGAGTGGTCCTAGCTTTAGCAAGCTGAGGATGGTCTACGATGAGTCCTACACTCAGTTGTGGACGATAGGTCCTGCATTCATTTGCGGACGAGATCTCCATTCAATTGCAGACGATACTCTTGCATGGAGAGTGTTCCTACATTCACTTGTAGATTTCATAGAAAATAACACTCACTTGGGAGTGGTCCTAGCTTTAACAAGCTAAGGATGGTCTACAAGAAGTCCTACACTCAGTTGCGGACGACAGGTCCTGCGTTCATTTGCGGACAAGACCTACATTTAGTTGCAGACGATACTCTCGCATGGAGAGTGTTCCTACATTCACTTGTAGATGTCGTAGAAAATAACACTCGCTTGGGAGTGGTCCTAGGTGCCCGAGGTGCATTCCAGGAGGCACTTGGCAATGCGCCTCCACAGAGCGCTAAGGAGAAGCGCTCAGGTGCGCTCACACAGAGCAACCACCTAGAGACGCATTCAACAGAGTCAGCGAAGCACTCACATGAGGTGAGCTTGGGGAGCGCTCTGCTACAGTAAGCTTCAACAGAGTTTGGCAGAGGCGTCCAAGGTGCGCTCAGGAGAGTGCTCAACAAATGGGAGTTTCGATAGAAGCGTCAGGGAGTGCGTTCGAGAGGAAGCACTCCAAACCAATAGAGCAACCATGGAGGTGTGTTTCGGCAAAGGCTCACGACAAGTCTAAGGGGTGTTTTGGAAAATGCCTAAGTCAGAGGTGCAGCAGCATTGGGCATTCTTGGGAACGCTCCCGACAACGAAGAGTCAGGAAGGACCCATCGGCGGTGGCAGTGCTTGGCAAGAGGGTCGTTTAGAGAGTTGAGTCGGCAGCAGCAGCAACGATGACGGGTGTGCTCGACATTTCAAACAAGTCGGCATCAGTGCGCTCATGGAGAGTGTACGTCAGCAAACGGATGCCTGTTGGAAGGTGTCCAGCAGTTAGCCAATTTGGCTAAGTCAGAGTGCGACGAGTATGTAGACTTCGGCAAGTCAAGCGGTGGCTCGGCAAGGTGGCTCAGCGGAGGAGTTTGGCAGCGGCGTTGGTTGGGCGTAGCAACAGAGGAACGAAGTGAGCTTCAGCAAGTTGCGAAAGGTTGTCGCTTCTAGATGGGACTTGGTATGTCTTAGCGAGTAGGCGGACATGCGCATGTGACGGTGACAGCTAGATGGTTGGTTTGGTTGTATCTTGAGGGTATCCGGTTTGGCAAGCTCTCGAATGAGTTGTCGGGATGTGGCATCCTCCGTCGTTCTAACAAGTCTTGTTGTATTATACATGGGTAGTAGGCACCGTCAAGTTAAGACGGGTCGCCCACATACATTAGTCTCTTGTATTGTACTTGGCTTATTGTTCTGTTATTGTGAAAATGGCTAAGTTTAGAGATGAGTGTTAAGAGTTCCACAAGTTAGGCGTAGTCTGCCAGAGAACTCCTCGGGTTGGTCATGCCACTGGGTGGCTTCCAAGCAATGCCACATGGTCCCGCGAAAGGAGAAAAATTGAGCCCGTTTGAGGATGATCTACGATGAGTCCTGCATTTAGTTGCGGACAATAGGTCCTGTATTCATTTGTGGACAAGATCTACATTCAGTTGTAGACGATGTGGTCCTGCATTCATTTGTGGACGATCTAGCTGGTCGATGCTATGGACCCTCCTCGTTAAGGGGGAGTAGGCTGATGAGGATTGCATCATCCTTGGACCTATGTCCTAAGTGATAGGGATTTATCATCCTGCAAAGAGATCATGTGTAATGCAGATAGTGTTGCTACAAAGGATCAAGAAGATCGAAGTGTTGCTGAAAAGGATCGAGAAGATCGAAGTGCTGCTACAAAGGATAGAGAAGATCGAAGTGCTGCTGCAAAGGATGAAGAAGATCAAAGTGTTGCTGCAAAGGATCAAGAAGATCGAAGTGCTGCAAAAGATGAAGACTCGGTGTTGTAGAAGATGATGTTTCAGTAGTGAAGATATTGAAGATATTCCAGTAACTGTTCCAATTGCTGATGGTTGTTGAAAACTTCATATGACGTATAGATGTATTACCTTCATACTGCTAAAGATGTTCTCTCTCGTTACTCCCATAGTTGATGATGTTGTTGTCAGTAGAATACCCTTCTCGTTAAGGGAGAGTGTTGAAATATTGTAAATTCAAAGAATATTCTAAATGTATTTTACTAATGTACCCCAAGGGAGATGTCTTATTCCTCTGTCGAAATGTTACTATTGTATTTGGTCATCAAAGAGTCATGAGGCATAACCTCCATTGTAAGTCGGGTCAATAGTACCCTAATGAATATAATATAATACTGTTTTGAGTCTTCCTAAGTGAAGTCAGCCCAGTCAATTTAGTGGGGCCGACTTGTTAGTTTAAAAGTCAATTAACAGAAAGAGTATAAACAGAGGAGTTGTGTTCCTCATTTGAACACACACACTCACTTGTGTATAGCACATAGGAGAGAGAGAGACATACCAACAAGGAGGAGGAATACATGTTTTGGGGTTTTATCTTATACATCTATATAGAGGAAGTTTTGTTGGGTTTTATTCCCATTGAGTGTTTCCCAAGATTTAATCTATGTTTAGCTTGTGATTGAGTGTTTCCCAGGATTTAATCTGTGTTTAGCTTGTGATTGAGTTTCTTTCAGTGATTCTATATATGTTGATGATGTGAAATTGGATTAAACACTAATGACATCTAGCTAAGCATATGAAATCTTAACAATTGGCACATGTGAGAGGACCAACCCTCCTTAATGACTTGGACAAGCTATCCATGTGAATTTTGAACACTTGACCAATTTTCTTCACTTTTGAAGGATATGGCACACATATCAAGGAGTTGATTACGCACATTCTAGAGCACTATAGGGTTTTTGTTGTCTATTGTGTTGATGTAGTAGATGCATGAGGCATCCTCACCAAGTCGGCCTGAGAAGAAATGTGAAGACAACACTTAATTTGCACACTAAAAGAGAAGTCGGCCCAGCAGAAGAAGACAAGCCAGCCCCACTTGAAAGATGAAATTGTCAACATGATAAAGTATAAATAGAAGGCGCCCTCACTCATTCTCCCCAAGCAAGTTCCCTCTCAAGAAGAAGTTCGCTACAGCTACAAGAAGAAGACTTTCTGGGGTTCGCTATCTTTGAGGAGTTCCTTCTTTATTTCTTGGGGTCTATCTTTCTGCTATATGTGACTACTATGTAACTAGATGTACACTGCTCTTTAAATTAATTATCATTATTAAAAGGTTGTTAGATTTTCTCCCTTTATGGTTTCTCAGATCAAAATCTTTGTGTCTATTGTTTCTGTGCTTGGCTATTCTTTTAGTGATCCTATTTATTTGATGCAATTGAAATTATATCGCTATCTATAAAAACTAACATGGTATCAGAGCAGTACTAAAAGAAGCCAGCGACGAAAACTAGGGCTCCATACTTTGGAGTGTTGCAACCACTGTTTTATCTTGAAAAGAGCATTGAGAAACTCGCCCTAGGAGGGCGCACCTTTCTGTGGAGGCAAAATCCAAAATCGGTGAACTTTCAATTTTTCCCAGGGTTAAGATCTAGGGTTTCTTGATTCAAGCACTCATGTCCATTGATTAGGTTTGATCTTAACATTCTCCAACTCGCCTTAGCAGTGTGCACTCTCTGTGGAAGCAAATCCTGATTTCAATAATTTTTCAGTTTCAATCTAAACTATGTCGGTGCCAGAAACTAGGACTTCCATTTTTTCTTATTGTTCTATCCATTGATCTGGGAGAGAAGAAGGCCTATTCAACTCATCCTAGGAGGGCACATTTATCTATGGAATCATATTTGCAAGAATCCAAACTTCGAATTTGGCATAGCTCTTGCTAGGGTTTGCAGTCAAGATGATTGGTATGAAGGTTTAGGATAGACTTGATGGGGCTTCCAACTTCAGCGCTTTGAAGAAAATGATCTCTTGAAGTTTGTCAATGAGAAGGTTCCAAAACCATAAGAGGAAACAGAAAAGACTTACTAGAGGAAGAATGATGATAAGGCAAGAAGGATCTTGATAGATTCAATAAAAGGCCACTTAGTCCCTTAAATTTCTCAAAAGAAAGATGTTTTGAGTCTTGAAGTTGTTTGAAAATAGCAACATCAACTGTGCTCTTGCCCTAAGACAACAACTATCCAATATCAAGATGATAAGTCAGACTCAATTGCTACCGACTTCATGAAGATTTATGAGCTAAGAGATCAATTGAGCACCATTGGAGAATCAATTGAAAATAGAAAACTTGTCACGACAACTCTTAATGGTCTCCTTCCCTCTTGGGAACCATTCATGCAGTCTTACAGGGCAATCCAAGTTGCCCAATTTTGATCGATTATGGGTAGATTGTACACAAGAAGAGACTACACTTGCAGCTAGAGGCAGATTGCATGGGACTCAACACAAAGAAAATCAAGCCCTTACATATCATGTCAAGAAGGGAAAAGGTGAGGGAAGAAAGTATCATGGCAAGAAAGACAAAAGTGATAGATCAAGTCACATTCCAGAACAAAAGAAGAAGAAGGATCTTTCATATCCAATGCTTCAAATGTCGGAAGTACGGTCACTTCGCCAAATAGTGTTGTGGTTCAAAGAAGAGAAAATTCCAAGCCTCAACTGTTGATGTTGATGAAGATACTTCACATAATAGGTCAAGGAATGATGATTATGAAGAAAGTGCAGAAGATTGTCGAAAGGAGTTCTTCCAGTACTCTCCATGTTGAGATGATGATGTATGAAGATCCAAATTGCTATGAGCTTCTAGCAAGAAGATGAAGATCAGAGGACTCTCATAATTCCTACAAGGAGGCAGTGGGAGCCCACTTACAAAACAATAAAAGATAAGTATTTAATTTTCAATTGTTATTATTGCTCTTGGAGATCAAATCTGATTACTTTGATCATATTTTCATGACAAGTTGTATGTAGATCTATATTCCTAGAATTAGGAAGCTTGTTGAGCATGTGATATAGTTCTTTTTATTGAAGAACAATAGGCTCATGTAGTACAAGTTATGTATATGATTGTTTAAATAGCCTATAGTGCTACACAACATTCCATAAGCCCGTAATGGAGCTAGTCTAGGATGATATCTCCTTCTAACATGCTGAGAGTAGTGCACACTCTTGATAGTATGTTCTAATAGAGATAGAAGGCATAATATAATTACCAAATGTGCTTAGGATATATATGAGTGTTGTGTTGAAGCATTAGCTAAGATGCTTGCATAACTATGTGAACTATTGCCATTGCATTGAATTGACTGAATTTGATTATGCAATGTCGCTAACTATCTGACTAGATTTGACTTGTACGGAACGACCATATGCAATGGACTACAAGAGAAGAATGATGAGACTTGTTCTGAACGGCAAGCAATGGACATATAGATCCCGTTGGTATTCAGTTATCAAGAGAGAGAAAGATGATCAAAAGCGGGAAGCTTCTAGGAGCACGACTCTCAACTCAGACTATAGATCAAGAAGAAGGATGAATTTTGTAACAAACGAAGCAATGAAATGGAAGTCATGACTGTTCAACAATGACAACAGATAAACGAGGACCTAATACATCCATTTATATGAGGACACATGATCCACAAGTCCAGAGGATCTCATTATAGAGATTGGTGATTGGGAGCAGAAGACTCCAACAGATGTCGGTCTCTCTACTACAGATGTTCATTCCTTCCATGATTATGGAAAGCAATTGGTTTCCAGTTGGAGTCATGGATTAGAGTATGATAGTCCTGGAGGACGAGAGCTACTCAGATGATTTCTAAGGAGGTGCATTGTACCTCAGGATTCAAAACATATTATTGATGATGATCCCTTGTTAGTGATGTTGTTTTGAATCAAATTTGGTGGATCCCACCATACAGACAGTTGAAAGGATCCTTGATGTATCTGGTCGTCACCCGAACAGATACTTGCAGTAAGGAGTTGTGCTCATTTGCTCTGTGAGAGATGATGTTCAGATCAGTGTTGCAAACATCGGCGCGGCGAAAAAATCGGCAGGGTCCAGGAAACATCGTTTCGGGATATCTCGGCAACACATCGGCAAACATCGGCAAAAAATCGGCAAACTTAAAAAAATACAAAAATATTAAATTTCAGCTTTAGAAAAAATCGGGAATATCTCGGGATAAATCGGGAAAAAATCGGCAATATATCGGGAAAAAATCGCCTTGAAAAAATCGGCAATATCTCAGGATAAATCGGAAAAAAATCGAGCAAAAATCGGGAAAAAATCGTCGAGCTGAAAACTCGCGATTTCTCGGACATCGGCAATTTCTCGGCCGATGTTGGTAACACTGGTTCAGATTGGAACCCGAAGTGATACCTCATATAGGCTGATGGACTAGCTTGTGGGCATCTCTAGAGAGAGAGTATGATGCCCAAATGCAAAGGGAGCAAGATGCTCAGATTGTTAAAAAGTGGCAACAAGGAAGGTCTTCTATCATTTGCATGTGTCCTTACTTGATGGAAGACATAAAACAGGAAGCCAAATTGATCATGGCCATTATCCAAAGCTTATACTTAGGAAAAGTGCATTATGTGATTTAATTTTAATGACTTAATGGAGTCACTTTTATAAAGTTCAAGTCAAAACAATTTAAATGATGGTTGATCTAATCTTGGCCATTGATCTCACCAGAGGATCTCATCCTTTGATCCATAGTGAGAGTTAGAGTTTTCGCTTAGCCATTGAGTTAAAAGGAGATTGCTTTGGTGGAGAGGACACACAGTTGTTGCTTTGGCACACACATTGTCAAAGAGAGATTTCTTGCTCATAGTTTTCAACCGAAGAGTGAGAGAGAGAAAGTTTGTAGGAGAATTTCTACAGAGGGTGAGACTGATGAACTTCTATCCAGAGATTGATAGGGCAGCTCAAGAAAATCGCAAAGGGGTCGTACAAGCTGACGCAAGAGGTCGTACGATCTGACGTAGGGGTCGTACGCTGACGCAAAGGGGACATACGCTGACGTAGAGGGTCGTACATGCTGACGCAAGGCTGTACATGCTGACGTAGGGCCGTACACGTTAACGCAAGGGTTGTACGATCTTGTTGGGGTTTCTCAGTGATTTTCGGTTGTACGATTTTGCCAGGTGGGGTAAAATCGATTTTTGGATTGTATTGTTCTAGATCTTGCTAATAAAAATATCTCCTCAAACTATTGCACCAGTTTTCCCATCTTGGGTTTTTCCGGGGGTTTTCATACCCGAAAATATTGGTGTCTCTATTGATGTGATTGTTGTTCTATTTCTCTTAGTATTTATTTTCCGCTGCAATATTTGTGAATAAATTCATTTATAGTTGCCAGTAATTTATTTGGGGTTTTGAATAAAAAAATATATATACCATGTAACTCAAGATTGGATTTTAAGGAAATTTACACAGATACATAGGGAGTAGAATGCTCGAATTCAAAGGGAGCAGGGCGCTCCAATATAGAGGGAGATGTGATGAGGGTGAAGATGTTATATCGGACAAGTGTTCCCCCAGTATTAGCCATGTGACTTGGCAAAGGGTGAGTGGTCTCATGGTAGGGAAATATCTTCTCCCGGACACCCTATGATGGGGTGGGGAGACTAGTCTCTTGATACTCTCTCATGCAGGTGTATGAATTCAGCCATGTTACTTGACTAAGGATAATTCAATTAGAATGGGGCAATGACTTCTCCCGAATACTTTGTAACGGAGTAAGGAGATTAGTCTCTAGATGACTCAAAATGAGGCAGCGGCTTCCTCCTCACATCCTGTAACGGGATGGGAAGATTAGTCACTAGTTTCTCACACTATCCTCGTAGAGATTTACGCATCTAGCATTTCCTAGTATTTTCTATGTGACTTGTTGTTATTTCATTTTTAAAGTTATTTGCATTTCATGTTTTTTGAATAAGGAAGGACAGAAGTATCTGCCCCTAATACATTTGATGCCTCTGTTAGTTGATATGTGTGCAGGTCTATAGGTTCCCAGAAGATTTTGCGAAGACCACATGTTCCAAAGTTGGAGATTAGGTCCATGGTTGCTTCCCTCGCTAAGAGGGAAGGTTGATATTACAATATCTTCTCCTAGACACTCTGTGTGAAAATATGATTCACAACAAGATCTAGGAGCTAAGGGAATCCTCACAACTCAAGAATTTCACAAACTATGCAGAAAAACAGTGAAAATAGCAAAATTAACACATAGGAAGAGTGCCAATTACTGAAGTTTCTATTACTGTCCAACATGTGAATATGTCTGGAACATCATTATAATACAATAGGTGAAAATCGTTAGCCTTTGGAGGCAAATTGGAGGGATACATGTGACAGGTTTAGATTGGACCTCAAACCCCCCTAGGTGGACCAATGAGCTCCCAAACCACCTCAAACGGTCACGAATGGCCATGTGAACG
The DNA here is from genome assembly GCA_001517045.1 of Pseudotsuga menziesii. NCBI lineage: Eukaryota > Viridiplantae > Streptophyta > Pinopsida > Pinales > Pinaceae > Pseudotsuga > Pseudotsuga menziesii. The sequence continues at coordinate 140,544 of LPNX010556115.1, read as the reverse complement.
TGGGTGAAGCATGCTAGAACATAAATGAGGGTTGGCTAGGCGTGTTGGAGTGGGTGAGTGGGAGTGGCTCTAGGAAGCAATAAATGGTCCAAAAGAGCCAAAAACACTCAAATACAATGCATGGGCGCCTCTGGTCAAACCAGTTCCCTATTTTAAGGAGTGGGAGCGCACTAAGGACTGAACAGTCATAAATGAGGGTGCACATGTCTCCTCAATGATCAAATGTGGGTGCTTGGGTGCGTTAATGAGTGCAAAACCCCCAATACCTTATTAGACCAACATAACCAAGGTTTGGACCATATGACATAAGTACAAAACAAATGAAAGTGTGTCCTAGGTGTATGTGACCATGGTACTAGGTGGCATGATGCTCTAACACTCTGTGACGGAGTGAAGAGATTAGTTCCATGTTAACTCCCTCACTTAGAGGGAAGGTTGATTTTACTAGTGATTTCTCCCAGACACTCTGTGAAGGAGTGGGGAGATTGGTTCCATGAACATTTCTATTACACTGCACCTGTACCTAGCGCACCTTCAGGTGTACCCCAAGGAGAGGGCCAAAGTTTTCGACCAGGAGGGGTGTTATTGAGCAATGGTGGTATGGTTGGGCCCTTTGGTCCACCTTTAGGGGTACTATGGCTTAATGGAACTGTTGACTACCCTTTATTGGGGTTTTTAACCTCGGGGTTGGTGTCTAGGGCTCCTGAGGGTTCACCATTGGGTCACATGGCCCCGGCTCTTGTTTACATGCTCAGGTGGCCTTAGCCTCAAGAGTGAGACATTCATCTCCATTCACACCCACTTTTGACCCCCTCCAAGCCTCTAAGATTGTTGGCGCCTACTCTCCCTAGCCTTATCTCCTCAGAGGAAGGCATTCTCCATGCCAGGCCTTTTTGATGCTTTGAGGAGGGCGTTGAGGGATTTTGCAGCATTCTAGGAGTTAGATGGGGTATAACGCCCTCCCTCCAACTCACTCCAGCCTTTCGTTTGGAGTGATTTGCTTATTTGAGCGTGTTTTGGCACCAGGGGGTGCAAATACCCCTGGTAGCCTACTTTGAGCCTACCTTAGACCATATTTTATTATTATTTTCTTTTAATTTTTAGTTGACATTTTATAATTTCAAGTTGACTTATTTTAAGGCATGTAGTCCCAGGTATTTGTAAAAAGTGAGTGTGAGATCATATAAATAGATCTCCTCACTTTCATTTTAAAGACAAGACTTATGGGATAATACACTATGCTTTTGTTTTACCCTTGCTAGGGCTCTTTGGAGAGATGCGCCCTTCTTGAGGAGGTCTTTCTGGGTTAATACAAGCTTTTTCTGGCAATTCTTTTGTAAAAATTTTTGCTAGGTGATGTTTTGATTTGTTGGCTAAACACGAGCACAAGGAGGTCAGGCTTCTTATTTCTTTGTTTGAATGGTGGTTGATGATGCATGTTCGAGTCTAAATGATAGCCCTAGTGTTGCATTTTCTCCTAGAATAGACCATTGTCGTCCTTCTTGCCACCTTAGCTAGTTGAGGCACGTCTCATTGTGAGGGTCCTCTAGGGTTTTTACCTTAGTTTTTCTAGGCTAGTTGTTTGACCTAGGAACTCTTCCTCTCTAGGTTAGCCATCTTCCCTAGATGTCCTAGGTTGTGGTAGGGATTTTTGCTAGGGTTAGTTCACTTGGTTTTCACACCTTTTCTCTTCTAAAAAAACTAGTTCTAGAGTTAGTTTAGGATTAGTTTTAGGTTTAAATTTAGATCTTCATTTTGTATATAAAAACCCTAAAAATCAAAATTATAAAAAAAAATTTGTTTGGGAACTCCTAAAATTTCGCCCTACCCTACTCCTATAATTTCGGCCTACCCTAAGGACCCCCCAAAACCCTAACACGTCAGTCTTTTTGGGCTGCTACAAACCCTAATTTCTGATCTGCCCCAAAACATCCCTAACTCCACCCTAGCTAAGAGTCTCCTCAACCCTCAGCCCTCTTCCTTTCTCCCCCTAACAACCACTGCCTCCCTTCACCCACAGGTTTCCCTAAAACCACCTTTCTAAACCTCAGCCCTCCTTCACTGCTCGTTGTCAAAAAATTGCAGACTGTCAACCAGACACCCGAAACAGTCCCAAAGCCTGACTTCTCTAAACCCTGACTTCTCTCCTCATTCCCTAACCTTTGCTAACCCTCGCTGCCTCCCTAAGGCATCTTTTCTCCCTCGCTGCCTTGATCTATTCCCAAGTCTTCCCTCTAACCTCGGTCCTAGTTCTGCTACACTCCACGTTTGGCCTTTGTGACAGCCCTTGTTAGCCTGTAGAGTTGCCCTTACAGTGGAATCCCTACCTTCCATCCATACCTTGTCTTTACCTAAACCTTAACCTACTAACACCTGCACACAAAACAACACAGGCTTTAGGTGGTTACTTATTGTTAGACATTAAATCAAGGACTGATATGTTAGGATTGTTTGCATCTTTGTATCTTCACACATTCAGTCTGCACATAAACATTAATGTCAGTATTTCAATGCATAATCATACTTGTTTTTTATGAAGGATACTAACACTATAATGCTGCTATAATTACCTGGGTAAGTGACTGAATACACACTGTTGTACCCCCTCAATATGTATGTGAAGGTGAGCTTTTATACATTAATTGGTGGTCCTAATGTCTTACTAGGAAATGGTAACTACTGCTGCCATGATTTGTCACTTAAACTCGCATGATAATGCTGCCTCAATGACTGTAATATGTCACATACACTGCTGTACTCAAACACTGATATGCAGGTGTATTTCTAACATGGTAAATAGTTGGTTTGTATGACACATAATCAAACTAGGAATGAATTTGACATCTGGATAAAGAAAACTGCCATATTAACTGATACTTACTGCACACTGCTGCACATGCTGTATACACATAAAAGTTAGGTTTTTGGACTCATGATAAATGGTGATTATTTCTAGTAATATGATAATGAATATCGTTGCCATGGTTTGTTGTTAAACTTAACAAGATTAATTTTAAATACTTATATGTGTATGCGTTTTGGTTCAAACATCTGAATGAAAAGGAATGTCATAAGTATCTCCATTAATAATTGATATGCTTGCTATCAGTAAGTTGTGGTGAAGTCCTTGCACTTCTGCTAATATTTGCTTATCACTTACATAGGAAGTATTTAGATACTTGATTCCTTCATACTCACACAAAGAGTGTTTCCTTCCCATTATCAAATTGACTCCATTAGGCACTGATCACTAACAACCCTCGAAATATAGGGATCTCCCCTAGGAGGCTTAGGCTTCCAAAGCAGTCGGGAGAAGTTGACTAAGGTGACAATGGTCACATCATCCTCACATGCTCACCGATGGCTTGGACTGCCATTTCAACCAGTAATAGTTTCCCTCACTAAGAGGGAAGGATGATTCTCTTACATTCTCCGGGAACTGTGAAGGAGTGGGAAGATCTCTCGAACACCCTGAGAAGGGGTGGAGAGGCCACGGAATTCTCCTGGGCAATCTGTGAAGGAGTGGGGAGATCTCTCGGACATCCTAAGAAGGGGTGGAGAGGCCACTGCATTCTCCCGAACAGTCTGTAAAGGAGTGGGGAGATCTCTCGGACACCCTAAGAAGGGGTGGAGAGACCAGCGCATACTCTCGGACACTCTGTGACTGAGTGGGTAGATCTCTCGGACATCATGTGACGTGATGGAGAGATTTAGTGCATTCTTCCAAACACTTTGTGACTGAGTGGGAAGATCTCTCAAACATCCTATGATGGGGTGGAGAGGCTAGTGCATACTGGCGCATATTATATGTAGGCTCTCCGATGAACTAGATGAGCTCGTGCATGTTGACTCCTCAATGGACTGGGTTGAGTTGTTGACTCCTCAATGGATTGAGTTGAGTTGTTGCATGTAGGTTCTCCGATGGACTAGATTGAGCCGGTGCATGTGGACTCCTCGATGGACTAGGTGGAGTTGTTGACACTTCGATGGAGTGAGATTGTGTTGGAATACCTTCCTTATGATATAGATATGTTTGATATAGTTGTGATGTACAGATGATATCCAAATGTGTTCCAGTATGATGATGCCTCCCTGGCTAAGAGGGAGTGTTGATGTAGTAGCTGCATGAGGCATCCTCACCGAGTCAGCCATAGAAGAAATGTGAAGAAAACGCTTAATTTCCACACTAAAAGAGAAGTTGACCAAGCAGAAGACAAGTCGGCCCAACTTTAAATATGAAATTGTCAACATGATAAAGTATAAATAGAAGGCGTCCTCACTCATTCTCACCATGCAAGTTCGCTCCTCTCAAGAAGAAGTTCGCTACAGCTACAAGAAGAAGACTTTCTAGGGTTCACTATCTTGGAGGAGTTCCTTCTTTATTTATTGCGGTTTATCTTTCTACTATATGTGACTACTATGTATCTGGATGTACATTGCTCTTTGAACTAATTATCTCTATTAGAAGGTTGTTGGTATTTCTCCCTTTGTGGTTTCAAAGGGAATCTTTGTGTCTATTGTTTATGTGCTTGGCTATTCTTTTAGTGATCCTATTTATTTGATGCAATTGAAAATATACTGCTATCTTTAAAAACTAACATATTGGACCCTTGAGACACTTGGCATCATTTTTCTAAAGGAGCGCTTCATCGCTTGAGGCATATTTCATCATGGTTTGACTTGTCTATGTGGTATGTTGCACTATGGAGGACCATCCTTGCCACACGTGCCACCTTATGTTGGAGCATTCATCACTCTACCTTGGTTTTGATGAGAGCACTCCTCTCTTTGTCCACTTTTATTGGAGAGTGAGTTACTAGTTTTGCCTTGTGACTTGTCATACATTTGGATGAGGTCGTTACATCTTTTAGTGGTGAAGTGGTCAAAACCTTTGGGCTTTCGACCAAGCCTTTATTGTTTCTCCTTATCTTCTAGAGCGCTCTACTTCATGTATCTTCTAGAGCAATCTACTTAGTGATCCTTCTTGTATTATTCTCTCCTAGTGGTGCACCCCCCTTTACATGGTCAAGAACTAGGATTTTGGATTTAGGTTTGCTATTTTTCCTAGTTGCTCTTTCACTCTATATAAGAGAGATTCCTCACATTGTATTGGTGGCGAGAACTTGAGAATAAATTGTTCTTGTTTCACTTGTGTCTATTTCTTCCTGTAATAAAACATAAGGTAATGCTTGAAGAAGAAAGTTAAAATTATAACTGTATAGTGTCAAGAATGGCTTCTTCTCATAAGTGGTGAACTATGCATGAATGTGATTGAAGAAATATCACTCTAAATCTTTTCTTATTTTGATTTCTAACTAGTATAGTATTCAACTCATATATATGCCCGTAATACTAGAATTAGTAATGTTGTACATGCATAACTCAATTAAAGAATTTCAGCTTTTGGATTATACATTTGGGTAAAAATAACCCTATTTGGCTATCAAAGACAGACAAGGGATTGAATACTTCTCCCCCATCCTACTCTTTGATCACCAAATATCTTTCTTCCTTCCTTCATAACCCCATACCCTCTTTCTTGAGAAACTAAGCACTAGTAAGAGATTAATCTCTTTTCATTTCAACCACTCAACATATATTATTTTCTTCTTAAGTCTTCAATTTTAAATCTGGAATTTACTATTAATCTCACACATAAGATTGGGAAAAAGATAGTTTATTTATAAGTTGATGCTATTTCTTGGTAAACCTGACATTGTGTTAATCCTTTGCTTTATAGTTTTAAATGGAATTTATGTGAGTTTTATGTTATTTTCAGATTTTGTTTAGCTCTAATTTATTCATAGCATCTATTTTTAAACTTGAGCTAAATCTTTAACGGTTTAGAGTTGTTTCCTTTTGGCTTATATTTAGCACTCTTAACAGTTGCATAATGCAATTTTCATATCTGGGTTAATATGTTTTATTAACGCAATATAACTCACTAAGATCTGAAATTTAAATTCAAGTAACTAAATACACCTCATTGTTATCCATTTCAAGCAACTAGTCACTTGTTCTTTCAGCACTTTGCATTTAATGTTATTTCTCTAAGTTGTTGGAATTTTATGTCATTAACCACATTCTAACAGCTCTATTATATTGGTTAAGTAACAGTGATTCTCCCTTGCAAGTCATTTCTGAAAATGATGTAACTCTTTAAGAGTTTGTGGTTATAACGTTTCAGTTTTTTAGCTCAATTTTTAGACATTTCTGCAATTTCTTTCTTTAAGTCAGTACTCTATTTATTATTATTGGTTTCACTACTTTATTATTGGTTTAAAGAATGCTCATTTTCAATTGTTGTTTCTTTTGTTTAAATTGAACTCATCACTATAACAACTTTATTGAGATCAATACTTCATGAGGCACTTCACATGGTTCATGTTATTTTTCATTTCATGGTTATTGATCATCTCTTATTGCAACAAGTCTCTTTAATTTCTTTGGCCAATTCACTCAAATATTGTGGTTGGTATATTCTCGTTATCATTTCATTTTCAGCAATACTCAATACTTTATGGTCCAAGTTAATCAATATACGAGTTATTTCTTGAACCTTTAAGATCTTTAATGACTAACTCATTAAATTTTAAAAACAATAAATTCATCAACAATCTTGCCATATCTCTTGACTTAATTGTATTTAGGGATCCACCCCTTGTGACTTCTCAAATCACTAAAGCAAAGGGAAGTATTTGCTAAGGTGACAATTGCATTACTTCCATAGTTGCACATAGCTAGACCCTAGTGAGGACGTTGCACTTTAGGGGTGCCAGCTTTTGTGGCAAAAAGCCACATAGAGAAGACTAAACATATCACCCCCCCAAATGCCATATCTTCCAGATCAATGTGATTTCACAAGATGGTGAAAGTGGCATATAGCAAAAGTATATAAGAGACTTCTGGAGGATAGGTTCTGAGCGAGTCATCATAAGGTCCTTGTCATCGACATTCTACCCAATCACTATAGAAGTGTTTAAACTTTAAAGAAACACTCCTAGGATTAAGTGCAGGACCAACATCAAACATCAAGGAGAAAGAACCACTAAAACATGTTGGTCTACTGAAGGAACAAAGATTGACACAAACTGTCCCTGAGAAAAGAAGATATGGAAAATATCCTCATGGACCATGAGTAGAAACTTCATTAATATCACCAGCAATCACTTTCTCTCCATTGTGTTGCTATCAATAATCGGAGGGGAAGGGCCCATATGTAGAGTGCATAACTGGATGTGACCTATAAGATGAGCCCATTAGGGTCAATAACAACACAAAGAAGAAGCCTTCATAAAGACATCAGAAATTCACCTTGACAATCCTAACAAAAGGGGAAAGAGGGTTCACAGCTTCTTCCCAAATTAAACTACAGTGCACCACCTCTTGATGAAGAACAAAATAAAGAAGAGATCACTAGCCTTGAAGGAGGGTTTAAATCCAATGACAAAACCCTAGGAAACCCTGGAAAAAGAAATGATCCAAAAACCCTGTCACAAAGAAGCCTTAAGAAATGCCACTAGCCAAAAATGTTTGGATCCACCAGAGGTCAGCCCTTGAGGGAGGGCTTAAAACATAAGAAACCCTAAAAAAAGAGACCAAAAACCGTAGTTCTTAGCCCTTAGACAATGTCACTAGTTTAAAATCTTTGGATCAACTCCTGAATTGAGTTAGTGAGGTTCACACCCATTTTGATAACATGTTGACATTCACAAGAGGGAGAGAGAAAGAGAGATCAAATGAAACCAAACAGCAAAGCCTAATTCGGCACTAAGGAAAAAATACACCAAGGCTAAGGTAGCCCAACTCTTGAAAAGAAATCAATCAAGACAGGTGCAACCCTAGAGACAGAAACAACCCAAGTACAAGTGCGCTGGAAAGAGAAAGAAACCCATGAGCAAAAGAGAGCACAATGCCTGAGGATGCCCTTAAGAGCACAATTCTTGAGGAAAATTATTCTGTTCTCTCACAGGAAAATTTCTGACTACTGAAAATCAACAAATAAAGTGCAAAGCTCAACAGCCCAAATAATTTAAATCATACAAAATACATAGAAATCAAAATCTGTATAGTTAGATGGATATAAATATTCCCAAAAATTTGTCGAGAAAACTTGTTCCAAAGCCTGTAATGACTAATGACTATTTATCTTACAAAATCAACAAATTAGGCATCCGCACACTCAAAGAACACAGGAAGCATAGCTGTGGTGAAATCCTTTTAAGCCCATAAAGGCCAACACAATTAAGCCAGTTTAAAGGAAAATAGTTGCTTTATTGCAAACCTAATTCAGGGATCCTGCACTAATCTATGACCAATGGATCCTATGCATAAATCTAAAAAGTAAGATTCTGCTGGTTTAAGATATAATGGATCCTATGCATAAATCTAAAAAGTAAGATTCTGCTGGTTTAAGATGTAATGGAGCCAGACCTACATATGCTTGCCATTAAATAGAATGCAATCAAAGCTGTTCAAATGTCACTGTAGAATTCCTTACCTGAATAATTACTACTGTAAGACCAACCCATTTGCATATGTCAATGTTATGTTCAATAAACTTTTTAATATTTTCAAACTCTCCAGTTGGATCATCTGGAATGTCCTGCCATACAAAAATGTGACAGATTAGATAACATTCCTATGAATTTTTTATTCAAATATTTACAATAATTTTGCCACTATAAATCTCCCTAACAAAAACTCACCTTTTCCCACTTGTGATTAAAGAATATATCTCCTACCAAAGCCGCTTCCACTAAAATGAGAAGAAGTACAAGGGTAGAATACTATGTTCAAAGTTCAAGTGAAGGACAACAAACATTAGAATTTAGACCAAAATCAAAATGAAGTACTCAGCATCAGCCATTCTGATCTGTCAGACTTAGTTTTCTGTTAGAACAGTAGGAATAGAAATATCTTGAGGCTTAAGCTCTAAAGTATAAAGAATTTGTCTAGAAGTAAATGTCCTCGAATTCGTGGAGCTGAAACCAAGTTTTTTAGTATACACCAACACAAAAATATTGCACACAGATTGAAAACAAAGGATACACAGCAAAGACAGAAGCCATTGGTAATCTCCGCAGCAACATGACCAATACAGGTAATTACACACACAATAATGCCTATTCCAAGACATGTGTAGATAAACCTGCCATGAAACAGTTCAGTACATCAGTGCTTAACAGTCAATCTTCATCTGGGTAACAATTTGATATTTATTATCAGCATACTGACAAACAACTTTCCCCTGCCAAGTTTTAACATGGATAATAAAATAAAATTAGTTAATGTACAGTGGGGATAACTTTTAAACAAATGGGAAATTATAGCAATAACTAATAACACAAAGAAAGGATCATGATAAAATTTTAAAATGCAAGACAACAAACAAGTATTAGAAAATTCACAATAAAATCTAGTCATGTAATTTTATGTAAAGTCCCTACACGTGCCTGCATAAAAAGAATCCAGGGAAATCCTTGCTGGAAAACCCAGGGCACTTCCCCACATTTCGCAGATGGTACCTAGTGTAATCCCATCGGCACTGATTATGGCCCCTGACCCAGTAGGGACATAAAGTGAGGCATGCAACAGCCGGCCCAGGGACTCAACCCTGAGATCCCCCACATGGAGCTCAAAACACTCAACCACTCAAGCTATCCCACTGGCCTACTACCGTGCATACTTATGATCTCTAAAGCAAGATTAGCATCCTACAAATTCATTAATTTTTATCAAAAGATAGAAATATAGCCTTTTTTTATTCTGAATGTCAATTTTAAAAAACAAATATTAGAAAATTCACAACAAAACCTTGTCATGTAAATTCCTTATGCAAGTCTGCATAATTAAGATCTCTAAAGCAAAATTACAATCATTAGTTTTTATCAAAATATAGAAATAGAACTTCTTTTCTCTTTTGAAAATCAATTTTAAAGCATTTCATATTTCAGCCCATGGATCTGTGGTCTACCAGTAAGCAGCAAGGTGATCAGGTTTGTATGAGTGCAAAAACCCATGTTCAAAACCCCCAAAATGGGTGCAGAGGCCAGGTGCAAGTCCTGGGTGATTTGACGACATAGAAACATCCCCCATAGCACAGCCATTTAGTCAAAGCACAGCTGTATGTTACTATAAGCAGCATTTGTGGAGAGATGTCTCCAGATGATAACTTATAAAATAGCAAAATAAAACCTGTATTGAAAGCAAACCTACTGCCTGTCCATGGGGCTGTTGTCTAATGGTTGAAACTTGAGACAACGATCCAGGTTCAAACCTTGGCGAGGATAGAAACATAGAACAATGTGTGCCTTGGCGGAGTTTGCATACTCTCCACATTGACGTGGGAACACAATAATGTAGAGATAAGATTCATAGTTCCCCACAAATCGAAAAAAATCATCAGCCTAGCAAAGACAGGGACAAGAAAAATTGCAAAAACTGCCAAGCAGAGATGAGGACTAAAAATAATGAAAGAGTAACCTGGGATCACTGAACCCATGTTTGACAGTTGCTCTTTAAAAATAGTTGGGTCCAACCGGTGCAAATAAAAACCAAATAGCTATAATTTGTCCTATTTCACCAACATGTGAAGATTGTTGTGAGCACACCCGTAGATTCAATTGTAGAATAAATATTGGGACATCACCCAAGTATCTTCCACCAAATAAATTCCCTTCTTTGCAGCTTATGAAATGGAAAAAACATTGTACTCAACAGTGAAGGTGTGCAGAAAAACAAACTAATGCAGTCTAATCATGGTCAAACACATTGGAGATGTTTGAAAAGCTGATAAGGATACAGGTTAAGGGTTAAATGCTATCGACAATTTTTTAAATTATTTAGCAAAACACTTTCAATTCACTATATTCACTGAGAATCATATCATATAGCTGAACAAGGAATTAGGCATTAAAAATTGCTCCACTAACAGCCTAAAACCGGCCCCTGATCCTATATTGACAATCTTTAATGTGGCTTAACCTTTGATCATGAGGGAAAAAACCTTTTTTCCATTCCCCTTCAGCTAAATCATTTTTTTGGTTTCCTTTGTTATAATTGTAGTTCTGATCTATTTATTTCTCGACACCCTTTCCTGCAATTTCAATTTCAGCAGAGCTCATTTTGGGTAGATAAGTACATCCAAGTCAGAAGATCCCAAGACAGTCGACCTGTTTTCCCATACAACCATGACAAACTTGGGGCAAACAAGATTGAAACTTTCAACATTCATACCACGATTCCTAAAGCTTGTAGTTTGACAGAATCAGAAGGTGTATGCCACATACAAAATCAATTAAATTGAAGGCAATGAACTAGAAGGGAAGAAAGCTCAGAAGGCATCATTCATGCAATGAGCCAATGCCCAGGTGTAGGACCTGTCGTCTTTTTAATACACAATGAAGTACACTAATGGGCTTTGACAGTTCAAACAACAAAGTTCAATTCAGGTAGTACAAGTCATGCAATGAGCCAATGCCCAGATGTAGGACCTGTCGTCTTTTTGAGACACAATGAGGTACACTAATGGGATTTGACAGTTCAAACAATAAAGTTCAATTCAGGTAGGACTAGTACATCCATGACATAAGATCATGACACTCAACCCAGGCTTGGATACAACCCCCAACAAAAAGGGGCAATCAAGAATAAAATTTGCAAAAAAAAAAAGCAAAAGACTTACCAGGGGGCAGGAAGACTCTGAACATCAAGATCTGCGCCAGCCACAATGCCAAATGACTGTTGTCCAAGTTTCCGAAACTGAAGCTGATCTGCCCTGGAGATCGTTTGTGGATTTGAAAATGGAACCTCCAGCTGTTGCCCCACAGAGGAATGAAGAGACAATAATTCTGCTGGTAAATTATACAAACCAACAATGTCGGGTGCAGGTGCAATCGGAGGAGGACGAACATGGGAATTCCAGTGGTTAAGCATCCATATTGAATACAGAACCATCGACGTTCCAATGAAAGCTTGAATGAAATTCAAAATCTTCAGCAGAAACGCCACGAATACTCGGCATCCCTGGCACCCCATCTTTAGAAATCCTCTATCCTACAAACCCACTTCGGAAACGAATCCAATTTCGCAGAAACGAGATCAGAGTTGGCAGGACGAATGCAGGAGTGGAGGACTTGCAAACCCAATTCAGAGACAAGCCTGATAGGGCTGAAATCGGAGTGGAATTAGCAGCCCGGGCATGGATTTCCCTGTAATTCTGCTACCAATAGCATAAGCTGAATTGAATTGTGGGTAATGTTTTTGCAGTCCGTTTTGGTTTAGTGTTGTGTGACAACTAGAATCTGGCTGCCGTTTTCATGCATGCGAGGACACGAAAGAGCAAATGATTGGTAAGCCCAGGCTTTGATTGCCAGCGTACGAGGACAGCAGCACCTCTTTACAAAGAGATATACACGAGAAATAAACGTTAAAAATATAAAGCAAGATACTTGAACCGCTACTATAATCAGAAAGCCGGTGGAGGAATGGATTCGAATGGGAGCCTCAACGCAAATGTTCAACCTTAGGGCGTATTTCATCAAAGTTGTTCAATGGTTTTTCTTAGGCTTTTATTGTTCAGCTTTTGGAAATAATGGGATCTTAGGCTTTTATTGTTCAGCTTTTGGGAATAATGGGATCTTTTGGGAAAATGGGAGCCAATGATTGAAAGTTCATAATAATAACTTTGATTTTAATTATCAAATGAAGAATACTTATTTTCTTTTAAATGAAAATAAAATGAAGAACAGTGTTGTAGGGCAATTTAGTCTCTTGCTAAGTTGAAAAGGTTAAATGATTAAATTGTATTGAGTTATGTTTGATTTGGTGTTAAAATTGGTTTACCTAATGTTTGGCTTTGAGTTACTTAAATGCATAAGCCAACTTTTCATGGAAATGAAGTCAAGTCGTTCATTGTATTTTAAGGAAAATACATATAGCTTGTGTTTTATTTGAGGTTCATTGTGTTGCAAAATATTGGCTATGTTCTAGGCCAAAGCTTCATTGTGTTCAGTGTATGGAAAAATTATTTTATATATTGTTGAATTTGAGGTTCATTGTGTTACAAATTATTGGCTATGTTCTATGTCAAGTCAAACTCACAAAGCAAGCTAATTATTTTGAATAAATATATCTGTCGACTACCAACGTAGCCTTTAATATATAGTATAACATGTACAAGAGGTCGAACGTGATCTTTGAAAAAGTTTGGTTGTTGATAATTGTCTTCACGTGCTCTATTGTTGAACTAAAAGTCTCCCAAAGTCGTGTTGGCAATAAAACCAAAATATACTCTTACATGAAAATGCTAGATCTCGTATAAATCAAATGAGTGACATGAAATAGCACTTAGTTGTTGCAGTCAGGATTGTATCAGTCATGATTCTTTTCATGATTGTAAATTAATATATATGGTCCTTGCACTATTTACACTTGAACCTTGTAACTAATTTTTCATTATATATATGTAATATATATTAACATGCTACTATTAATAATATGTTATCGTTAATGTTGATGTCTAACTTTTACGATATATGTTTCAAAATAACGCATGTACAATAAAATAACTATAATAGATTATGATGGGGTAATTAACTACTAATGAAGTTCTACAAAGGTAGACAGATTGCAATTCATTTGTAAACTAATGCAAATTTTTTACTCCTCTATTTGTCTCTTGTGTGAGAGCCTCTAGGTGAATTGCAATTACGTGAAGCAAACGAATTATTTTTATCATTCTCACATGCATTCTCTATAGGTTTTTACCGGTAATGTAAAGTCTCGCATCACATAGTTCAAAGGAGCTTGTGGAAAATGGATTTTCTATTTAACATTAAATGGATTCGCATTCTCACATTAAATTAATCAGCCGATTACTACAATGGACCCTTAAACAAAATTAATCAATTCATTTATTTTCCTTATACCATGTGATAGCAATCGCAAAGAAATTGAGTGGCAAGTCAATAATGATATCATCATATCTAAACACTAACAATTTCGCCTTGTGGAAATTGATATTGCTCTTCGTATTGAAATTTGATGATCCCTTAACAATCTGAATATCTATAATGGATAATAACAGCACTATAAGAAGATTTATACATGGCAGTTCGCACATTTGGCATCGTCGTGATTGTGATCAATTTTCAAATGTTACCTATATATATAATCTGTTACAGTAATGAAAATTGAAGAATTTGTACCTGCATTGAATCTTTGACACGTAAACTTGTCGTGGCTTCTCTATATAGGACTAGTTAATTGAGCAAGCAGCAGAAGACATATTGATACTACTGCTTTACTCGAGCAAGCAAAGAAGATTTCATCAATTTGATTTACTCTACGTAGGCCGACCTAGATAGATATCAATGATTTATCGGCTATCTAGAGCTTTGTATTGAAAAGAGCACTTGCTTTTAAGAGTCAACATAAAATGAACACCTGCTTCCAAATATGTTTTCATACAACTGGCATCCGGATCGACTTTCAATTACTCTCCAGCTAATTCATGAGCAAGGATTGGCAAAGGCCACTTGTGCTATAATAAATAAGAGGTAATATGCTTATGCTCGGCCTTTTATTTTCAAAGTTTTGGTCCGAGCTTTGGAACCATTTATATTTTAATAACCGAGACTGGAATCTTAGACTTAGACTACGGTTAAAGTAGGGATGTGTATAGGAAAGAATTTGGGAGATACATCAACTAAATTAACAATCTATTTAATATATTGAATCATTTGGAACAACATCTCTATCTCTACTCAATAAACATCGGAAATAATATAGATCTAATACTATTAACATAGCTCAATTGCTTTATTCCCGGTTTTAAAGATTTAGAATAATGGGACAATATCTGGTAAATCGACCAATCTTCAACGATCATCGATCTATCATTTTCTTGCTCGAACAAGAAAGCCTAGTGTTTGAAAGAAAAAAAGAGTCATTACCCCAGCATTTTCAAAGGTTTTCGTTTTCCAAGAGAACCTCATTTTATTTCAAATGTGTTGTATTTGTGGAATTCTCGATTGAGAGATGCAAAAATTTGAAATGTGTAAGTGGCAATGAAATTGAATATTATCAATGTTTTAAGCAAACACATAATGTATAAAAAAAATGAAAAACCACATTGAGATGCTAAACAACACAACGCATTCCATATTTCAAGCAAAGGTGAAAAGAAAAGGCACAGATATCCAAGTCCAAACTAGGGGGAATATGTTTCCCAACAAATACTGCATTTATTAAGTTGTTTCATTTTCTAAAACCTAAAAGTAGGGCTCCTAGTTATTAGTTTTCCATCAAGCACAAATTGTTTTTAGTCTGGCACATTTATAGTTCATTAGCTTGATCGTATGCCACGTCAATTCTCCCTTCATCATGCAACGTATAGAAGTTGAAAGTCTTAGAGCAATCCAACACCGACACATTGAATCCATGCACACTGTGATTATGTGCTTCAAAACAACACTTTGAGTCTTGTTTCTCGACAATACATAAATGCAACACATCACAAGGATTTTGAGCCACACATACCACAATATTTTACTCCCTAAAATGGACCTTTTTCGTATGCTCATTATGGCTTTATCTTGTGCACCTGCAACAATGGGCGCTTATGATCGGAGGGAAGTTTATACAACCTAGTTTAGAGACAGGATTTAGACTCAAAAGTTTAACCACCCGGTTTAGAGACAGGCTTTAGAACCTGCTTTCGATACAATATTTTGACAAGGAGGGGGAGGGGGTTTATCCCACTCGACTGTCTAGGAGAGGGAAAAGCACACTAGAAGTTGATAATGCACGATTGGATAATTACGTAAAACAGATATGCAGTCAAGCAAAGATTGCGAGAACAAGCGTTTGTGTAGGTGGTGCAATGTTCATGATGTCATACAAGGGTCCTCTTATTCAGATGTTTTGGTCTCCACGTCATTAATCCCATAACCATACATCTATGAATTGCAATAGAGGTTGTTGATAATAAAGACTGGATTTTTGGCTCCCTTTTGATAATCGTTGCCCCTATCGCGTGGTCGTCCTTGTTTATCCTCCAGGTGATCATATATTTTTGACATTTATGTTTCTAGAAATATAAATAGTTCTTTCTATTATGGTATAACTTCAATTTGGAACAGTGGCTGTGAAAATCTGGGTAGGCTTGTTGTTCCTTTGGGTGAGATTTTCTCATTGTAACTTAGACTTGGCTTACTTTGTTGGAACATGTGCCTTCTTAGATATGGTTGGAATTAGTGTCTTCTCAAGCTTTGTGTGAACCACTGATATACCTTGCACATACTTAATATGTAATTTGAGCTCACATAATACCATCAATCTCAAGAGGGGGGTATTTTCTAAGTTTTTAGCAGGGAAAACTTTAGGGGCAAAATTTAGCCAATTGGCTATTTTGGGGTTTTTTTTTTTTTTTTAAATTGCTATTTGGTCATTTTTACTCTCTAATATCGCCTATATTTACATAAAATATGTTTTTTTATCATAATATTCGCTAAAAATTACATGTTTCGGTAGCAAAATGTATGTTTCATATTTAATATTCGCCTACCTATATATAGATATGATTTTTTAATACAAAATAATCGCCTATAATAATATACTTAACTATAGTATTAGAATCCTTAAAAAATACCTTGGTTTCCAGACAATTAAGTTATATATATGATCGATCATCTAGAATTACAATTCTAATTCACAATTTTGCATGTGCAAGATGTGGTTCTCAAGAAATATTATGCTCAACTTTCCCTTGCCACCTTAATATGCTTTCTAAGGACAATATAGGAAACGGTTATCAGTGTTGCATTTGTATGTGAGCCTTCCAAATGGGTGATAGGATGGTATATCAACATTTTAATTGCAGTCTACTCTGTACATTTTTTTTAATGCCAAATATGGATTCAAGATTGAGGTTAGTAAATAGGATGAAGGAAGCCACAAGGTTGTTGGTTGGTTAATAAATAGGCTGAAGGAAGCCACCCAAAAATAAGAAAGCATATGCATCCATCCCGTCATCTTTACCAATATTTATGTATTGGAAGAGAGGAAGTTATTGCTGGCAATTTATGCAGATGTATTGGATACCCCAATTTATGCAATTTTCTTTTAGCCTGTGCATCAATCATGGAACAAGTAATTGACAAAAAAATATTGGGCCTACAAGCCACTTGTTTTGTATGTGTCTCTGTTGCAGAAAAACAAAAAAACAAAACAAAATGTTTTTTGTTTAGGAAAGGGCTTTCCTTGTATCAAAGGATGAACGAACCATCACATGTAGAGCATGCGACGAAGTACCATCGTTGGCATGTTAAATATAACTCATTGAACCAACATAGTTCATTGATATTATTTCTAGATAAATTCATATGCCATATTGAGACGTGGGTTGATTGATGCATCCAAATGATGTAATCCAAAGGTTCTATTAATATTTTAGCTAGCAGTTCTTATGAGAAAATATTTCTAATTCAGATGTCATGGTTTGATTGATATGTATGCATGTATATGATTTTAATAATTACGTCATTAATGCAAATGGCGATGGGTGGCAATGGGCAGTGGGAGATTGTTGAAATATTGTAACTTCAAAGGATATTCTAAATGTATTTTACTAATGTACCCCAAGGGAGATGTATTATTCCTTCGTCGGGATGTTACTATTGTATTTGGTCATCATAGAGTCATGATGTAAAGCCTCCAATATAAGTCGGGTCAAAAGTACCCTAATGAATATAATATAATATTCTATTGAGTCTTCCTAGGTGAAGTTGGCCCAGTAAGTTAAGTGGGACCGACTTGTTAGGTTAAAAGTCGGGTGACAAAAAGAGTACAAATAGAGGAGTTGTGTTCCTCATTTGAACACACTCACTCACTTGTATAGCGCTTAGGAGAGAGAGAGATATATATCTGTTGGAAGAAGGTGCACTTGTCTGGGGTCTTGTCTTGTACTTTTGATACATCTTCTACAAAGGAATTTTTTCTGGGTTTTCTTCCCCATGAGGGTTTCCCAGGATAAATCTATGTGTTCTTTTGTGTGGTTGTGCTTGTCTATCTTTCAGTGATCCTTTTTCTTATGGTTATGTTGTTATGATGTTAAATGTTAGTAGATCTTGTATAACCATTAAAAACTTAACATGGTATCAGTGCTACCCTAAAATAAGTCTTTGTACAATCGAAACACTACTACAACTACAGCTACTAAAGATTAGGGTTTCATCTTAAAAACCCTAGAAGACTAAAACTAGTCATGTTGGTACTTTCAATATATCTCGAGATTGGAGAAGTATCAGGATCCTAAAATTTCGCGAGCTAGATATGAAATCTTGTTGTGCCCTCTTTTTAATTTTCAACCTCATATTCATTATAATAAAGGAGATGTGATTCCTCCAACTCAGGGGTCTAGCCTCTCTCAGGATTCAACCTTAAACAGGTGACCTAGGGAGAATTGTTATATCTCTATCTAGGACGGTCCAAATGAAATTTAGCAAGATATTGCAAATAGGGCACATACTGTAGTTTCTTTGGTAAAATTTTCAGACCCCGAAGGCGAAACAATGACACATGGTAGTCCACACAAGTTCGTTATGTTGAACAGTCCTAAGATAAGTCACCTTGGGAAAATTTGCATAAGTCCCAATTGGTGAAACCAACTCTTCTCTAACATATGGGGTTGGAAATAATACATACCAAGATACCTCAATATGAAGTTTCAGACTCAAAGGCACAGGAATTTCGGAGATGCAGTAGAAACATGATCAAACAATTCTGCAAAAGAAATTGAAGAAAACTAGGGCATCAGATATTTTGCAGTTCTAATCATAGTTTTGGGAAAATGAGTATGCTTCTCAGATCGCCTTAAGGAGGCACATATTTCTATCGAATCAAATCTGAAAGATACCTAATTTGAAAAATTAGGGTTTCTCTATCAAATCCTAGGTCCACCAGAAGCAGACTTACAGAAAAGCTTTTGAGCAAGCATCAGATTGAAGAAAACTCATTGGTCAAAGAAGAAGCTGCAGATCCAGAAGGATATGAAGACAAAGCATAAGAAGGAATATACCAAACAAACAAAGATAAGTATTTGAATTGTCTTTCCTATACATGTTGTGTATTATGCATGATAGAGTGTTTGCATTAATGACAATATACTACTAGTATGCATGTTATGGGTAAGTAGCCCATGGTGTTATACAACACTCCATTGCTACTTATCTAGAATGAAACCTCTTTGTTGACATATTCGATTAGTGCACAATCTCAATGATGTCATGGTAGAGATGGAAGGCATCTGGAAAGTTTCTGTGTGTATACAAGATATGGTTGAATGTTGTATTGGCTAAAATAGTTGCATGATTATATTATTATGCATAAGAATTTGTCATTATGCATATGTCCTATGAAATGTTTCTAACCATGCAACTGGTGCATTTGACTTGTACAAAAGATCAAATACAATCACCAACAAGAAAAGGATGAGACTTGTTTCGAAGAACAAGTGATGACAATTCAAGATTCACTCCAATAAACATACATGAACCTGAAGCTCCCAGGGATAGAGTCACCTTGATGAAAGAAAAAGCTTTAGAAGAATATAAGAGAGCGATAGATCCACCTCGAGAGATGAAAACCACCCTGGGCATGAGAGATAACTCAAGATGAAGAAAAGCATGACGGGACTTCCAACCAAATTAAGAGTCCTCATATACACTCTAGTTATGGGGCACAGTTGAGTGACATCATTGATGCAAACCCTTCCAAATATGGAAGAAGCTATGATCAAAGAGTACAAGTTGATCATGGGGAATGATGTCTAGGATATGGTTCTGAGACCTAAAGGGAAGTTTGTATTGTCTTCCACGTGGATCTACAAGAAAAATTATACAAAGCAAGGCTCATGGTTTGTCTCAGAAAGAAGGAATAGACTATGGCATGACATATTCTATTGACTAGAAACACTTCTCCATTGAAGTAGAAGTATATATCGAGAAAAGAACCACCTGTGTAGAATAGGCTTTGTACGAGCTCATAAGGCACCCATAGATAAGCATAGCCACTTACATAAGGAGCTTGAAGATCACCTAGAATGATGAATATCGTAACCTTCACTACAAGGTTGAAGATGGAAACCTATAGAAGACAATGAGCTCACAGATGGGTGCAAGAGGAAATTTTTAACAAAGTTCAAGATAAAGTGATCTTGGTATCTAGTAACTTGAGATGAATACATAGAAGATCGGTAGCAGAGAATGCTACATGTCAGTACAAAATGCAGAGGGAGGATGATGCTCCGCTTCAAGGGGAGTGACTGCAGAAGATCTCTAAGTATGATATGGTACGACAAGATGGACAACTTTCTGATGGACTAAGGCTTTACCAAGAGTAAAGTGGGTTCCAACCTTCAAGGTTGAATGCAGAAGACTGGGATATGTCAATGACCTAATAGGATGAACTCATGGTAGAAGCAATGATGGAAGAATACTTATCATTAATAAAGAAATGATGTTTGGGATATAGTACCCAAACCAGAAAGCAAGAGTGTGGTATCTTCCAAGTGGATCTGCAAGATAAAACATGCTATTGATGGAAGTATTGAAAAATACAAGGAAAGGTTTGTGGCTAGAGGATTCTCTCAAAGAGAGGGAATTGATTATGAAGAGACATTTGCACCAGTAGAAAGATACACTTCCATCAGAACCGTCATGGCACTTGCTTCCATGATGAAGTGGAATCTACACCAGATGGATGTAAAGACCAACCTTCCTGAATGATGTGATTAAGGAAGAGGTATACATCGAACAACCACAAGGATTTGAAGTCGAAGACATAGTGACTCATATATGTAAGGTTCAATATGGACTGAAGCAAGCCTCTAGAGCTTGGTATGGAAGAATAGATAGCTTCTTGACAAGCTTGGGCTTTATCAAAAGTAAAGTTGATCCTAACCTTTACCTTAAGGTTATGGATGATGAATCTATCATACTATTGTTGTATGTGGATGATCTATTTCTGATAGGAAATGAGAAATAGATCACAAAAATTAAGGAGAAGATAGCTGAAGAATTCGAGATGAAAGATCTTGGATTGATGCATTATTTCCTCGGGCTAGAAGTATGGTAGAGCCCAGAAGAAATCTTTCTGAACCAGAGAAAGTATGCAGTGGGAATCTTAAAAATATTTGATATGTTGGATTGTAAAGCCATGGACACACCCATGGATGCCAACCTAAAGTTGTTATCTGATGAATCATCAAAGTTAGTGGATGTGACTTGGTACATGCAGATTATTGAGTCGTTGATGTATTTGATGAATACAAGGCCAAATGTATGCTTTGTTGTGAACACATTGAGTCAGTATCTAGTTAAACCTAGATGGGTTCACCTGATAGCTACAAAGCATGGGATGAGGTACCTAAAAGGTATGATAGAATTTGGATTATACTATGATGGAGATCATGACTACAGATTGTATGGATACAGATATTCATATTGGGTAGGAAGTGTCACAGACAAAAAGGGGAACCTCAAGTGGATGTTATTGTCTGAGATCTGCCATGATCTCATGGTCTAGAAAGAAATAGTCCAGTGTTTCTCTCAACACAGCTGAAGTAGAGTACATAGCAACTTGCTCCGCTATTTGAGAATCCATATGGCTTCGGAAATTGATCACAAGTCTATTTGATTTGGAATTGGATACCACAATGATTCTATGTGACAACCACAGTTGTATAAAGATGACAGAGAATCATGTGTTCCATGGTAAATCAAAGCACACAGAAATACAATATTTTTACATAAGGGATATGGTACTGAAGGGAGACATGAAACTCCAGTATGAGAGTATCGATGATCAAGTTATTGATATGTTGACCAAGATTTTGTGACAAGCTTGGTGTAGTTCGAAAAGACTTTCCTCGCAAGTAGGAGTAGTAATGTTGATGCTGAAGACTTTCCTTGCAAGGAGTGTAATATCCCTACTGATATTCTCAAATGAAATATTCCCAACCAATTTGACTGACTAGGGAATTGGTTTTGTGATGGTTTACGAAATTTGTTTCATTCCTCATATAATTTATATTGAGAAATATGCAAACCCATAACAGGGTCTACTTGTATTCAATGCCCAAAAAAGAAGAACAATCCATAATATACATTAGACAATAGAGCACTAAGCCTGTAATAGCAGTACTATGATTCCTAATGATACATATTTAACCCAATTGTCAACGTACGGTAGCAAACTAAAACACTTCACAATCTAACCTGTCAACGAAGAAATGTTTTCAACTCTTTGTTTGACAACGAATCTGCCCTTTCAAATACTGTAACATCGATGGTTTATGCCAAGATAAGCATGAAAACACCACTGTAATATTCCCTCACAATGGACTACTGAAAAGTGTTTAAGTTTGCTTATATTTTTGGTTCAAGACTTCCGTAAAAAAGTTGTACAATGACCATGACCCCTTTTACTGCTAATATGTTTCTTTGTGAGGAATAATATTGTGTTTTTGGAGATTCCTTTTTTAGAGATTTTATCAAACAGTTTGGGTCTCGTACAACATAATGATTGTCATAATATATGTATATTGGAAATGGATTTTTGCTTGCATTAAATACTAAAGGCAGTACCAAGTTATAAGAAATTGCAATGCCCAACTATAATTGTAGTAGCAGTAATACACTAGCAGTAAGCTGAGTATAGTGTACCTCCTAACCTGCTAATAACAGCAGCGAAAATCAAGATCCTTATGGCTGTATCAGCTTGTTTTAATGCCCATAATTGGTACTTAAGGCTGTAAGTAGCTGATAGTCATAACTGGACTACCCAGAATTAATGTTTAAGGCATCTTCTAGATGAAAGTCTAGAGTAGAAGCACCCTGTTGTTTGTAACAGTCCCAAACTAATACCACACTAATAATAATGTTGATAGTATGTCCAAAGATAGGATGCATGCAAGTTCTGCCCGAAAGATAAGAAGATAGTCCTCTGAATGTGCCCTAAATGGAGTAATAATCACCCAAGACGGTGATGTGCCCTTGTGGATAAGAGAGACAGAGGCATGCAGAAGCTATACTGGATTTATAATAGCCAACAAATGGATATGGGTATTTCCAGTTGTTTCCCAGCAGCACATGTGCACCTGCAATAAACTCTTTCTCTGATAGTTGAATGACTGAACCAATAAGTAAGAAGATAATGAATACCTGATGGTAGATCTAGATGATCTACCCCAAAGTGATTAGGGTAGATAGATTTCACTGTTGAAACCCCTTGCTAGCTAAAGATCTTTGTCTCCAACCCCAACTTGTTGCTTCGACACCTGCTGCTGTTGCTCTAGAAACCAAACTCAATAATAATGACCATCCCCTTTTGGTTAAACTAACCTTCTTATATAGTTTTTAGGGTTTGCATGCATGTCACTTTTAGGGTTTGCATGCATGTCAATTTTAGGGTTTGCATGCATGCCACTTTTAGGGTTTGCATGCATGTCACTTTTAGGGTTTGCATGCATGTCACTTTTAGGAACATTGCAGTCCTCCCTCGCCAAAGATTGCTTGTCCTCAAGCAATCAACAACTGTCAACAAAAAAATGCATCCGAACACCAATACCAAGATCCATATGAACCACTGGATCACCTCATGCCTCCTTGCCAGCCAATCATGAATTGACCCCTTGATATCGGGATCCCAAACAACCCTTTGATTGATACCAAAATCCATCTGGATGCCCTCAATGAGACAAGCAATCATAAGTTTCACAAACTCCTCAGAAGACTGCTCCATCATGCCTCCAAACCTAAGCATCCCTCGACAAAATCCTGGAAGCAAAGGTTGGCCCTCTCCTCCATAGCCACTCCACTGATGTCGACTGAGCCTGTAAACCTGGGTGTCTCCATCTCCGTCATATACCTTTCTGCCCAATATATGTATGCATAAACTGCCTTGTGCTTCTGTAGTAAGGCCTCTATATTTGCTGGATGTTGTGTGGCCTTCTCTGGTGGTTTCCTGAAGGTAACCCAACACTCTGTTTCCCACTCAATATTTCCCTATCGGAGTACTACCTCTATCCTATGTGATGTCACTATTGTGGGAGGGTAGGTATTCATCCCTCTCAATACTACCTTCTGTCCCTCTGCTCCTGTGAAATCCATCTCCATGGTCTAGTAGTTCATGGAATACTTCCCTAGGGAATACATCCACTGAACTTCTAATACCACCTTCGTTTTAGGTACATCTACCACATAGAATGTCTCTATCACTGTATAATTCCCAAGTGTTACTTTTAATTTAGGAATCCTCTGACTACACTCCATGGTGTGACTTGCTGCAGCTACTGAAAACCCATCAAAACTCTCAGTCTGAATGTCTCTCTATTTAACCCATGTAGCATCAATAAAGTTGTGGGATGCCCCGCCATCTATCAACACTCCCAATCTATGGCCCTGTACGGTACCTCTGATCCGGAGAGTGTGGAATCTAGGAACCCCTGTCATGGTAGCAATGGTACCTCCTGAGGGCAACCACTCCTTAACTATCTTTGGTGTCTCTCCCTGCTCCTGATCCTGATAATCCTCATCCTCCTCATTGTCGAAATAGGCCTCTATGTAATAAGCCTGTCCCTTCCCTGAACATCTGTGACCTGGTACCCATGGTTCCTGGCAAGTGAAACATAACTTTTTTCTTCTAAATTTTTGTCGGGTATCATTGTCCATCCACTCTTTCTTAGGCCATTTTGGGAGGAAGCCTAATTTTGGGTATTGCATCCTACAAATCTCTAGTCCGTATGATGACATCTGCTAGGGTGGTGGGCCTGTAGGACTTGACCCATCGCCATAAGGGTTCAGAGAGGGCCTCTGTAAACAACATAACCAATTTGCTCTCTGAAATATCTGTCACCATGACGGCTACCCTATGAAACTATGAAATAAATGTATCTGGACTACCTGTCTTCTTGAGTTGTTCCAACTCTCTAAAGTGTACCTCAGGGTCTTTTCGATCAAACCACTTAATGAGCCTCTGTGTAAAGTCTAGGTACAATGCGATGGTATTGTGACCCAGTGTCA
Organism: Pseudotsuga menziesii; assembly: GCA_001517045.1. Classification (NCBI taxonomy): domain Eukaryota; kingdom Viridiplantae; phylum Streptophyta; class Pinopsida; order Pinales; family Pinaceae; genus Pseudotsuga; species Pseudotsuga menziesii. Next base: position 115,459 of record LPNX010556115.1, on the reverse strand, counting down.
CTAACCCGTGGTACCACCACTCATGGGATTCTCCATCTAAATGCAAGGTAGCCAATTTAATGGCATCTGTCTCAATCACGAGGTTGAGCTGGAAGTATGTATCCAACTTTTGCAACCAATTCCGGGCTGGGTCACCCCGAGTACCCTCAAAGGTGGGGATAGTCAGTTTCCCTACGGTGCGTTGTAACTCATAATTCTGGGTGAAAGGCCTATTGTAAGCTCTGGGTTTGTTCTTAGAAGTTAGTGAAGGTCATGGCTGAATGAAAGTCCTCTCCTAAAGCTATATACTCTCTCAGATAGGCACTCATGGATTCTTCTGGTTCTGCTTGTGCTAGAGGCACTGCAATTGGACTATCTAAGAATTGAGGCATGGTGGGTCAGAAAGGCTTGTATATATGGGGATGGCTCTACATGTTGGTATGTAAGTGCTCCCTAATACTGTTCGTGGATACCCTATCACTATTGGGAAACAAGGGATTGTGTGGGGTGGCCCTTTTTTCTCTGTCATTTTCCCGAAGGTACTCATCATTTCTTTTTTCCCAGTAGTGAGTTCTTTTATGGCTGATATGAGACTAATGAAAGTTGTTCTGTCATCATTGGCCATTGTTTCTTTTCCCTTTTTAGACTGATACTCTTTGTCCCCCAAATCTATGTCCTCTAATTCCTCTTCTCCTCTATTACTGTCTCTACCCCTCTGTCTCCGGTAAGTAATGTTGTATGGGTCTCCTGAATTCATTTATAATTTTTGCATGCCCACAGCTAGCAAGGAAAATAGCTTTGATACCACTGTAATATCCCAACTGATATTCTCAACTGAAATATTCCCAACTAATTTGACTGACTAGGGAATTGGTTTTGTGATGGTTTGCGAAATTTGTTTCATTCCTCATATAATTTATACTAAGAAATATGCAAACCCATAATAGGGTCTACTTGTATTCAATGCCTAGAAAAGAAGAACAACCCACAATATACATTAGACAAGAGAGCACTAAGCCTGTAATAGCAGTACTATGATTGCTAATGATACATATTTAACCCAATTGTCAACGTACAATAGCAAACTAAAATACTTCACAATCTAACCTGTCAACGAAGACATGTTTTCAGTTCTTTGTTTGACAATGAATCTGCCCTTTCAAATACTGTAACAACAATGGTTTATACCAAGATAAGCATGAAAACACCACTGTAATTTTCCCTCACAATGTACTACTGAAAAAGTGTTTAAGTTTGCTTATCTTTTTGGTTCAAGACTTTTGTTAAACAATTGTACAATGACCATGACCCCTTTTACTGCTAATATGTTTCTTTGTGAGGAATGATATTGTGTTTTTGGAGTTTCCTTGTTTAGAGATTTTATCAAAAAGTTTGGGTCTCATACAACATAATGATTGTTATTATTCATCTTTTTGGAAACAGGTTTTGAGAGCTCGATGAGCTAATTAGGGTTAATGACGAATTGCCTTGGCCATCATTGATTTTGGTGGTGAAACTTATCCATCCTAGTCAATTCAAGAGGGTAGGTCATCCAAATCTATCATATGAGCTTCAACACTTCAGCATATTCATCATTTTTGTAGGGATTCGAGGGCATCTAGGCATAAAGAATTGAGGAAGGGTGTATTCATCAAAGATAGGGAAACATATTTTTTATTGTACAAAGGACTTATCAGCAGTGGGTTACTACAAGAAAACATGGGCCCTAAGTTAATATCATACTCATATTAAGGGAAAGAATTGTTGTAGGAGGTGTTCATAATGAGGGGCACCAATATCCATTAACGAAGCACGCAATGGTTCATTGAGAGATCATATATTTCACCTTCTATCACTGACTAATTATTTATTATGTGGGCCTTTGCTACAGCCATCACCATACACTTCATTCATTGTTTAAGGAAAAACATCAGCAGCATGCAAAGTGTGTACTAGGATGCATGAACCAGAGACATCTCAGTACACAATAAATATCATATTTTAGTATCAGACCTGTCTGACGTAATTTACAGGCATGTATACATGTTTTAATGAATCCAAACAGCTCTAAAAATTGTTCTCTTCAATCTGGTTTATTCATTAGTTTACTGTTGCTATAATTGTTGATGAGTAATATTATCATGGGAGATATTTTCTATGCAATGTCGCATGAAATGTGCACTATAAATCTATAGAAATCAAATCTATCACAATTCCAACTCTCTTGATCACCTACAGTAGGGAAATTAAAAGTAATTGCAAAGTTTCAAGTCAAAATTGTCCCATCGTAAGCTACAACAGAATATTCACAAAGTTTTTGATAAAAGTTCACAACCAAGTCTTGCGAGCCAAAATTGCAAATTATCTCAGAGTTAAAAATATTCCCAAGAACTTAGCCCACTCAGTCAACTGTTGGAAAACAAATTTGCTCTTATTGGCTTGGGATATTACAAGGAGGAACAGTGATGTTGATGCTGAAGAATTTCATCGTAAAGAGGAACAATGATGTTGATGATATAGATCCTTCCTCGCAAGGAGGAACACTGATGATGATACATACTTTCCTCGCAAGGAGGAATGATGAAGATATGGACCATTCTCGAAAAGGATAAATAGGTCAAAGATATGGACCCTTCTTGAAAAGGAGAAATAGGTCAAAGATATGGACCATTCTTAGAAAGGAGAAACACGTCGAAGTTATGGACCCTTCTCGAAAAGGAGAACAGGTCAAAGATATGGACCATTCGCAGAAAGGAGAACATGTCGAAGATATGGACTCTCTTTGAAAAGGAGGAACAAGATGAATATATGGACTCTCCTCAGAAAGGAAGAACAGGTCGAAGCTATGAAACCTCCTTAGACAAAGGGGTGTGTAAATTGAACCCAAGAGATAGAACAACTACACTCACAAAATTGCTAATCAAACATGCAAAATTAACACCAAAGGAGACTGAAATTGGAGCATAACACTAATCTATATTGAGTAAGTGTACAATAGCCAACCTTATGAAGTAACAGGCTGATATAATATATGATTACATGATATATTTGAATGTATAAAGATTCCATTCGAAATAGTCAAAAAGCAGGCTTACCAAAACTACTCAAATCCCCCATAGGTGCATAAAGCAGTTTCCAAATCTAGGTAGATGCTGGTGAATTGGCTAAGTCAAGTGGGAAATATAAAGAGGGATGGAAAGAAAACTCATACATGCTTTTATTTGGAGAAAAGGAGGGAGGATGGTGTGGGAAAAAAACAAGGCAGTTACAACTAGTCTAGCTTTTCCTATGCCTTAAATCATAAATAAAACAAGGCATCTTTATAGAAAAAGCAAATATGCGCTTTGGAGAATATGGAATAAATAAAACATGCTAAAATGGGTTTCTGGGATGTTTTCCAAGCGCTCCATGACTCAGTTTAACATGTGTTGACTTCTAGGACATGTAGAAGGCAACTAGCACAGAGTGGAATCTAGGAAAGTAGGTAATAAGACAAACATGATTAAATTAATGTCTAAGGTAGGTAACTATGGGTTGATTATTCTAACACCCCCCCTTAATCCTGAATTTATGAGTAAATATAAAAAAACTATAGGGCCTAGCAACAAGGCTTAGTCACCCTTTACATACTGCTTGTCCATACAACCAAGGAAAGAGGCAAAAACCTAGTGGGAAAATCCTCCCTTAAACATGGACAGGAAAACAAAATTTGGAAATCTTGTCATCAATCATGCTTCACAGCATGATCAGAAATCCCCAGCAGTGATTTGATATTACTGAATGTCTTCTCACAAAAAAATTTGGTGAAGATGTATGCTATTTGTTCTGAAGATGCACAGAAGAGTAGATGAATGGTACCATCATGCACAAGCTGTCTGATGTAGTGCATATGGATCTCAATGTGCTTGGTTCGTTGTCTCTGAACTAGATCATTGTAGATTCAAATGGTGCTCTGATTATCACAATATATAATAGTTGAAAACTCTGATTCGAAGTCACATTCTCCAAGTATTCCCTGCAACCACAAACATTGAGTTGCTGCATTTACAACTCCTCTATACTTTGCTTCTGTAGATGAGAGTGCTATGGCACTTTGCTTCTTGCTTGACCAACTGATTGGTCCTTATGCAAGCATGAACACATATCTTGATGTAGACTTTTGATCTGTGTTGTCACCTTCCCAATCACTGTCAGTAAACCCAATCAAATCAAGATCATATTTTGCTTTGTAGAAGATCCCATGAGTTCTTGTTCCTTGAACAAAGTTTAGGATCCTTTTGGCTGCTCTCCAGTGGATCTCATGAGGTTGATCCATGTATCTCTAAGCCACACTAACTACATAAGATATATCAGGTCGAGTGTGTGTAAGATAAAGCAAACACCCAATCAACTGCCTATACAGTGTATTATTTACCATAGGAGAAGAACCTGCTTCTTCAAGCTTAACTCCTGAAAGGAAGGAAGTCTTTCTTGGCTTGCAATATTTCATGTTGAACTTGTTCAACAAATCTAAGGCATACTTGGATTGATGTACTTTGATTCCATGTTGGGATTGAGCAATTTCGAGACCCAAGAATTGACTCAACAATCCCAAATTTGTCATAGAAAATGCATGGTTCATTACATCCTTCAAGGAGGCAATATATTTCTTTGAACCTCCTGTAATTAGAAGGTCATCCACATGCAAGAAAATAATCATCAAAGAACCATGAATCAGCTTCAAATAGACATTAGGATCAGACTTGCATCGAACAAAACTCAGTGGTAGAAAAAAGCCATCAATCTTGTCAAACCAAGCCCTGGGGGCTTGCTTGAGCCCATACAATGATTTCTTTAACCTGCACACTAAATATGGATTAGAAATAGACCCTTCAGGTTGCTGCATGTAAATCTCCTTAGTGAGATCTCCATTTAGGAAAGCACAATTCACATCCATGTGATGTACCTCCCATTGCTTCGAAGCTGCAATGGCTAAAGCTAGCATTATGGAGTCCATCTTTGCCATTGGTGCATAGGTTTCATTGTAGTCAATACAATGTACTTGTGAGTATCCCTTGGCTACCAATATTGCCTTATATTTCAAAGGTGAACCATCTACAGCAAACTTAGTCTTTAAAACCCACTTACATTGAACTAGCTTCCTCCCTGGGGGAATATCAACCAGTTCCCAAGTGTTGTTCTTCTAGAGCAAGCTGAATTCTTCTTTCATGGTTGTTTGCCATATTGGATCATGTGCTGCATCTTGATATGTATGTAGATCTGATTCAACCATCAGATAGCACTTCTCATCAAATAGAGGATCTTTCCAACAAAGGGCACTCTCAAATTGAGATCTAGTCCTCCTAGTGTCATTAGGATTTCTAGCTAGTTCCCTAGCTGCATGGATGGTATTTGCTGCCCATTTTGGTCTTGTAGGACTGTTAGGATTTGCAATCAAATCATCATTATCAGACATATCAGAATAAACAAACTCATTAGTATCTTCACTTACAATCAATGGATCTGTTGGTGAAGAAGACTCTCCAACTTCAACTGCTACTAAAGGCTCTTCTTGCAACTGAACACTTCTTTCAATGAGAGCTTTGTTAGTGCTCAAGTTTATCAGATTGTACCCTTTTGAATCTTCAGAATACCCAACAAATAAGCACTCTTGGATTTGGGGCTACAAAGCCTTCCTCTTTTCTATTGGAATTCTAGCCCAAGCCTTTAAGCCAAAAATCCTGAAATGGGTCACATCTGGCTTGTGCCCACTCCAAGCTTCAAAAGGAGTCATACCATCAAGATACTTGTCAGGCATCCTATTCTGGATGTAGGATGCATATTTTATAGCCTCATCCCTCCATCATGTAGGTTGCCATCTCCTTCAACGACCTGTTCTTTCTCTCAGCAACACCATTTTGTTGTGGTGTGTAAGGGATCGAATTTTGCATCTGAATACCTGCATCTTTACAATACTGAATGAACTCAGACTTGACATACTCACCACCATTTTCACATATGAGGATCTTCAGTTTCCTGCTAGATTGGTTTTCAACTAAGGCTTTAAAGACTTTGAAGAGGTCAAAAACTTCAGACTTATGCTTTAGGAAGTGAACCCAACAATACCTGGAAAAGTCATCTATGAAGGTGAGTGCATATTTGGCTTGAATCATGGACATATGAGGAAATGGACCAGTAATTTCACTATGGATCAACTCAAGAAGTGCAGAGGTTCTCTCATGACTAGCTCTCTCATACTTGTGCTCTGGGTGTTTTCCTAGGATACAACCTTGACAGACTCCCTTAGAAAACTTGACCTTTGGTAACCCTATGACCATATCTTTTTCACTCAAATCAGAAAGATACTTGTTGCTAAGATGGCCAAATCTTTCATGCCAAAGCTTGCTTGCCTCATTAGCATGAATTAGAAGAGGATAGGGGTTTGAGTAGGGTAGAAAATGGGAAAACATGTATACCTTCGAAGTGTGATCAACAACACCTTTTTCTATGAATTTACCATTCGAAATCTCAGTTATTTCAACATCATCAGGGGAGAAGATGACCTTCTTTGGAGAGCCAGTGTGATTCATCTGGTACACTGACAAGAGATTAGAGGCAAGACCTGGAACATACAACACTCTATTGAACTTACCATGGTCAAGATCAATCCTTCCCTTCCCCAAACTGTCAGTGAGAGAGTCATCTCCTAAAACTATTGGTGGACCTTTTGACATGTCAAGAGAGGAGAATGCCTCTTTTGTTGAAACCATATGTCTAGAAGCTCCAGAGTCTATGATGAAGCTAGGTGAGCTTGATGTGCCAGCAACCAAGGCATGTACTCTCTCTCTGTCCTATGAATTTGATCCTCCTTCCCTCTTCTTTGAGCAATCAAGAAGGGAGATATTATTCTTCTCCAGGAGTTGGGTTAACATGTCAATTTGATTCTTCATACAAGATCTCTCAGGATGATAGCCCTTACTGTAGTATGCGCACTTGCTCATTTGTCCTTTGTTCTTCTTCTTCTGGGAGTTCTTCTTGGAATCTTGGGAATCCTCTTGAGACTTAGACTTGTCTCTCTTTTGTTCAGGTGGATTTTTAGCTTTTTTATTGCTTTTTGAATCCACCCTTGAATATCCAGAAACCAAAGCTTGGTCTTTGGAAGGTTTGATGGTTCCCATCATCACCAACTTATCTTGTTCCTGTGTGAGGGATTCCATGAACTCTGTAAGCTTAGGCATCTTCTAAGCTTGAGCTGTCAACTTGGTGGCATGGAAGGTTGAAAAAAACACTGAATAGTCAGGGCCAAGCTTCAAGAGTATGGCCAAAACTAGTTTCTCTTCCTTCTTTTCTATCCCACACTGTTTCAACTGCAAAATAAGGTCCTTAAACTTGGAAAAGTAGAGTTGCAATGATTTGAAGACACTGGGACTCAAGGAGATCAGCTCATTCTCAATTTGATGTCCTCTCATCTCATTTGTCTTTCCAGAAAGCTCTACAATATTCTCCCACACTTCATTAGGTGATGTCAATCCATCAAGATGGAAGAGGAGGTCTCTTGAAATGCTCAAACACAAAAGACCATAGGCCTCATCCCTCCTGTTGTGCCATTTGATTTTCTTTGCAGCTGCATTGGGCTCTACCTCATTTTCCATAGTCACCCATGAGAGATTCGAATGCATAAATATGCCATTCAAAATAGTCAAAAAGCAGGCTTACCAAAATTAGTCAAATCCCCCATAGGTGCATAAAGCAGTTTCCAAATCTAGGTAGATGCTCACGAATTGGCTAATTGAAGTGGGAAAGCTAAAGAGGGATGGAAATACAACTCATACATTCTTTTATTTGAAGAAAAGGAGGGAGGATGATGTGGGAAAAAACAAGGTAGTTACAACTAGTCTAGCTTTTCTTATGCCTTAAATCAGAAATAAAACAAGGCAGCTTTACAGAAAAAGCAGATATGCACTTTGGAGAATCTGGAATAAGGAAGACATGCTAAAATGGGTTTCCAGGATGTTTCCCAAGTTCTCCATGACTCAGTTTTATCATGCGTTGACTTCTAGGACATGTAGAAGGCAACTAGCATAGAGTGTCATCTAGGAAACTAGGTAATAAGACAAAAATGATTAAATTAATGTCTAAGGTAGGTGAATATGGGTTGATTATTCTAATAAGGGGGAGCAGGTTGATGATATGGATCCTCCCCTGAAAGGGGGGAGTGATGATGAGACTGCCATTGATGATGGGATGGAAGTGAAGCTCCAATATGAAAGATGACAAGTGCACCTGAATATGATGACAAGGTCCGACATTCACTTGTGGATGATAGTATCCTCTCTTGAATATGGTCTTGTAAGAAATAAAACTATGTTCCTGAGAGTGGTCCTTACTACCTAAGGATGGTTCTGCAGACGTTACTATCACATGGAGAGTGTACCCACATTCATTTGTGGATGTCGTAGAATAACAATTGCTTAGGAGTGGCCCTAGATTTGAAGTTTAGGATGTTCTATGATGAGTCCTTACAGACGACAGAGCCTACATTTAGGTGCATTCGAGATCTGCTTTGCAGATGTTACTCTCACATGGAGAGTGTACCTACATTTATATGTGTATGTCATAGTCTAACATTCGCTTGTGAATGGTCCTAGCTTTAATGTTAAGGATGTGTTACACATATTTCTCATCATAATCATTTCATGAGAACCAAACATCATAATTTTCCTCAAATCCTCAAGTTGTGAAGTTGAAATTGGGCCAAGATCAGTGATTTCATGTTGTTAAGCACGACCGCACTTTCCTTGTGGTCAATGTGTGTTACCCTTATGCGTAACGCCTTTTTTCCTTGAACAATAAGCGATGCCACCACCACTTACCTTCATACAATGAATGATGATCCTTGGGTAATGCTCTGTCTTAGTGGACAAAGAGCGGTGCTCGAGTTCTAAAGGTAAAAGAAGAATATTCAAGAGGCTTCTCGAACCTTAGCTTCGTGGAAGCCTCATCCATAGATTTCTGGACCACCTAGGATTGAGATCCATCCTTATAGGATCTCCCTTCCACATCACCTATGGGATCCCTATCCTCCCATGGCTATAAATATTGGCTTACCCCCCATGGGTAAAGGGAGGAATATCATGTTACAACATTAAAACTCTAGCCAAATCTAGCCAAGGAGAGTGAGAATTAGGTGGAAAAGTTTGACGCTTGGGAGGCAAGGCTTTGCTTGAGAAGAGACTTCTCAGCACTAAGGCTTTTGGTTGTAATTTATCTCTCTATTTCATTTATGCAATAAAAGTTCCTTTTCCATGAATGATATTGTGTATGAATCACTATTATCATTGTTGAACTCCTTAGTCATCAGCATAGGATCGTAGATTGAGCTTGGTACTTTAATCTTGTATATGCTTTGTTGTGTCTTTTTTGCAGGTTAATTTGTGGAGATCAAACACTTCAAGGGACACCCTATTATAGGTTGTGATAGGTAAAAGAGTTCATTCCATAAATCTATTTGATCTTAGGGGACGTGCTTTTAGTTGATGTGACTTCTTTGTTCTAGGTTTGAGTGTTTCAGGCTAGGGAAACTACTTCTATCCACAAAAGGTGAGTATTTCCGTTAACATGATTTCCTACGATGAGTCCTTACAAATGCCGTAGTATAACACTCGCATGGGGTGGTCCTAGATTTCACATTGAGGATGTCCTACGATGAGTCCTTACGGATGTCATAGTATAACACTCACATGGGGTGGTCCTATCTTTCACATTGAGGATGTCTTATGATGAGTTCTTACGGACGACAGGGCCTGCATCTAGGTGCGGTCGAGATCTGCATTTATAAACGATACTCTTGCATGGAGCGTATGCCTACATTTACATGTAGATACCATAGTATAACACTCACTTGGAGTGGTCATAGCTCTAACAGGATGAGGATGGTCTACGATGAGTCCTTACGGATGATAGTGTTGATTTTATTTAAATTGCTTAGATGATATCTTAAAACAATTAGTCACTAGAAGATCACTGAAAGAACAACATGCATAGAAACATAAGAACACAAGAACACAAATATTTTTCCTTGGGGAAACCACAAGGGAGAAAAACCCGCAAAACTTCCTCAGTATAGAAATCAACCAGTGCAGTGTAAAACCCAGACAACAACTACTCTCTTCTTCCTAGCGCACTAATCCTTCTCTCTCTTGCTAAGATAGCTTGAGTGAGTGTGTACAAATGGAGAGGAGCGCCTCCCTATTTATATTCTTCAGTTGACTTGACTCCTAACTTAGCAGGGCCGACTTCTCTAACTGACTGGCCCTACTAGACAACTTGTCACCACAAAATAACATTTATTATATTGACACTTGGGTACTATTGACCTAACTTACATTCAGAGGTTTACATTGCTTCTTTCAATGACTCTAACAAGACCAAACTCATCTCTTGAGGGAGGAATACAATACACATTAGAATATCTTCTGAAGTTACAATAATTTAACACTCCCTCTTAACTAGGAAGGTATTCAATATCTGCTACAACAAATGTACAACTATCTAGTGAGACTCTATCTGTCATAGGAAGTTTTGGAACATTGTCTAACATCTTCATCATCAATCTCAGCTGGGACATCTTCTATGATATTCATCTTCTGTGAATCTTCTATTTGTCTTTTACTGTATCATATTTTGGACCATCTTCTATAGTCTTCGTCTTTCATACTCTCTTGAATCATCATCTATTTATCTTTATCATCTTCTAGATCTTCTTCTATAGTCTTTGTCTTTTGTATGTTCTTGAACATGTTCTATTTGTCTTCTACTGGACCTTCTTCTTGAAGCATCAGTATGTAAATATTGAATCATCGTCTATCTAGATCATCTTCTATCATATCAGTATGCGGATGCTGAAACATCATCTATAACTTTATTACCTACAATATCTATGTAAGGATACTAATAATCATGAACAATCATCATTGGTCTGTTAGTGCTAAAAACTCAATCAGCCAACTGATCAATACTAAAGAAAACATACATCACAACAATACTGACCACCAACATCTCAATAGTCATCATCATACCAAGCATGTCAAAAAGCATCATCATCTAACAGTATAATAATACTACACCAATCATCAAGCTTCTCAACAGTCACCAACGATCATCAGTATAACAATACTGAGGATACATATTGCCCTTAATCTTCTTCGGAACAACATCACAGTGAGTTATCTGGTAGATCCATCTGGGAATTTTGTCTAACTTACTAACTCTTTCGAGCCAAACAAGCCTAGTTAGACACATGGATCTCCCTGGGGAACAAACAAGCCTTGTCTGGCTTACTAACCCTTTCGATCCAAACAAACCTAGCCAAACATACTAATCCCCCTAGGATCGACAAGTATTTAGTATGGCCTACTAACCCTTTTGGGCCAAACAAGCCTAGCCAGATGTACCCTCCCCTAGACTGGCCTACTCACCACTGCATCCAACATCTATTGGCGCTCCCTCTTTCAAGAGAGGTCCTTTCATACTACACCAATATTGTCTCGAAAGTATTCAAACTTTACATGAGCCTGAGGCTTAGTCAATACATATGCTACTTGTTCCTCAATGAGAACATACTTGAGCTTTACAACTCCCTTTTGAACCATATCCCAAATGAAATGATATTTGATCTCAATGTGTTTCAAATTATTATGAAATACATGATTCTCTGCATCTTGATACAACTCTAATTATCACAAAGGATATCAATGACATCTATCTCTACATCGAATAATCCTAACAACATCTTTCAAATCCATACTGCCTCGCTGCAAGCTAAACATGCTACAATGTATTCTTCCTCTGTTGTACTAAGTGCAATATCAGTATGCTTTCTACTGAACCAAGAGATCATGCCTAATCCCAAAATAAAACAACATCATGAAGTACTCTTCTTATCTTTGGCACTTCCGCCCCAATCTTAATCTGCATATCCATGCAATTTGAATTCTCCACTGGATGTATATCTGAGCCCATAATCTAAAGTTCCCTTTAGATACCTCATCACATGTTTTGCACTAATTAGGTGAGTGTGTTTAGGATTCACCATGTACTAACTTAAGGTGTTTATTGCAAAACATATATCTGGTCTTGTATTTGTTAGGTACATCAGTGAACCAATAATATGTCTATATAGAGTGGCATCAATGTCTTCTGAAGTGTCATCATTTAATAGCTTCAAACCGGTACTCATTAAAGTACTCACAGCTTTACAATATGGCATTCCAAATCTCTTTAATATTTCAACAATATATTTTCCTTGATTTAGGAAAATCTCATCTGGATGTTGCCATACTTCAATACCTAGAAAGTAGTGCATCATTCCAAGGTCTTTCATTTCAAATTCTACAACAAGCCTCTTCTTACATTCAATAATCGACTTATCTTCTCCTGTCGGAAATAGATCATCTACATATAGCAACAAAATTAAAATTCCATCTTCATAAACCTTATAGTAAAGGTTGGAGTCTTCTTTACTCTTAGTAAATCCTAAGCTCACCAGGAATCCATCGATCCTTCCATACCATGCTCTAGGTGATTGCTTCAATCCATACAATGCTTTCTTTAGTCGGAATACATGAGTCTTCTGATCATTGATCTTGAATCCTTGAGGTTGTTCAATATAAACTTCTTCTTCAATCAAGCCATTTAGAAATGTCATATTCATGTACATTTGATGTAGCTTCCATTTCATGTTGGAGTCCAAGGCAAGGACAGTTCTTATCGAGGTGTATCTGGCTACTGGGGAAAAGGTTTCTTCATAATCAATTCCCTCTTTCTAAGAGAATCCTCAGGATACAAATCTTGCCTTGCATTTCTCTATACTTCCAACTATCGAGTGTTTGGTTTTGAATATCCACTTCGAGGATACCACTGACTTGTCCTTTGGTATAGGTACTACTTCCCACACATCATTCTTCATAATGGATTGGTATTCCTCAACCATTTCATCATCCCACTCCTTTTGATTTATTGCCTCTTCAAAACAAGTTGGTTCTTTATTGACTAGATCACACATCAAGTCCATATAAATGGGATATGAATTTGGCTTCTTTCTTTATCAGATGGCACCTTCAGGAGCACCATGTCTTTTTGCTTCTTCAATTACTTCACAAGCCTAGGCAGGTTTTCTCTTTCGAGAAATAATTCATTTGGTAAATATTTGGGTAGATGGGGCTCTATCATATCATGCTCTTCAGGTATCTGGTCTTCTTCTTCAACTTTGACTTCTTCAAAAACTTCAACAGTTTTGGGAGTTTCATGCTCCTCTTCATCTTCCTTGTCTTTTCTTGATTTTCTGAAAGTTGTATCCTTGCCAAATGTAACATCTATACTAAGTTCAATTTGACAATATCCTCTGGTCTTTCTCCAAAAAACATTTCTTCTAGAGTTTTGTTCCCAAGGGCACTGTGAGAGATTTTGTTATGTACATATAATGTTGTTCTTGCTGCTTCTGCCCACAGGTACATTGGGAAATCTTGACCATGTATCATAGCATTCACAGCTTCCATGATGGATCTATTCTTTCTTTCCGCCACACCATTTTTTTGTGGATTGTAGGAAATGGTGAGCTCCCTCTTAATCCTTGCTTCTTTAGAGAAATCATTGAATTCACTTGAAGTGAATTCTCCTCCATTATCTAAACTTAGAATATTTATTTTCTTCTTAGAAAGGTTTTCTACTAGGGCCTTAAACTCTTTGGATCTTTCAAACACTTCATCCTTCTTTTTCAAGAAGTATATCCAAGCCTTTTTGGAGTAGTCGTCAATGAAGGAGGAATAGTAAGAGTACCCACTTAATGAAGTGGTTTGCATTGGCCCGCAGATATCTGAGTGAATAATGTTTAAGATACCTTTTGCCTTACTATCACTTTTTGGAAATGGATTCTTAGTATTCTTCCCTTGTGCACATCCTTTGCACACTCCTTCATGTTCTATCTTATTTATGTCAAACCAGTTACCACCTTGCTTACAATTGGAAGGGCTTTGTAGTGAACTTGAGCAAGCCTTATGTGCCATAGCTCACATGGGCTAATGGTACTAGTTGCTAATACAGAATCTGTATGTCCCTTTAGTTTGTAGAGACTTCCTTCTTCAACTCCAATCTCTACTGCATCATTGATAGTCTTGCCTTTGGTCCACATGAGGACTTTTCCATCTACAAAGGAAACTCTGAAGCCTTTCTTTTCTAAGGCTAAAATGGAAAGAAGATTCTTCTTTAGTCCTAGGACAAATAGTACATCCTTCATTTTCATAGACTTTCCAGAATCCATTTTATAGGATACTTCTCCTAATCCTTTAATGGGATATTGGGAATCATCTCCAAGCATCACTTTGTGTGGGGATTCCTTTTGTTCAAGGCATGAGAGTGCCTCCTTGAAATGAGTCATGTGCTTGGAGGCACCATTATCAATCAACCAGGTATCATTTCCTGGTGAGACTGATCCAGTTAAGGCATAGATCAAAACATATTCTTCACTGGATTCTTCATCTTTCTTTGATTTCTCTTCTACTTCTCAATCAATTTCTTCAGCAGCATGTGCTTGAAACCTTCTCATATTCTTGTGTCTTTCTTCTTTCATGGGATAGTTAATGGAAATGTGTCCTAACTTGTGGCAAGTGAAGCATTCAAAACTTAAGAAGTATCTCTTGGGTCTTTTAAACCCTTGAGTCTTAGGAGGATGGCCATGACTCCTTATTTTGCCTCTGGTGTGGGAAGTTAGGGATTACTCCTCATTGTCATTTAGATTTTCTTCTATGGTTGCTATCCTCTCTTCTTATTGGACACATTCTTCCCATAACTTACGGAATTTGGTTAGTTTCCTTCTTGAACAAATTCCTTGGATAAAAGCTTCCCAATCTCTTGGAAGGCCATTCAAAGTTGTCATTACAATTTCTACTTCTTCAACCATGTCACCGATGGCTTCTAGCTGATCTTTTATTTGAGCTACTCTTGAAAATAAGATTCCATAGTCTCTAACTTTTGAGTTTTTACACTTTTGAGTTGATTCCTCAGGGTCATTTTCCTGTTAATGTTTCTCCCTTCAAATAGTCCGGATAGGGCATCAAACATTTCTTTTGGAGTCTCCATGGATAAAACTTGAGGAATCAGGTTGTCTTTGATTGAATCAGCTATGATCCTTTTAGCTATGATCATATCCTTCTTGTGCTTGGATTTGACTTCGTCTCCTTCTGGTTCTTTCACTTCCTCTTTCACAAACTTGTCTAGATCATTCTCTTGGAGGATGAGCATGATTCTATACTTCCATGCTCTGAAATTTTTATCCCCTTCAAGCTTTTAATCTATCTTGGTATTATTTGTCATCTTTAGAAAACTGAGAACCTCAAATGGAAAGAGATGGAAAGATACTTACTTGTAGAAATCAGCTCCTGACTCCCTCCTTCCTGATGTCCTTGGGTTTGAAGAGGAAACCCTAATTTTGCAGCTGGGATCACAGGTAGAGCTCAATGGTGGAAAATATATGCACTCCTAAGGTGAGGTAGACCGTATCTTCCTTTTCCTGAGATTGATGATGAAACCTTAAGAAAATTGAAACCCTAGTTTGTACCAGTAGCAGTAACAGGTCCAAAATTGAAAATTCTTGGAATTCAGTTCTGTCACCACAGAAAGATGCACTCTTTAGAGGCAAGTTGGAGGAGCCCTCTTTTCTGGTTGATCTGTCGAGGGATTTGTTAAAACCAAAAAACCTTAGTTGTGCAGTGCTTCCTTTCAGGGTGGCTTTGATACCATGCTGATTTTCTTTAAATTGCTTAGATGATATCTTAAAACAATTGGTCACTAGAAGATCATTGAAAGAACAAAATGCACAGAAACATAAGAACACAATAACACAAATATTTTTCCTTGGGGAAACCATAAGGGAGAAAATCCCACAAAACTTCCTCAATATAGAACTCAACTAGTGCAGTGTAAAACCCAGATAACAACTCCTCTCTTCTTCTTAGAGCACAAATCCTTCTCTTTGTTTCTAAGATAGCTTGGGTGAGTGTGTACAAATGGAGAGGAGCACCTTCCTATTTATATTCTTCAATTGACTTCACTCCTAACTTAGCAGGGCCAACTTCTCTAACTGACTGGCCCCACTAGACAACTTGTCACCACAAAATAACATTTATTATATTGACACTTGGGTACTATTGACCCAACTTACATTCGGAGGTTTACATTGATTCTTTCAATGACTCTAACAAGACCAAACTCATCTCTTGAGGGAGGAATACAATACACATTAGAATATCTTCTAAAGTTACAATAATTTAACAGACAGGTCCTTCATTCACATGTGGATGAGATCTACACTTAGTTGTAGATGATTCAGCTGGTCAATACTATGGAGCCTCCTCATTAAGGGGGAGTAGGATGATGGAGGATTGCATCATTCTTGGACCTATGTCCTAACGTGATATGGATTTATCATCCCACAAAGAGATCATGTGTAATGCATGTAGTGTGGCGATAAAGGATCAAGAAGATCGAAGTACTTCTACAAAGGATCGAGAAGTTCGAAGTGCTACTGAAAGGGATCGAGAAGATTGAAGTGCTATTGCAAAGGATCGAGAAGATCGAAGTTTTGCTGCAAAGGATCAAGAAGATCGAAGTGTTGTTGCAAAGGATCGAGAAGATCAAAGTGCTACTGCAAAGGATCAAGAAGATTGAAGTGTTGCTGCAAAGGATCAAGAAGATCAAAGTACTGCTTCAAAGGATCGAGAAGATCAAAGTGCTACTAGAAAGGATTGAGAAGATCGAGCTGTTGTTGCAAAGGATCAAGAAGATAAAAGTGTTGTTGCAAAGGATCGAGAAGATTGAAGTGTTGCTGCAAAGGATCGAGAATATGGAAGTGCTACTGCAAGGGATCGAGAAGATCGAAGTGCTACTACAAGGGATCGAGAAGATCGAAGTGTTGTTGCAAATGATTGAGAAGATCGAAGTGCTACTGCAAAGGATCGAGAGCATCGAAGTGCTACTGCAAGAGATTGAGAATATCGAAGTGCTACTGCAAAGGATTGAGAATATTGAAGTCCTACTGCAAAGGATCGAGAAGATCAAAGTGCTGCTACAAAGGATCGAGAAGATCAAAGTGTTTCTACAAGGGATCGGAAGATCAAAGTGTTGCTGCAAAGGATCAAGTGATTGAGTGTTGCTAATGATAAAGACTTAGTGTTGTATAAGATGATGTTCCAATACTAAAGACATCGAAGATTAATTGTTCCAATTATTGATGATTGTTGAAAACTTCCTATGACGTATAGATGTATCACATTGATGATGTTGCATATGCTATCTCTCTCGTTACTCCTATATTTGATGACGATGTTGTCATTAGAATACCCTTCTCGTTAATGGGGAGTGTTGAAATATTGTAACTTCAAAGGATATTCTAAATGTATTTTACTGATGTACCCCAAGGGAGATGTATTATTCCTCCATCGAGATGTTACTATTGTATTTGGTCATCATAGAATCATGATGTAAAGCCTCCATTGTAATTCGGGTCAATAGTACCCTAATGAATATAATATAATATTGTATTGAGTCTTCCTATGTGAAGTCAGCTCAGTAAGTTAAGTAGGGACGACTTGTTAGGTTAAAAGTCAAGTGACAAAAAGAGTATAAATAGAGGAGTTGTGTTCCTCATTTGAACACACACACTCACTTGTATATCGTATAGGAGATATATATATATATATATATCTACTAGAAGAAGGCACACTTTTTTTGGGATCTTGTCTTGTACTTTTGATACTTAGTATACAGAGGAAGTTTTGTTGGGTTTTCTTCCCCATGAGGGTTTCCCAGGATAAATATTTGTGTTCTTTTGTGTGGTTGTGCTTGTCTATCTTTCAACGATCCTTTTGCTTATGGTTATGTTGTTATGATGATAAATGTTATTATATCTGGTATAACCATTAAAAACTTAACAAGGATGAATAGGAAAGGGTGGTGCAAGTTGACTAACCACTTCAATTTTCAATGGCTTTTAATGTATGCATTAACTAACAACCTATATCGGAGTGATTATGTTAGAGTTGGGCCATGTAGCTTCTCATTTTTTATAGCCTGGGATTTTCATGGTGGACATCGATGCTCAAACTCTCTCTTCTTATATTTTCCACAAACTCCCTTCTCTTATATTTTTGGAGAGAGACGCGATATATGATTTGTTTCTGCTTCAGGTATATGAATGATGCATAATCATTATATCACATGAATTGTTTACCCACAAATATTAAATATCCATGTAAAAAATTGACCCGATCCCCATCAAAAGGATTTCGTGGATGAATACAATTTGAATTCTTTCAAAGTAATTCTTGTGGAGTATGCATGTATGTCCGATCAATCTACCTGTTTTTTATTGGAAATTTGGAAGATATATTGGGAATTTATAGTATTGATTCTGGAATTTTTATCTTACGTGGAAATTGTGTCAAGTATTGTCACATAAAATGTCCTTTTATGATTGAATAATATGAAATCCTAACCTACGATCGCCATGTGTAAAATTATGATACTATTTCTCCAAGACGTTTAGGAATATCGATGATA
The DNA here is from genome assembly GCA_001517045.1 of Pseudotsuga menziesii. Lineage (NCBI taxonomy): Eukaryota > Viridiplantae > Streptophyta > Pinopsida > Pinales > Pinaceae > Pseudotsuga > Pseudotsuga menziesii. Next base: position 96,889 of record LPNX010556115.1, on the reverse strand, counting down.
AAGATTTTATAATTCGAACAATTCAAAGTGAAACTTGTTTGTCCAAAGGAACTATGGATGAACATTTCGACAAATCAAATAACTTCTACCAATTATTCAGAATTTATATTCCTATCCAAAAACATGACGGGTATATATCAAAAGATGTGTCTATTTAATATGGCTAGAATCTATCGAAAATTATATAGTATTACGATTGATCAAAAACATGATTGATCCATATAAAACTCATTATTAAATTACCTGTCATGATTAGACCATATTCAGGGTGATTTGGAGGGATTGAAATGATACAAATATCTCTGTCCCATTGAAAAAATAGAGAACCTTAACATATTTGTACCAAATATAATTGATAGTACAATTTTTATTCGTTTTATATTCATAATATCTCATTATTAGCCATCTTTATTGGGAATATATTAGAAGATTTGGCTATATATGATCTTATCAAATTGAATTTTTTTTACTAATTAATAGAGATCCAATGGCACATTCGGTCAAAATTTATGATACATGTATTTGTTGTACCCAATGTGTATGAGCCTGTCCCCCAGATGTATTGGAAATGATACCTTGGGAAGTATGTAGAGCTAAGAAAAATACTTATGTTCCAAGAATAGAAGACTTCATAGGTTGTAAGTGGTGTGAATCCGCTTGTACAACAAATTTCTTGAGTGTACGTATATATTTATCTCATGGGATAACTCGTAGTATGGGTCTAGCTTAGTGTTCAATATGCACAATAAAAATGGTTAAATCCATCTTATATTTTTTCCATCTTTTTCTTATCCACTGATAAAAACCCATACTTGATCTAAGATCTCGAGTATGGGTTTTTATAAAGAGAGAAGGAGGATAGTCTTCAGTATCCCGTATGGGTTTTGTAATTATGGGTTCCATGGTAGATACAAGGCTTAATGGATCCATTTTCAAATGATCTTTCATGGACCAATTGGCGCAGCACTTTCATTCTTAGCGAAAACAAGTGATGTGTAACATCTCAAAATTCCAAACACACATTTTTTTTTGGTATCATATAAGTAAATAATTATTGGAGATTTAAATTCGTGACCTTCAATTTACAAATTTTCATATCAATTACTCATTACAAACCACTCTATTGTTATAAAACCTTTACGACTTGGTTTGTTATTTAATGGAATATAACTCATGATATTACTTATAAACTGTTTATAAGGAATTAATAGTCAAGTCTTCTCCTATGGCATTACCCCTTTTGTTTGTAAATGATTTCATCCTTAGCATATGTATGTTGTATAGCATGGTTCCTAATTAATTGATATGAAGAATCGTTATTATTTATTTAGCGTGATTGATGCATGGAAAATCGTTTATTGTTTATTCAACATGAATGTCTAGCATCAAAGTTAATAATTTTGTAAGCATTCCTATGGAATTAGACCTAGGGTTGGTTGACTTACTTAGCACCCCACTAATGCATAATTGTTCTATGTGCAGAGATATGACACAATTTTATTAACTCATGACCTAGTTTTTATTTAATGCATAAACTAAGGATATGGTTCAAGTATTAACATGTTATTGTTGTCCAGTGGGGTCCTAACAGTTTCTCTTAGTGAAATTCGGGGTCAACACTTTCGTGGTGGCACATATTATACATATGGTTAAGTTGATTTATTGGATGGTATTTACATAGTATCGATGGTAATGTTAAATTATCTCCCTACTTCTGTAATGTTCCAAGTGTTAGCATTAACTCATCACAACCACCATCCTAGTGGAGGAAGCATGTTAGTCATGTGTAATGGACTCCAGGCTGGACTGTGTATTGAACTTGGTACTTTCCTCTAATGATAGAAATCAAGTTTCCTCTTTTCATCTATGAAAGGGTTTTACAAGGCTCATTATCAAGTTGGGTTTTGGCTATGACTTGCTCGAACTTGGCTCTTAGGGCTTCAGTCTATTATAGTCAGTTTGAAGCAAAAAATGTACACTAGTTAAATTGTTTCGAGGGCGTAATGTGGATGGGGCAATGGCCTTACTCCTTCAGAGTTCAACTTGACTTTTTATTCATCTTTTTTGCATGTTAGTGTTTCTAGTTTTTCACCTTCAAGTTGTTTTCCTGTTCTAAGCATGGATGTGGATATGATGGCTTGAAGGGTCGAATCCCATCATGGCTCTAAGGTAAGAATTGTTTCATTTTTTCGTTGTAGATTTGTTATGTAGTATTTGTTTATTTCTCCCAGATTCTAACTCTATTCTTTTTGAATTGTTTGCAGGTTAAACCTTACCTCGTTCGGTCTATGGACTAGTTTCCTGGTGAGAGGGTTTTGGCTTCTACTCTCTTTGGTAAGCCACCAAACCCAGGTCCCATCCCAAGGAATTTGCGAGGGTTAAAGGGAAATTTTTTTGTGGGAGATCAAGCATGCTAAGTTTGATTTTTGCTTAAGTTAATCTCTGCAATGTTTTTGGGTTATATTCCTATGTGGGTCATATGGCATTATTGTTCAACGTTTTAGTTTCCTTTCATTTCCTTATAGAAACTGAATGGTTGAGGGCTTTCTATGTGTATTCGTTTGAGTCTTATGACCACAAGGGTTTAATCCCTTAGGGTTTAAATGTATATATATCTATTTATGTATGAATTGCAAAGGTATTTTAAGCCCTTCTCTTTGTTTACAGAGTTTGGGATATTGTCTGAGCTTCAGGGTTTATAAATGTGAAATCTAGGTTTTAAACCCACCCCTTTTCTATTACAGAATTTATTTCATTACTGTGAATGCGTTGTGAATGGAATTAATGCAATGTGCATGGTTTTTATTCACAATCTGGATTAAGTGATTACTCTATGCTCGACGTGGTTTATAGTTCTGTATGTTTGTGTTTTGCGATCGTTACATTGTTAAGAAGAAATGCAAAGACGCATTATTATGTTCCCGACAGGGAATATATATGAATCAGTTAGGTCAATTAATTGGACATGTATATTTAATTTTTTTAGTTTTCAAATGTTTTTAATATAGTTTGATTAAATTTTATTTTTTAAATTATTTAAATATTGATTTAACTTAATTTCTATTGGTTGTTTGCAGGTGACGTTTGCTTGGGTTTTTGTGCCCCAAGACCCAGCGGCGTGATGGCGTAAGCAGTCAGTGGTACTGGCATGTATTGGAAAATGAATTCCAACGCTGCCCAAGACACACTTCAAATCAAGCACATGTCAACTGCCACGGGGCCATTGAAAAGCAATGCAGGGCCATTCTGTGCCTGAGTCTGTATACCAAAGAGTGACATGACAATGAAGTACTTATTATAGCCAGCTGTCCTATTTGTCCTACACAATATTCATTTTCTGTTTATGTTAGGCTGGATTCGTTGTTTGGTTGCTTGCTTTTCACCTACAGACCTAGAAGGAAGAAAAATAATTTTGTGCTATGTCTTATGCTCTGACAACCGCATTGTTACAATCAATGCATGCAAGAGAGTGGCAAGTTGGTGCTCTATCCTATGCTCTGATAACTCTTCATTGTTATAGTCGCGGCATGCAAGAGCATGGCAAGTTGCATGGGTTGATTAAGTGACAAGTTGCATAGTTGATTAAGGCATTCAAGATTCAATGGCTTTATTAAGGCAGTGGTTTGAAATTGGATGGAAATAATTTTGTATTTGTAAGGCTTCGGGAGATTCCTAAAATCCAAGACAATGCCTTTGTCTCTTACACTACCAGGTCCATTTGCTGCAGATCAAATGGTTCGTAAATGGTTCCTTCCTTGCTCGGCTTCGGATGGCCTTCAACGCGACGAAGATGTCCATGTAGGTATCCAGAAGTCTATGCAATTTGCTTTAATACCACTAAATATCTCTATTTAGTTAAAGATACATGGATATTTTCGTCTTGTTGCTTGTAAAATGGAATTCATAATTAGTGGTTATTTTCATCTGTTAAAAGGAATTCATTATTGGCAGTGGCTTCGAGGCTTATAGAGGTTTCTAAGGCCTTTCTCTGGGGTTTGGAGACTGATTTTGTGAGGCTTGTGTAATGCAGAGAGGGTTCGGGATAGCGATAGGGTTTTCCCCTTGCCATTTGTTTCCATTGATAGCCCTAAAAATAGAAGACTTAGAGTCCACGCCAAGTGCTGCAGTAAACTCACTAGTGACTGCTGGGCCTTCCGCGACCATTTAGGGCTCCGTTTTGCGCTCGTTTCACATGACAGTGATGTTAATAATATTCTAAATGATGATTGGAATGGAAATTTATAGGTTTTTTATTTGAATCAGTTGTCTATTATTTTTTTATTTTGTAGTCCCATGGCAATGTTGTAGATTTGGGGGCAGTCATACAACTTGTTCTTGGACCTAACAAACTGCGAGTCAATATAATGGGGGTACGAATTTTCTTCCATGCTCCTCTAATCTAAGTGCAATGTTTGCATTTCTTTCTTTGAGATCAGAACTCTATTCACAGTTCTTTCATGAGTAAAAGATACCAATGTTTCCATACTTACCAGATTCACATACTCGTCTGCCCACAAATTCTCTAAAGATGTCAATGTTTCCATACTAGGCAACTCTTCTAGCTCAGCACACTCTCTAACAATCAGTCGTCAAAGCTTTGTTAGATGCTCCAACCCCTGAATGCTCTTCAACTGCACACATCCATCTACCGAGAACTCCTCTAAAGAGGCCGCAACTGCAAAGGTGCTTGCAAAAGACAAATATTTAAATGTTGTGTTTCATCCATAAGAAAGATATTTATGTGTGGATCTCGATTCTCATTTGCATATCCTTTCCAATTCATTTGAGATTTTAATACCAACTAAACATACAAATATTGACAAAAAATTATGTTTACCTGTGGTTCGACTTCGCTTTGCTACAATGTGTTTAACACACTTCCAAACACATGTAAAATATTTAAATTATTCATTGGAATCCATGAGGGAAAGGAAGAGTGTGGACAACCTTTCCAACGAATCCATAAGATATTTGGTGACTTTCGAGTCTTCAAAGTGCGTTCCATGATAAATCCTTCATTGTGAAGGATATCCAACCTCCTTTGACGAATAATGCACAAGACATCACCATGTTCATCTTCTTCATTATAGTCATTAAGATCCAACTTAATTCCCTGCACGGGTATTCCGTGTCCAAACGGTTGTTATTGGGTATTGTTGTTTTAAACATTTAGCATATGGGTTCTTGTTGTTTTAAACGGTTGTCTAGCTTGCTCTTTACCTACAGACTAAGAAGAGGGAAGGAAGGCCAGTGAGTGAAGAAGTCAGTCACTTCGTTTACTGGCACGATGGAAGAAGCCCGGTTCCGGCATGCGGCTTTGACAGGCGTCCAGTTTAGCCTTTCATCGTCCACAGAAATTGTAAGTGGATGCACAAAATAGAGAAGAATAATGGGAAATCGGGTTCTTGTTTACTGCAATTCTGAGGAAAATAATATATTTTAACTCTGTTAAAAATCATTTTCATGCCAATTCAGTTGGAAAGCACCTTTGAAGTCTAAATGTGTATGCATGCTCGTATTCAAGTTAAACAAAATATACCACTTGTTTTATTTTTTTGGTTGGGAATACACTTTTAACCAGTTATCAGCCTTAACGACTCTCTCATCCTAGTTTATGATATCACCAGGCGTCGAACCTTTGAAAATGTGAAAAAATGGCTGAAGGAACTTAGGGACCATGCTAATTCCAACCCAATAATAATGCTAATAGGCAACAAATCTGATTTACAACATTTACGCATTGTATTGACAGAAGATACTCGAAAGTTTGCTGAGAAGGAAGGTCTACATTTTATGGAGACATCAGCATTTAAAGCTACAAATGTTGATAAATCCTTGCAAATAATCCTGCAAGAAATACATCGAGAATTCAGTGAGAAGGAACTTCATTCAGAGGAATAAAAAAGTGTGAGTTCTGAAGATGGGAAACCTACTTTCTGAAGATGGGAAACCTACTTTTGGTGCAGACTAGGACGAATATATAGAGGAAGGGTTGTTTACTAACTGGCCACCACTACTTACCGATAAGAATAGTGGTGGCAAGCAATATTCAGCTTGGTGCATGTTGCAATAGGTTGGATGCTAGTTGTATCAAGTTTGTTGTAGCATTAAATGGCTTGCACCCGGTTGAATATTATTATTCATATTGGGTGGTGGAAAAGAATATTGTCAAGCATGCATTTGGGTAGTGGTAAAAATTATTGTCTTCAATTCCAATGGGGACAAAAACGACCTAGCTAGTTTTGTTTAGCTACGGGCCTCGTTAGATCGATCACCTTATCCACCCGACGCTTATCTACAGAAGATCGGAACAACTGAATGAACTTCTATTTTTAGACCCCTACCCGTCACCGGCAGCCTGTCACCAGGATAGTGTTCTACATGACCTGTTTCAATAACACATGTGCCAGGAGGGTGTTCCGTGCTTGACCAGTTAGTTCCACGTGACCAGGAAGGAGTTGTACGTGCCAGTTCTCATCCACCGTGTCCAGGAGAGGAGGTGTTCCGTGCGTGCCATGTGTGGTACAGAAAAAATAGCCCAAGCAAGAAAGGGTTTTGCTTGATATTCAACAAAAGGAGCTGGCAGTAAACCAGAGAAATACTCATTGCAAAGGATGGCATGGATATCTTGAAGGGTGGCCGTTTATAACAGAAACTTGGGGTGGTCGTTTATAACAGAAACTATATGGTTAAATTCAATGAGGTTCTTTTGAGGCTAGTGGCTTGCATATATTGCCTATTCTTATCGGTAAGCAGTGGTGGCCACTTTTGGTTATATTTCTTTATTGTATGCTACTTGTTCATTTCAAGCAATGTAAAGTAAAGTGATTCAAGATGGGTTTTGTTTATATTGTGCCATACACCATGAAGCCTTATTTTTTTAGTATAATTGCCTTATACTTTTAGTATAATATGGGGATCTTGCGGTAGCCATTACCCTTCCTGGAGACAAGCGATAGCGATCAACGATCACCAACAATCCCGGCAAGCGCTAGCGATCAGCCACCACCAACAAAACAAAACATGTGGATAAGGGTGATCTGCGTTGTACTACCACACATTCAATTTAGGCGCAGGGAAAGGCCCTTTAAAATAGTAGCACGAATATGGACGGGGCTTAACGTGCTATGTGCACAGACAGACCTGAACTTTTAGATATAGGACGGGCTTTGCAATATAGGGGAAGAATAGAATTTGAGTTTGGTACCAATATTTTAAGAATAAGACTTTGGTTTGGTTAGAAATTAGAATAGAACAGCTTATTTGCTTTTAGGTACCATAAAAAGAAACTATATGAAATAAACTTAACCAAATAGAAACTCAGAAGCAAGATTCACAGACTACATAAATAAACACAACTATAGTTTTGGGCCTGTTGAATTTGAATTGTTGGCCTCTATGCCAGGCCAGTTGGTCTGTTCCAGCTTCTACTACACAAGTAGTATATAGTCTTGTATCCTTTAAAGATTTGAATTGACTAGCTGGTTAATGCAACTTACTCGTTATAACCTGGACTAGATTGGGATTTTTCTGTGTTATTTTTCTTTTTTCCTTTATACCTTGGGTTTGCATTCTGCTTGTTACTTGAGGATAATGTGACATAGGACTGTGTAGACCTAATAAATTTAAGGTTTTGCTACAGAAAACTCACAATTTTACATAGGTCTCAAGTTGGAGTTCTCACCCTCAAAGTGGTAGAAAAAGGCTTTTCGATCTCTAGACAAAGAAAACCTCAACCCTGCACCAGCATCCTCCACCTGTTTTCCTGCGAGTTTACATTCTTTGTTAAATCCAATAGCCAGAGGATACCATTGAATATTTCATATAATTCCATGCTCATGTAATAAATAGTTGTTCTAGCACAATCTCATAGCTTCTAACTTATAAATTTATTTATTGTATAGATAATGCTTATCAAGTTGAGTGGAACAAGCCTCTCCTCACGCCATTGCAGGTCAGATTTATAATTCCTATACTACATAGGCCAAGCCACTGAAATTAAGATAAAAACATATTAAATATCGCATTGAAAATGAAATCTTAATTAAAGAAATATAATGGGCTCAATCTCTCATTGATTGTTTGGACTGGTAATTGGCACACAGGTTTGCACTATATAAACATGTGCAGACATCCATCTATCTCCTATGACTCACATTTTTATTCAAGCTTTCCATCTTTTATTTGGATAACATTAACTATGATGTCTGTTGTTATTAGTAATGTAAACAAATATATTTATGACAATTGCTTTTACATTATTTATGATGCTTGTGGTTAATATCTACTAAAACTAAATAATTTCGTAGATTTGGTCTATCAAACTTAAAATAATTAATTAAAAAAGTAAAAAATTTAAAATCTTCTGCTACAAAGTGATAGACTAAGGCTTATTAAAGCAAAGACTCTACCTTCATGCTTAGGATATTGCATTTTAATGGCAACTGGCAAAGTTTTGGCCACTGCCTAGGCCCACAAAATTTAGACAAGCGAATGTTTATGTTTACCTTTAATGTTTAATGTTAATGTAAATTTTTTTTGGAGTGGAATTTAATCAAAATTGATAATAAGTTAAGTTACTCATTGATTATAATTTTGATACTAAAAGTGAATTCAACATTTTCATTTTTAGTAGAATTTAATCAAAATTGATAATAAGTTAAGTTACTCATTAATAAAAATGAATTCAACATTTTCATTTTTTAGTAGAATTTAATCAAAATTAATAATAAGTTAAGTCACTCATTAATAAAATTGATACTAAGTTAAGTTACTCATTAATTGGAGTTTTGATAATAAAAATGAATTTAACATTTTCACAAACCTTCAATTGGTAATTCCTGTCCAATTTTCAATTGGTAATGATATGTACTATGTCCACAATTTCAATGAAGGAAAACACACATTTCAACATGTAGCAGTCGCTGAATGATTTTTCTTCATGATTTGATCTGTTATAAATAACAATCTATGGTAATTGCTTTGAGAGGCTTGGAAAGTGGACAAAGGGGCAAACGACCTTGGCTGAAACTCAGAGGCAACCTTGGCTGGAGGATGCATGTGGTGAACTTTTTATCCACACAATTTACAAATCTGGAGGTTGCATGTGGTGAACTTTTTATCCACACAATTAACAAATCTGAAACCAACAGTATACTCCTTCAAATATGGCGGATATTATTCATGGCTCTTATGGGAGAAGATGCAGTCTTACTTTTCTTCACAACGCAGACAACGACTTCCTCAATGTCGATATTGGACATATTTTGTTTTACATTCTTCTCGCAGCCATACTTCATAACGGTGACCTCATGCTCATAAACTCTGTTTTATGGCTTCAGAATTCATGGGCCGTTATCCAATTCAATGTTAAATGAATTCTCCACAAAAATATAAAATTATTATGCCATTTTTAATCACTTTACTTTCAACATAAAAATTATTATTTCTCCAAATCTTTATCCCCTATCACTTCACTCTTTGCTCAACTTTCAAATAAAAAATGGTTTGATTTGATTCTTGTAAATGAGACACGCTCTCATTTTCATATAAATAAAATCCTTTCACGTTAATAAATAAAAAAAGCCATTTTTCATATATTCAAGAATGAATCGGATAATCTTTGAAATAAATTCTTTTACTGAGATTTACCAAGCAACTCCACTTTTAAAAGTGAATTCAGCATTTTTATTCTAGTAGAATTTAATCAAAATTGATAATAAGTTAGGTTACTCATTAATTGGAATTTTGATAATAAAAATAAATTCAGCATTTTCACAAACCTTCCAAATTTCTAAACTTCATAGCTGTAAACTAAATCTTGAAATTTTCCTACCAAATTTATTAAACTAAATCTTGAAATTTTTCTAATTCAAAATAATATCTAAAAAAACCACTCATTCCAACGCAACTCTTAGAATATTTAAACTAAAACTAAGAGTGTAAAAATACAATTTCGTCCATTTCAAACTTTGTAGGTTTTGGTTACATGTAAATCATTAAATAAAAAATTAAAGAGTAATGCAACATAATTCATTCAATCACAAGAGTTTCTCCCAGTATTCACTTTAAATCACATTATAGTATAGAGTTTACAATCTGAAAAACCTAAAATTTGTTTTAATGCTCGATGAAGAGAAGGTGGAAAACTGTAGTATGCATGAAAATATTTTAAGACCTTGAAGGCTTCTGGCATCAAATAGTGAGCTAAAATCCTTCACTAATGGCCATGAATGTGCTAACGAAGGCAACAACATTACAAGCACAGTGAGCCAAAATCCTTCCCTAACGGCCATGAATGTGCTAACGAGGGCAACAACAACATTAAAGATTAGTTTGCACACATCTATAGAACCCGTGGTCATCCCCCGTCACATGTATTATTTTTAAAATTAATACTATAAATGATAACTAAAATATATTTTAATATTAATTTTAAATAAAATATTTCAATATCTATCCTACAAAGAAACCAAAAAGCTATATATACATAAAAGGTCTTTCCTTTGAGCTAGTGATTAATGACGAAGTTCATGTACATGTCCATCATGGTGAAGATGAAGACAATAGTGCCTTTGAAAGTATGGATCACACTGAGAAGATGCAATTTAAGGACAAAATTAACAAGTTTATTCAAGATTCAAGGAGAGAGCTAATGATTAATGACTAAGTTCATGTACATGTCCATCATGGTGAAGATGAAGACAATAGTGCCTTTGAAAGTATGGATCACACTAAGAAGATGCAATTTAAAGACAAACTTAACAAGTTTATTAAGATTCATGGAGAGGATAGTTAGAATTAATAATAAATTGAGATAATTTTTATGAGTTGGAGTTGTGAGTTAAAATTTAATAAGGAAATGGATCAATGATAATTAATAATCATAAATAAAGAGTTAATTAAGTAATTAAAAAACAAGATGAGTTAACATTGAAACCCAAAACTTATGAAAATTCAAACGAATCTTTAAACTCATCAACTACAACTTACAAAGAGATCAAGGTAGAACAAGTCAAACCAATTGATTTAAACTAACAATGATTGAAAATAAGTCACTGCAAAATAAATAAACTATTAGCTTCAAGCTTATGCACCCAACAAAATATAAATGGAGAAGAGGCATATCAAAATGAAACAATTAATCTAAAAGACCAAATACAACAACTAATAGAAAAATATGTTCAACCACATCTCAAAAAGGTTGGCAAGATCTTCAAATAAAACGCAAAAGAAATTTTATAGTAAAG
>LPNX010556115.1:22729-85384 GCA_001517045.1 Pseudotsuga menziesii | reverse complement strand
TATATATATATATATATATATATATATAATGGCTGCATCATATTTAACATTTTTTTAATTTTAAGAGTGCGAGCACTCTACTGTCAAGCTATTCTTTAGCCTATGTAAATTTTGTAAATACTTTGTTATTTAGAAATTCTTTGTGCAAGACGACCTGAGGGTTTTTATGCAGTACGAATGAATAATATGTATTAAATGTTCTCATTCTCTATGTAATTTATAGTTCTGTGTAATTTATAGTTTCTTTGCTTGATTATTTATGTAATACTCTATCTATTACAAATAATTGCTAAGGGATTAAGTTTAATATTATATTTGTGAATTATTATAGGCAGGTCTACCAATTACATGGGTTATTGACACTTATTAGGGTTTATTCTTTATATTAACCTAATCGAAACCTACAACAAGAATTTTCTTCTTGTATTTCCATATAGAAATATATATTATCAATTATTCTTACAAAACATAGCAAATGGAATAAAGTGTGTGAAAAATTATACATAAAAGAAGAAGACTCCTAATACTAAGTATTAACAACAATAAAGTTCTCATTACATGCTGAGTAAAACTAGTATATGAATCTTAACAAGTCTATTAAGCACAAAAGTACTATATTAAGAAGAAGTATTTCATACTAGTAAAATTATGGAAGTAAAACTGTCATAACCCTAGTTATAATATAACATGGAGAAATTAAATATTTTTCTTAAGAATATTATATTATAAAGCAGTTTTCAAACCAATGAAATTATTGAAATAAAAATTGTCCAAAACCCTAGCTATATTATAACATAAAGGAATTAATTCTTTTCTTTGCATTCCAAGCAAGCTACTTAATAACAAGATTTAATACACCATAATTGAGTTATAGTAGTAATTATTTTCCTTGAATCTAATTAACTTAGTCTGAAAGTTAAGTAATGGTACATTAATATAAACTTAAGAACAGAGAAAAAAACAAAAACTTAGATAAACTTATCTGAAACCTTCAAGCAACTTGATATGGGACTGCCCAATTCCACCCTACCATAGATATCTGCAACTGTTCATAATATTTAAACCCTTGCAAACATCACCCCAAGATGAACCAAGCTTACTAGTAATATAGACTTAGGGTTGTTTGATGTGAGGTTCTTGTCCTTAGGTAGATGTTGCCATAGGTTCCCTTTACTCATCATTCTTGATTTCCTAGTTTTCAAATACTTCATCTTTTAATAATTTTTCCTTTCCAGGCCACACAGCTAGAATAAAATGATTCCTAGTACTCAAATGGAAATCCAAGCCATTACCTTTGGAGGCAAGTAGGTAGCTCCGCCTCTGTATGCCCCTCCATCTACTAGTCATTCTTATATTCTTTATGACATTTTTAAAGGAGGGCTTGCTCTCTATTTCCTGTTCATAAATTATGATCATAGAAGAAATTCGAAGGAGAGGAAGAAAGAATTATTTTTCTCTCAGAAATTTTTTTTTTTATCATAGCCCAACCCCAATGAAGAGTCAGTCCCAAGAATAAAAACAAGTTCTTGGATTAGGAAGCAGTTAAGTTTTTTTTTTTCTTTTTTTCCTCACAATTATTTAAATTCTTAATTATCATTATCTTATTTATCCTTTCCTATTTTAAACTTTGATTACTCTCATAAGTCTTAAACCCTTAGTAAGCTTGGTCCCCTTTTTGAACTAGTTGTCCCATATCAAGTTGATAGAAGCATTAAGCAAACAAAATCTCACTTTGCTTACATAAAGTATCATAGTTCATGATTCCTTGCATCACTCATAGGTTCAAATCCTATGACTTAATCAAAAAATAGTTTATATACACAATATGTTTAGGGGAAAATGTTTAGGATGTCACATGACGATAGGATAAACACTCTTCCTCTTAATGAAATAAATGGTAGGTCTATGCTAATACCTAAAATACTATACCTAGTAGTTTTGAAATGGCTTCTCTTGCATTGCCAAAAATCTGTGGTTTTGTGGCAGAATCTATTCTACTTTCTTCCCGAGAAAAATGACTGGTTATAAATATTCTTTGACCTTCCAAATTGAATCATTGTTATTGCAATAGCGGAAATTTGAACGATATCAATTCCCATCCACTTGTTGTATATGTTACGTCAAATATTCTATATAAGTTGAGAATGTAACGAACCCTCATTTAATGGATTCTGGACCAAGAGAGATTTTAATCCCAATTTGTCTCTTTCTACCCATAATAGGTATTGGTGCTTATCCCAATCCAGTTTTCTTTCTATTGGATGATGGGGTAGAAGTTAGTTCATCTAGATCCTTCCATACATGAAATGAATGGCAAAAAAACATTTTTGTAATTTTCGAATGGATTGTTAGCTATACAATATAATTAATGGATCCAACTTTTTTCTCTTTTAAGAGATTAATAGAATGGAGCGAATCAACAATTCAATTCTTTATATTTTATTTTGATCTAATATAGTTCAAGTTATTTCAATTATTCCATCATTCTATAATCAATCTTTAAAATAACTTGGACCAGTGATTGATGTCACTTGTTTTCAGTTAAATAAAGGAATTGGATCGAATCTCTCCTTCCTTTTTCCTCCCAAAATTCGGTCCATTTATGGTTTCAACCATCCATAGTTGTGTAACCCTATTCCTAATAGATTGACCCCCAAATAAAGGGTCCAAACTATAGAAAATCCTAAAGAAGCCACAATTGGCAGTTCCTCACCCTGACAACCCTTATTCATTCTAGTATGCAAATAGATTGTGAATATGGTCCAAGTAATTAATGCCCAAGTCTCTTTTGGATCCCAGATCCAATAAGATCCCCATGCTTCATTGACCCATATTGTAACACCTCAGTTTTGACCCCATGGTATTGAATTGCACATAATGTAAATATTTTTATTTGATCATGGTGTGGAGCTCAAGGAAAAGGCCCCGCCATGGATTTAATGTCTTATGTATCGACGATTAAAATCGATGCCGATGGTTTATGTGCTAGCCAAGCACAATATGTTTTGAGACATCACGTAACTATGCAATTAATAAAAATACCACAACTAGCTATGCGCCACAACGTTAAACACACGGGGGCATGATTTCACAAGGAATAGGGAGGGAAAACATTTGAACCCTTGAGCCAATGGGGAAAATCCAAATGTCAAAGGGACAACCCATAAAACTGTCAACTACCCATTTTCTCTTTTGTGCCCAATCATTTAGAAATTGGTTGGGGAAGTTAATGCATGGGGATGGGAAGAGTATGGGAGTCAAATTCGAATTTGGGGAGTTACCCATTTTTGGAAAACATGTTTTTGACTTCTTAGGCAAGTAAATGCTTAGAAATGCATTCCCAAGCCATTATTCACCCATGCGTTTTGATCTCTCATGCAGTTGGAGATAGCTAGGGCATTCTCATCCAATTTTTCTGCATTTTTCTCCATTTCTACATGCCCATAAATTCATATGGGTCTTGCTAAGTGAATGTGTAGCAAGGATTCACGATTTGGGGGTTCTAAGAGGCATTTTTGTCTTTCTCACATAGCATGAGCTTGTTGTGCATTTACCTCCACGTTTTTCTATCGTTTCCTCATTTTTCCATACCCAGATTTTCGTTTTTGGAGTTGTGCAGTGAATGGGAAAAGGAGACCCATGATTTGGGTGTGGATGGGGGTCATTTTAGCCCCTACAATGCCTAGAAATGTTTTGTGAAATCATATTTCACTCACAGGGTGTTTTTCCCCAATTACCATTTCCGATTTTGGTTTCCAAGATGTTTTTGTCCATACCCAGAACTTGTATTTGGATGTGAAGTTCATCCTGGTGTTGGCTTGGTTGAGTAAGTCCAAGGAACCCATCGATTAGATGGTTGAATGTGTTTGGGGGTGATTGTTAGCTTGGCTGGGTAATTCCAAGGAACTTGTATGTTATTGGCTTGTTGCCTTAGCAGTCTGTGAAACCCAACTGTGCGTTGGCTTGACTGTGATGTATGATCTTGTTGTGTGTAAGTCTGTTGTTCCCTTATTCCTTGTGGGAATCATGCCTAGCTTGGGGGTGGTAGTGGTGCAGAGATATTGATGAGCACATTGGCCTATGGTTGGGTGGAACATTGCAGCGTCATAGCTGGTTGCTGGACAACTCTTTTTCAAGATAGGCATTCTTGTGTGTTTAACCTCTGTAATGTATTTGATTGATAATTTATCTTGAACATGTTGAATGGTTGAACATGATGAATGCTGCTTGTTTTATGAATTATGAACAAGATGAATGCTTTGAATAAAATTTATTTGATTTCGATGTAGATTGCATGCATTATGCCTCTCTGTATGTTTTTATTTTCAATGCAATTTTCTGTTTATGTCTACGGGGCTCGTTTCCACGCTTAAATGATAACATCAATGCCTTAGTCACGTCCTCTTGGATGGGAGGGGACATGACACATATTGTTCTAGAAAGAGTACCTATGGTTAAAAGAGAAAAACTAAGAGCAACTGCACGATAAATCCGATGATCTAATTGTTTAATCAATTGACATTTACGATAATTCGTGGATGAAAAATCAAAAGTGTATTGCAAATCACTTTTTTGTTTTTTCATGTGAATAAAAAATTTCACTAGGAAGAATGGATCAAAAAATTAAATTATCCATCGCACCAAAAAGAACATGTCTATTTACTCCAAACATAATTATTAGAAGATCTATTGATGTTAGGGATCCACATAAAAGGGTTACATAGCTGAACAATATCATACTTACATGCATCATTGATCAAAGAGATTGTAGCATGGGTACTTACATTATGGATTGTTGTATTTCCTCCAAAAGACCTAAAGTAGCCAAACCATGAGTTAACATAGCACTTGGTGTGAAAATTGCACGTAACCACCGATCATCTCGGCTATGTACTTCTAGCACTATATGGAGCACAGATGAACTCTGGGAAAGGAACATGAGTGATTCATAAAAATTACTCAACGGTAAATGTTTTGAATAGATCCAATGAGTCATTAATAATCCTGTTATACAAAGAAAAGTAACTATCATGCCCTTTCTTCCTGAATTACTTAGTCCTTCAATTCGATAAACTAAGGCTCCCCAATAAATGTGAGTGACAACCAAAATGAGGAAAAAGATATGTGAGCCAATATATGTTCTAAAATTATGAATATCATAATAAACCCATTTATTCATTTTATTCCCAAATGCGATCTATGATGGAAAGAAATGATTGATCAATTACAATGGAAATAGATTGTGCAGATATTGCTACATAGAAAGAGGTGATTGATGAGATCTTCTTGGAAAAATTCCGCCACTCTTATTTGAACCGAGATGCACTTGCACTACTTCCTAAGAGCAGTGTGTCTACCAATTTCACCATGGCGGCTTTGTAGGGACCATACTAGCTTATTTACACCAGATCGTCAATGTTATGAACGTGTCTAGCAGAGGGAGTAACATGTGAATATAACATATGTCCAAATAAATTATAAGTTGGGGAGTAATATGTGATTATAACATATGTCCAAGATCTATGCCGTCGACCCGACAATAACGCCTAAAAGTATCAACCAATGGTAGATGAGAAAAATATTATGTTTTGGAATAAATAATGGAATAATTAGGAAACAATGCAAAAATAACATTATAACATATCAAGACATATGTAGAGTCAACACATATTGAAAACAATAGTACCCTAGCCTTCCGCATGGCCTAATAAGAGTTATTGGTTTTCTAATCGAAAAACATTGGAAATGTGAAAATAAAATATTTAACGTTGTAAAAGTTTTAAAAGTTAGTTATTGGTAAAAATGTTTATGAAGTTCTTTGGGAATTGGTTGTTGACTTATTATCTTTCAATTAACAACAATTTTGGGAAATTCCATGGAAGATGCTAAAGATAGGGGTGATAGTATTGCCATCTATCTAATGGAAAGATTTGCCATCTTAGAAGGGATGGTTGGTTTAACATCAATCTTGAGATTTTAGGAAAAATTAGAAAGAGGAAATTTGGGAAAACCCTGGAAATTTAATCAAAATTTTGAGATAGAAAAGATTGAAATAATGTATTTAGTATTTATTCATAGGTTTTAAAACAAAAGAAATATTAATGAGTTGTCTATTCAAATATCGTAAAAAAATATACATAGTTGATTTATTATTTATAGAAAAATTTGAGAAAAATGAAAGTAATTGATTTACTATATATTTAAAATTTTATGTAATTTATAAGAAAATAAAGTTTTATTATCTAAAAAAAATGAAAATTTACATGAAATTTATAAGAAAATAGAGTTTTATTATCTATAAAAAAAATTGAAAAAAATAATAAACACAAATTTTAAAATGAGAAATTTATTATCTTTACAAAATTTTTAATAAAATTATAAAAAATTTGTTTAAATATATTTATAAAAAAATATTTCAATTTTATTATTAATAAAATTATAAAAAAAATTGTTTAAATATATTTATAAAAAAATATTTCAACTTTATTATTAATAAAATTATAAAAATTATAAAAATAAAAATATTCAACATATAAAACAAAAACTACAAGGAGCTGCTGCGAGGCACTTTAGTACCTCTCATAGCCTACAATGGCCGCCACAAAAGGTAGAAATTGAAATATAAAAAATATTTTTTAGTATAAAATAAATAAATTTATTTTTTTAAATAAAAAACTCATAACATTTCGAGAAAAACAATCAAAATAGTGGAAAGTCAAATTACTTTGACTTACTAAAGACTAAAATTATAGGTTAAAAATTTCAACAAAATTGAGGCTGGAAAATAATAAAAGAAAGTATAAAAATATTATAAAATAGAAGTTAAATTAGTATTTGTATAAGGAGGTGTAAAGCAACAAGCAACGGTAAGAGGATAAACATATGGAAAGTGAAAAGTAAAGTTAAGCTCTTAAGAATTTGTTTTATATTGATATAATAAAAAATTATATTTCATGCAAACAACATTACATTATAAAATAGGGAAACACAATTATTAAAAAAATAGAAAATACTAAAAATAACAATATATAACAAAATTATATAGCAAAAGCGATATATTATAGCATATGGACAACATGTGTTATTGCTTTCCATAAGACAACTATTATAATTGATCTTGCAAGAAGTTCAAGCTATCATTTGTTCTATCATTGTCTTGTGAAAGGGTAATAACCCTTTCTCTTTTACAAATTCCCAAGTTTTCTTTGAATATCCTGTTGTGAAAAAATGTTGCTTTTGACATGTATATAGTTATGCATAGTCCATTGGAGAAGTTGCAAAAAGAGTAACGACAATCAAATAATTTTTTTTTGACAAAATACATTTGAAATGCAAGTTGAAACTGATAATGCATAAGAAATATGCAAATGTTCATTGATGTCAACGTTATTTTTTTTGCAATGCAATGCAAAAATATATTGAAAGAAGTAGTGCAAAAAATAAAAATAAACATTCCCTTTAGCTGAAGTTCATTTGGAAACTACTAAGAAGAGGCAATGCATGGTACAAAGTAACAACTTAAACAATATAGTGAATGAACCTTGTCCCATCAGCAGTATAAGCCATTGTAGTATACCAATGACTATGAACATCGTAAGCAACCCTTGAAACCATCAAATAATATTGCCTGATAAATCTGTGTAATCCGAAAACACCACAACGCCCCTCACCACAAAATTGTATATCAGAAACCTTGAACCCGAGTACCTTTGGCTAATAATTATTGTTCAAAATAGCTATGAAACCCCAACCATAGAAGAAAAACTAAAAGAACCGTGGCGATTTAATAAATGATATAGATGAAATCCTAGCATATAGTTCAAGTTCTACCATCATATAGACTGTGGACAATGAATAGGTTTAAGATATATCGATCTTTGATGTTGCAGTAAAACATAGTTAATTGGATGCTTAGCCAAGTAAAAATACAAGGGAATCTATTTGTTCATTTGTGAAAATATGTAGAAAACATGAAATAAAACACAATATGGTAAAATTTATATGAAGATTTGTACAGAGCATGATAAAATAATGAGTAATGAGTGATAGTGTAAAGAGTCACTTGTATGAATTGAAAGGAATCAAGGTTTGCATGTTTGAATTTTGAGTGATGCAAGTTTCCAATTGTTCTTGTGTCTGCAAAATACAAGGTCTATTAAATGATGGCATAACAAAAACATGAACAGTTTAATGAGATTAGCAAATTTAAATAAGTTCCTTACCATGGTTCACGTGTTAGACTTAATAGAGTATGACTTCCAACTTGTAACAAGTTTTCCAAGAGCATCCTTTCATTCCACCCCTTGGACATAAACTTAAATGTGTAACAATGACTACATGACGGACTTTATATATTTGGGAAATGCCCATAAGTCCAAACAAACATTGCTTTGAAGCATGATTGAGAACATCTAGACTTGTTTTAAAGCAATCAAAAGTTCAATTTTTTTGACAATTAGATATTGGTTTTGTTTTGTATTCTAAGATGATATGTTTGAAAAGGATTTTATGTAAATAATTTTTTTTACAAGAATAGTACTAGAACTAGAAAAGTGTGGATCTGACAAAGTAAAAGATAAATTTCATCTCTTTCAACTTTGTGACTTTCGAATTCAAATCTAATAAATTACTTGGTGAATTGGGACCTTCCTTATATTAAGAAAGTAAGTTTTCACAATAGTCTATGCCTCTTAGGAAAATTAACAAATGAAGCAAAAGCGACCCTTAAACAAGGGTCTGTACATACCTGAGAGAGAGATAGGAAAACATCCAAGGTAGGTTTACACAGGTGGAGAAATAGGTACAACAACCAAGAGGCAAGAGGAACATTTTAACCAAGACAGTAAAAGGGAGAAATAAATTTTACAACATTTTTATTTAAACAAGGGTAGGCTCAAAACATTAAAAAATTACAAGTTCCAGGAAGAACGGGCATTACAAAATGCAATAGTAATGACTTTAAATTAATAGCAGAGATCAAGGCAGTACTAGGAGGAAACTTTATACATTTTTTTTTGCAACCTCTATATTTGTTGGAACATATATTAATCATATAGTTGGTTGAATCTCTTCAATTGTTGTTGCAATGTTTGTTGGGTCTTTCTTGGCTTTCTTTGGAGTAGATGCCTTATTTTGAAGACAATTTCTCATTGAAACAATTGCAACTTCTAAATATTAAGTCACTCACGGAAGACTTAAGTCATCCAATACAGCATTTGTAGGTCATCCATACTACTGAGAAATTTTAGAGACTTGCTCTCCATTGTTTCATCATTTTTGTAAACTCAAAAAAGGAATTCATGGTTTAAGAAGTATGTGAAAACTAGGTATATTACAAATTAGATCAACAGTGGAATGCCTTGACCATTAACAGGCTAGTTATTATAAACAACAATAACCACAAAATAAATGTATGGCCTCTAGAAAAAATGGAAAATGACAGTAGGGTTCATATAAACTCTCAAGAAAAAACTGGCAGGGACCTTTGGAGCATTACACATCGAACGATAGGTCGTGAAGTAGGATGGACCATGAAGCAGGAAAATGAGAAAACCACACCGAGGTTACTAAATAAGGATGCATCAAAATCCAGGTAACAAGACACCAACCAAAACACGTAATACATATGTCCAGAATCCATTTTACGGGTTGTCAATCATGAAGCTTGTAAGATGGAAAATTACACAGGCTATAAATGCAGACATACACAAGACAAACCGTAAAGAAGCAAACAAGAAAACCACACTCAGTTTACCAAATATGGATCCATTAAAAACTAATTAACAAAACACATGTCAAAGCATGCTAGACACCTTTCCAACTGTTTGAACACGTGCAGGACCGACCCTCAAGAAAAAAATAGAGGTAATAAGAAGGCATGGAAACCCAGTTAACTGACTGAACATGCGCAAGACCGACCCTCAAGCAACAAACAAAGATAATAAGTAGGCATTGAAACACGGTTAACAGAACCCCTGTCAAAACACAAAATACAATTGTCCAACTGACTGAACATACACAGGACAAACCTGAAAATTACAAGGTTTGTCACTATAGGATAAACCTCGATGCAACCAACAGGTTTTGCAATAACAAAGCGACATGGAATTTCTAAAACATACAATATGGGAAGTAGTTGCTTTGACAATTGTATAAGTGTCAATGTGTTATACGTTTTAGAAGAGGAAAAAGAATTAACTTTCAAATAAGGCTTTGTTGAGCACTTAAAGGGAATAGTAGAATTTAGACAAATAGGGGCAAGTGTCAAAAGGACTTGCCTACTCACGAGTAAAAAAACAAAAGGAAAAGGAACCTTTTCCTTATGGAAAAAATAAACAATTAAGAACACGGTTCACATAGGTCTTGCTTTCTTTGAAAATAGTAAGAAGGACACGTATTACAGTAAGCATAAAGGGGTTTTGGTGGTCATTTACAAGGAATTTAAGAAAGTAAACCAACAGGGCCAAGCCTCAAGAAGATCTTGTCTACTCATCAGTAACCAAAAAAACACAAAAATGAACCTCTACACTATGGAACCAAATAATCAATGAACAACGCAATTAACAAAGGTCTTTCCTTCCTTTAACTACTTAATCAGACCACGTATATACAACAAACATGCTGGGAACAACTGAAAGCGATTATGATATTTGTAGATTGGGAAAACCTTTGGCGAAGTTTATTCTCGTTATTTAAGGGTTGATCTTACAAATGGACATAACACACTAACAAAACCCCTGTCAAAACACGCTAACAAAACCCAGTTAACAGAACCCCTATCAAAACACGCTAACAAAACCCAGTTAACAGAACCCCTGTCAAAACACTCTAGACACCTTTTCAACTATCTGAACACGCACAAGACCAACCGTCAAGCAACAAACAAAGGTAATAAGTAGGCATTGAAACCGAGTTAACATAACCCATGTCAAAACATGCAATACACCTGTCCAACTGACCGGACACGCGTAGGACGAACCCTCAAGCAACAAACGGAGGTAATATGCAATAAAGTACAATGTTGGGAACAAGTGTTGTAATCTACTAACACTTGTTCCCAAAATCCATGTAATATGTAAACACCACAATGCCCCTCGCCACAAAATTGTATATCAGAAACCTTGAACCAAAGTGCCCTTAGCTAATAATTACTGTTCAAATTTTTTATGAAACCCCAACCATAGAATTAATACCAAGAGAACCGTAGGGATTTAATAAATGATATAGATGAAAGCCTACCATATAGTTCAAGTTATATCATCATATAGACTGTGGACAATGAATGAAGTTAATACTTTGAAGAAGACAAGCTATATGTTTAAGATACAACTGTCCAACTACCCGAACACGCGCAGGATGTCTTCATCTTCCAGTTTTCCAATCCTTATAATGTTTCATGAATGTTCATTTACCACTTTCAGCTTCTTACACCCCAAGCTCCTCTGGACCATTCTTAAATGTAAACTAAATCTAATATAATTGTTCAATAAATTACCAGAGAACATCAGATACCGAAGATATGAAGGGAACAAACAATATAAGCAACTGAAGATACGTTGTTCAACAGTAACATGTTATTTTCACAAAACAATAATAGTCTATATGTTACACATTTTAGAACGTGAACAAGAATAAACTTTGAATAGGGATGGGTAAGAATAGTAGATCAAAGAAGAAGAGGGCGCGATAGGGTTAAGACAAAAGGCTAGGGTTACACAATTAAGGTGGGTGTTGGCACATATGACCAACAAATAAGGGTAACATGAGAGAAAGGCTAAGCACCATAAATCAAGGAATGATAAACACTTATCACATTGAAAAATGAAGGATGTATCAAGAAGGTGGGGATAGAATCCATTTTATCTCTCTCTCAAATGTACAAGTGTTTAATACATCAATTGAAACTTTTTTGAAATTCAATCACAACAATCTTGAGACTAAAGGATAATCTTACAGAAGATTCAAGACAATTTACACACAAAATGACATAACAGTGATGCAATTAGAGGTTGCAGCTGTATATTATCAATAATAAAAAATGAGATAGTGATACATTTGCATGAATAGCAAGGCAATTCGAATTCCAAGGAGGTCATTCGAATTGGTAACATGAGAGTGGCTTAGCTGTCAATTAGCCACACTAAACACATCAATTAACCACTAATTGCAACCATAATTCACTCTAACTGAGCCCTAACTGAATCAGAGGTAGTAATGACTAAGTCTAACTGAATATCACTCAATTGCATGTCAATCAGTAGGTGGGGGTGCATATCTAACTCAAGTCATCTCCAATGAACTGAACCGAACTCAGCCGAATTACCAGAAGTTGTTGGAGGCGCCTTAAATCACTCTAGTTAACTCAAATCAGCCCAAAATAGACAAATAGATGAGGAAGGAACCTTTCCAACTTAGCTTAACTGATTTTTAGGTGAAACAACATTCAATTAACTAATTGGTGCACTTATGACAAGTAGATCACCCCATATTTTCTCCCTAATCGAAGGAGGAAGCCTAGTTAGCCTCCCTGATTGAAGGAAAAGGCTTAGTTGGCCTCCCTGATTGAAGGAAAAGGCTTAGTTGGCCTCCCTGATTGAAGGAGTGTGTTGATGCTTATGTCAGTAATTCAATTCAATACTTAGGATAAGTGGGTAATCAGGCCAAATTTACCAAATAAAGATGTGTGGGTTGGATAATGACTCCAACAACTTCTATCGTCACCATATAAGGAAGGTCAAAAGTACATGTTTGGAACAAGTGTTGTAATATTCATAGTATCAACTGTCACAACCACCAGTTTTTATTTTATAATTTTCTAAAAGCATATAAATGTATTTGCATTGACAAAACAACAAACAGATCTATTTTCAACGTTTAGAAATTTCTTCAAATAGGAAAAAACAAGTGAGAATAGTACAAGTTTTCCAATGTAAAGAAGGTTATGAACTGAAGAGATAATTCAATGTGCATGATTATAAAATTTGTTAAAGCACATGAGACAAATTATTTATAACCATGAACCAACATACACATTTCATAATTGCAAATTCAAAGAAACGGTTGAAGATAGCAATAGAAGCAAGCATGTATTTTCTTATACAAGCACATGAGAGAATCCATTTATAGCTATAAACCATTAAAGACATTTGATTATTGCAAAGGGAAGTAAAAAACTGAACCTGGAAAGAAAAATGAGCTATCAACCATTAACCACATTTGATTATTGCAATTAGAAATCAATAATTGAACATGGAAAGAGAACCGAGCATGATTTCATTTGAGCTATGAACTTTAAAGAATATTAAATATATCTACAAAAGCATATTCCATAATAAGAAATAAAAGCATATAGAGTTAGAAGGTCATCCTTTTTTTTTAACATAATGTGAAAGAAAATGAAAGTAAAAGAAACAAGTTGTGACAACATTTTAAAAAGCGCACTTTGAAGTTGAAGAAACAATAAACATATGTAATAGATAAGTACATAAAGTTATACTACAAGAAAAGTGAAAGTTCAACAAAACAAAGTTGAACTAACAAGTTCATAGTAAGCATATAAAGAGTTGAAATAAGTTGTAAAGGGATCTTAGTGGGGGAGATATAAAAAGTGGAAGAGTATAAGTTGCTAGAAAAAAAAGACGCCAAAACAAAGTAGGTAAGTCTAGAATACTGAAATGTACAAGTAAAGTACAACTCAATTATTTATACATGTCGATTGATGGCATCAACAACACCAAGTACAAGAGATTGAAGGACCAATATATGGATGTTGTAGCACCAAATCGTGTCGTATATACCTGATTGTATCTCTTTCATGTATAATACATAGACATAGTAACTTATTGCATGAAAGGTATGGCAAGGAAGAGAAGGCTTGTTGTAAGAGCTTAGATAGATTTTATATGAAAAAACTTAAGATTGTTAACTTTTCTTTATGATAGTTAAAAAAACTTGAGAAGGATATATTCAGGATGTCTATATGGTAATGATTTGTTTGTTGCTAAGGTGAAATGTGACATAAACCCTTATACAAATTATAGTTGCTTGTACTTAAATGGGATGGTTATATTTGTAGCTAGGAAACAAAGAAAGGACGAGAAGATTTCATGTTAAGGATTGTGCAAAGTTTTTTGCGCAAAGGCCTTTCTAGTATTCGAGGTGTTTCCAAGTGGATTGTGTTTACGCTCAAGGTTTGTGGGGTCTCTCAGGTAGCTTGTTTATTCACAGGCATTTGGGTTGATGAATAACACACTATCAATTTCCCTTCATCAACAACAATGCTCTCCTTGAATGTTCCATCAATGCATTGTTGTTCCATTAATGTAAGAAGGTTGGTTATTTCATTCAGACATGGGACCCGTTCTTAATTGTGACTTATTTTATGAGGATTTCAAAGATTTTGTTACACAGTTTGGTTCACCGAGTTTGCTGCAACGTATTTGATTTGATAATTGATTTATCTTTCTCTAGGGGAGAATAGAGAAAGGAAATGCATATATATAAACCGTGTTAAATCACTAATAGTGCTCACCTTAAGAATTTACACTATTATATTGCATTATAAAAACATGGAACCTATTCCAAAGTACATAAATGTAGGGAAAGGAAAGACAACAAAGAGATGTCTATATATAGTATAGATGCGAATATAGACAATGGTCATTGGGTTTGAAATCCACAAGTATAAAGGACATTTTATACATAGCAAGAAATAACTACAAATCATATGTGCAAAAATAAATTTGCATTGTGGTGTATAATGTAGTTCCCGAAAAAAGAACTTTATAATGCCTTGGAATTGTTTTTCTCCCAAATGATCCAACCATCAAAGGTATGGTCAATAAAATGAAAACTTTGTTCTACAAACTTTCTTTTCTAGTTGTGGCTTTGAATCTCAAGGATCATTGTCTATCTTGAGATCTATAATACATAGACATAATAACTCATTTCCTAAAAGGTATGGTAGGGAAAAGAAGGCTTGTTGTAACAATGTAGATAGCTTATAGATGAAAAAAATTAAGATTGTTAAATTTCCATAAGAATATTTAAATGATTTGTATATTATGAAGCATGCCTATATTTAGGCTGGATATATGGTAATGATTTGTTTGTTGCTAAGATGGAATGTGACATAAACCCTTACACAGATTATTGTCAGTTCTACTTAAATGGAGTGGCTATATTTGAGGTTATGTAACAAGAAAACAAGGTGAAGGTTTCACCTCAAGGGTTTTGCAAAGGGTTCATGCAAAAGACTTTCTAGTATTGGGCTTCTTTCCAAGTGGATTGTGTTTACACTTAGGGTTTGTGGGGTCTCTAAGGTAGCTTGTTTGTCCACCGCCATTAAGGTTGACGAAGAACACACTGTGAATGTCCCCTCATTGACATGAATGCTCTCCCTCAATGCTCCATCATTGCATTGCTAATATATCAATGCAGCGCCAGTTGTTTAGTTTAGACATGACCCTTGTTCTTAATTGCGGCTTATCTTATGCCGATTTCCGAGCTTACATGCTTAAGGATTAAGCTATACTCTAGAAAATATTGAAGCTTGGAAATACGGATACTTGGACATTCTCCAAGCAAACTATGATAAGGGAAGTCAATGTTTTATTTCCTTCAAAGCCATATAAGTTGCTTTTGAAGGAATATCCTGTTGGACAACTTTTTAATTGTAATACATTTAATTAAAATTGCATGTATTTTGTTGAGATAAAAGAAGTATGAAATAATTTGTGATGCGCTTGAAGGGTTTGATGAGAAAATGCCTTTTCTAGAAATGCAAGTTGGGTGAGTTTCAATCATACATGCTTCACAAATGACAAGTTGTGCAATGCATATTGGAAAAATGTTTTTATTGTTTTGGCTGGTGTTTTGAGTTTGGCCTTAAAAGGTCCATACTGCGCATGGTTGGCTTGATAGGATTATCTGCATGGCAGCTTATTATGATGCACGTTTGCTGTGAAAGGTTTTTTTTTCACATGTATGGATCGACAACGCCATATTTCTTATTAGTGTTCTTCAATGAAGTGTTTTTCCTTCTTTGAATGCACAAATGGAACATTTGTATTTCTTTACAATTTGGACATACTTATTTCACTCCAAATTATGATATCGATTATGTTAAATGGGTTTTGACGCAGACTTATTTTGCAACCTTTGTTTGTTGTTTGAGGGGCAAGTATCTCACATGTTTTGGAATGGTTTCTGTTAATTGGGTTTTAATGCAGCCATATTTGGTAAACTGAGTGTGGATTTCCCGTTTCCTGCCTCACAGTCTGTCATGCACATGCCTTCATTGATAGCCTTCAATCTTCAAAATTTGCAAGCCAATAAATGTTTTTTTGGGAAGATGTCTTGTGTGTTTTTACATGGTTATATGATATGTCCTTATGATGTAGAACACATTTGGATGAAAATTCTAAAGAAGGATGTACTTGAAATCAGAGTAGGGTGCGCAAGTGTGGAAATGTCGGATGTTACTCTTCAGAAAGAAAAAAATATTTAGAAGGTACAATTTTGTAAATGAGGAAGTTCCATCAGAAGAAAGCAGCTGCTCCAAATAAGCCCAATAAAGGTCCAACAAAGATTGCAACAACAATTGAAGAGTAAAATAAAACTATAGTAAAAGCAAATATTACATAAAGCTATGCAAGTTGGAATGGTAAGCTAAATATGGTTTTATTGTTTGTTGATTTACAGTCCATCCTGCACACATCTAGATTGATAGCTTCAGGAATGACTTTTGGCCAAATGTTTTAAGTGTTTTGGTTGGAGTTTTGTTAATTGGGTTTTGCTGCAACCTTATTTGGATCTATAAGAAAACTATGATAAGGGTGACCACTCTTTTTCTCATCATCAAGATATACCAGATGCTTTGAAGCAATGTCCTGCTGGAAAACTTATTGAGTTTAAGATACTTCCTAAACATGACATTCCTCATTTGAGGTTAAAAAATGATGACATACTTGGTTGCAACAATGGAGATTAAGTCTCCAAGATTCCTTAGAAGTTTGGCAAGTGTCATAGGGACAAATGGCTAATGTTGATTGGTAGGTGTTTTGTTAATTGGATTTTGATGCAATCTTATTTGATAGCCTGATAGTGAAACTAAGAATGCTTGAAGGGAATTTCTATACTTCTTATTGAGGTTAAACAAGGATGAAACACTTGGATGAAATAATTGAGATCAAGTCTCCAAGATTCTTTGACAATATGGAGAGTGGCACTTGGGCATATGTCTCTTGTTTATTTGGAAGTTGTTTTGTTAACTGAGTTTTGATGAAACCTTATTTGGTAAAGCAAGTGTGGCTTCCCCATTAGACCTAAAAAATAATTGTTGATATTTTCATTAGTCAAAACATGGAAAGCATGTTGATATTTAGGACTTGAAGTCAACAAATTGTTGACTTCTTAAGCAAATAGGTAGGACTTGAAGTTTTTTCTTTTTTTAGCAGATGCAATATGATCAATTTGCAATGCGTATGCAAATTGGGATATTTTTTTGTTAGATTGGTTTTGATGTAGCATTACTTTGTGATATTAGTGTGGCTTTCCTATTTGCCAAAAAACATATTTCATTTTTTTTAAGTGAGTAAAAACATGGCAACCCGGGTGATTTTTGATTTTATTGCTTAAAGGCCCGTCTTGCACACAACTGGATTGGAAAGCCAACAAATGGATTTTATGGTAGATGTATTATTTGTTTTGACATGGTTATATCAGATGTCCTCACTACGTAGAACATATTTGGAAGAAAGTTATAAATAAAAATGGACTTGAAATAAGAGGAACATGGTTCCTATTCGCTCCATCAAATTGCATTTGCACACGTGTCTTAGTGATTGGCGAATGGCGGTTGTACAAGTGTCTCACATGTTCGGAAAGGTTTTTGTTAATTCTAGTAAATAACCAAGCTTATTACCTTCGTTTCATGCTTGAGGTTCCGTCCTTCGTGTGTTCGGGCAGTTGGACAGGTGTATTACGTGTTTTGACAGGGGTTCTGTTAATTGGGTTTCGATGCCTACTTATTACCTTCGTTTGCTGCTTAAGAGTCTATCATGCATGTGTTTGGGTAGTTGGACAGGTGTCTTGTGTGGTTTGGCAGGGGTTGCTACTAATTTCATTACTCAAAACATGACAAGCATGCTAATATTTAGGACTTGAAGTCAACGAATTGTTGACTTCCTAAGCAAGTAGCTAGGACTTGAAGAGTTATATATATATAACACATGCAATATGAACAATTTGCAATGTAAATGCAAATTGGGAGATTTGTTTGTTAGATGGGTTTTGATGCAGCATTACTTTTTGATCTGATTGTGTCTTTCCTATTTTCCCAAAAAAATATGTTGCTAATTTCATTAGTCAACACATGGAAATAATGCTGATATTTAGGCATGCATAAAGCTAGATTGATAGTTAGGCATGCATAAATATAGATTGACAACCCTATCTCATATCATCTTGTTTTGATGCACAACTGATGCAATTCTATGATTGAGAAAATGGGTTGCATGGATGGAGCACGTTTTGGATGCAGAAGCAAATTTTGTAGACCCGGTGTTTGCTAATGAAAATGAACATTGTCGGCAAGGTGATAGAACAAAATTTTAAGTGCAATAATGTTTACAAATCTGCTGCTAATTTCATTAGTCAAAACATGGCAAGCATGTTGAAATTTACTTTTAAAGGTTTCCACAGTCAAGAATGCAGAAATATGGATTGACAACCCCGTCTCATATCATCTTGTTTTGATGCAATTCCATAATTGAGAAAATGGATTGCATGGATGGAGGATGTTTTGGATGCAAAAGGAAGTTTTGCAGACTGGGTGTTTGCTAATGAAAATGAACAATGCAGGAAAGATGACCGAACACAATTTTAAGTGCAATAATGTTTAGGGAGACCTTGAAGAAAGGGATGTATGATATTCAGGAAGTGCTGGATGGGTAAAAATTGTCCTCTGATGTAAGGGGGTGTATAGAGATCTAATATGGAAATTCATGGATGTCCTAACATGATTAATTAGTCCCATATGTCCTAATTACAAAGAACATGTTTGGAATGAAGTTATGAAGAATATATTAGCAGTCAAAGCAGAGTGGCAAAATTTGCATCTGCCCAAGCTAACTCCTAAGTGAGCAAATACATATTTAGAAGGTACAATTGTTTAAATGAGAAAGTGTCTTAAGAAGCAAACATCTGCTCTAAAGAAAGCAATAAAAGCTCCAACAACAATTGAAGAGATTAAGCCAACTATAGGATTAATCTATATTCCAAAAAATTAGAGTCACCCTTGGTAGACTAAAATCCAACTTTCAAAACTACTCATACACATTCCAAGACAACATTTATAAACAGCTTGCAAAATGAAACCCTCAATTTGATAGAAAACATATAGTAATTCACACCAACAATCATTCCATTGTCAAATGTATGCAAGATAATGTATATTTGTTTTAAAATAATTACAGAAATTGTATAAATCATAGCTGCACACTCGTAATTAAATACTAAGATTAAAAACTTTAGGATTAAAATTCCCATTACAAAAAAAACTCAATTCAAAGCCACAGAAATAGCAAGCAAATGTTTTGCTAGCACAAAGAATGTTGAAAACAGTTAACCAGGGTGAAGTAATACCTGGGAATTTGACCAAGTGCCAAAACCTCTAGTGTAAATGGAGACCAACAAAATCAAATATTGGTTACCTGAGGCTTTGTATAAATGTTGCAGAGCAAAGGAGGTGAAACAACAAACTCGATGAACCGAAGATTCTGACAAGATCTTCCAAATCCTCATAAGATAAGCCACAATTAAGAAATAGGCCCAAGTCTAAACGAAACGAATAACTTCTTGCATTGATGGAACATTGACTGAGAGCATTGATGTCGATGAAGGGACATAGATGATATGTTATTCATCGAACCAAGTGACGGTGAACAAACAGGTGACCAGAGTGACCCCACAAACCCTGAGCGTAAAACCTTTGCAAAACCCTTGGCGTAAACCTTCGCAATGGGTATGCCCAATTTGAAGAGAAATATAAAGGTTCCATCCATGCAATCAAAGAATGAAGAACACTGAAGTGAAGGACACTAACAGGAAAAATATGGGTGTCAATCTAGGCATGCTCCAAAAAATGAAATTGACCACCAAACGTGCACGAAAACAATCTTTCAGGAGATAAGGATATCAATCCAATCATGTGCAGGACCGACCGTTTAAGGCCACACTCAAAACACCAGTCAAAACATGCAATGCAACTGTCCAAAATCCATTCCCCTGCCAGTCAATTCTGAATTTGAAGGCTATCAGTTTGGTCATGCACAAAATTAACCATGAAGCAACAAACGAAAAAACCACACTCAGTTTACCAAATATGGTTGCATCAAAATCCAGCTAACAGAACCCATGTCAAAATACACTATACTCCTTTCCAATTTCCTAAACATGCGCAAGACCCACCCTCAAGCAGCAAACAGATGTAATAAGAAGGAATCGAAACCCATTTGACAGAACCCCTGTCAAAACACCCAATACACCTATCCAACTAACCAAACACGCGCAAGACGAACCCTCAAGCAACAAACGGAGATAATAAGCAGGAATCAAAACCTAGTTAACAAATCCCTGTCAAAACATGTAATACAACTATCCAAATGACCGAACACATGCAAGACAGACCCTCAAGCAACAAACAGAGTTAATAGGTAGGAATCGAAATGTAGTTAGAAGAACCACTGTCAAAATACACAATACACCTATCCAACTGACTGAACACACGCAAGACGTACCTATGAGACACCCACTCAACCACCATTCACTAATCACCAAGACACGTGTCGAAGCGTAACTTGACGACCTGACGAGGAATATGGAGACTACCATCTCCATTGTTTAACCCCTTCAATGTAAAAATTCCTAATAAAATTGAGGTGGGAAAATAATAAAAGAAAGTATTTTCAAATTGTGTTTTTTTTTTCAATAGAAAAAGCTTGCAACTATTTATTCATTTATAGAATCAAATTTATATAAAACCACTCTTCTTCTCCAAAAAAAATATACAATCAATAAAATATTTCTAGAAATTCTAATCAACCTTCTTACAAAAATAGTCAAGTCCCCATCCAATATTCCATGAAAAACTAAATAGTTGACTAGACCTTTACCAAAATGATAGACATACTAAAAAAGTATCCGCCATAGCCGATTGAAAACATAAATGAATGACAAAATATTGTGAACCATAAAAAAACATTATAAGAACCCGAATCAATCAAATTTCCATCCATAAATTCTAAAAATTTAAGAAAACCGAGCATTTCTCCAATAACTTCTTTTGATAAAGAATCACCCTCCTAGTTGAAATTCCGATATATATGGCTAAAAATTAAAAGAGATGACTTCAAAATGTTGGATTAGTAAGTTCACTCTCCTCATCTAGTTAATCAAAATCAAATCCTCCATAGTGTTCAGACCATTTTCCCAGTCAATTATAACTTTTGATTCACCATACAACTTTAAATCTAAAACGCGTCTCTTCTTTGCAATCCATAGCAATCCGCATAAGGAAAAAAGTTTCTCCTGAGTATTTGAGCCCTTACCAATTCACATACTTAGCTTAATAGAATGATTCCTTCTCATATGTATGACCATACCAACTCCACACCAACCATATGTTTGGGCTCAATCTAAAAAACTGAAGGTAATATCACCATAAAGAGGGGGTCTAATATAAACCTTGGAAGACTCCAAAACCTCTTCTTTTTTCCATTCTTTCAAAGCTTCATAGATTTTTGAAACAAAGTGATGAAGAGACGACTTACTATCTTGAAAAATGCATCTATTGCGAACCTTCCATATTTCCCAAATGGTTAAAAAAGGTAAGTCCTTAAACTTTTCCTTTCGATGGAACCATCTAAATAGGTTGTATTCAAAGCTATACACCCCCAAGGAAAATAAACTGATAATACACTACCCAACTCCATCCAAACCGAGTTGAAGAAAGTATAATGACAAAAAAGATGAGAAATATTTTCAATATCTTTCTAGCATAAATAAAAATATTGGGACCATTGTATCCACGGACTTGTAAATTGTCCAATGGTAATATTTTATTATTTAGTGATAGCTAGCTGAAGCATTTGATTTTCAAGGGGATCTGTATTTTCAACATATACTTTTACCACCACTTTGGTGCTTCTTGAATCCAATCCTCCACCACAACATTATAAGATAGTTTTGCTATAACTTCTCTGATTCTTTTGTTTAAGTCCCAAACAATACTATCACGTCGATCCTCGAGCATTTTACCAACATGAGAAAGAGAGATAGTATAATTGTTCCACTCATCAACCACATAAAATGGAAGATTTAAAATGTCAGCTGAAATCCAATACCGATTGCTTGAACACTGATTGTTCTTTACCTATGACAAAACCAAGATATTCCTCTTATGAAGTTCAGAGACAAGGATGTCTGAAAGCATTCAATTCCTTGAAAAACTTGAAATGGAATCAATGCCCACAAAAAATATGCACACCTCTTCCAACCTTCCAACTAAAATGATTACTCGGGCATCAAAAATATATTGAGAAAAATTCTCCAGATGATGGAATCCCTTTGATGGTTCAAAACTGGTTCACGAATCCATTGAAATGTAGAAAAATATTTGATATATTTTGCAAAATTAGCTCATTCCACAAACCAAATTAAAAAAGGGCTCTCCATGTACTTTTTGCACATAGTGTTGTATTGAACCAAGACATAGTTTGTATCCCCCACCCTCCTATATACTTAGCCAATGCAATACTTTCCCAAGAAGCTAAATGGAATTTTGATTTATCCAAACTGCTATCTGACAAGAATTGAAATATTCTTTTTCTAATATGCAAAATAAATGAGGCCAGAACTAAGATCAATGAAAACTAATATACTTGAATGCTTTGTAAAACCGCATTGGCAAACACAAATCTACCTCATGAAGAAATCCATCTAAACAACCAAGAGTTTATCCTCTTCCATGTTGATGTATTTGTAACTTCGAAAGATGTTCGATGTATATTATCATTGTATTTTGTTGTACCCCTATTGGGGATGTGTTTACCCCCTTGCGGGATTTCTTAATTGTGTCTAGACCTTGAGGTATAACTTTCGTTGTAAGTCAATGAAATAGTCTCCAGTGTAACATCATGCAATGTGTATTTGGAGTCTCTTCGGGAGAAGTCGGCCGTGTTAGGGAAGACATGTGGGACCTAGTCTTATGTTTGGTTAGTGACTTAAAAGGGTATAAATAAAGAGGCGGTCTCCCTCATTTATACACACCTCACACTCTCAAGTTCACATGAGAGAGAGAGAGAGAGAAAGGAGGAGAGATAGATAGTCGTTGAATACTTCTTATTATTGCTTTCGATAATCTTACTATTCTGAGGAAGTTTGCGGGGTTTTCTCCTTTATGGTTTCCCTGGTGAAAATATTTTTGTCTCGTGTATCTTTTATATCTTATGCATCTTGATGTACTTGTTATTCTTTCAGATAAAGATCCTAGATAAACTAATCACATCTAAAGAAAAACTAACATGGTATCAAAGCCTCTCTAAAACAAAGCACTGTACGACAACAAAAACTAGGGATTCCTAGTTCAAGGTGTTCCCTCCACAGATCATCAAGAAAAGAGGCCAAGGATAACTCTCCTCAGTAGGGCGCATATTTTGGTGGAAACAATTTCAAAGTTGAAGAAGTTTCATTTTTGACCCTGTCACTGTTGCCGAGGGGAACTAGGGAATCAAGTTTCAGAGGCTTCTCTCCATCTCTACACTAGATGCAAAGTGAATTAGGGTTGCTTTTTTCTATGGCCAAGTTATGATGTGGACAAGAGGAAAGAAAATAGAGGGATGCAACAATGATTAGAGAGGAAGACAGAGGCTTGTACAAGCTAAAGGGACAACCTGAACAAGCACTGGTTCACGAGTCAATTGAACTAAGCGAAATATGGCACAGAAGGCTTGTACATGTGCACTATAGAGCACTACTGATGGCAAGCAAAGTAGTCTCAAGATTGCCAGAGATACAGGAAAAGCATGAGGGAATTTGCAAAGGATGTGCATAAGGAAAGAATGCAAGGAAGATATTTCCCAACAGTGAGAGCAAGGACAAAGGAATACTGGAGATAGTACACTCGGATATATGTGGACCCATGTATTCTAGATCATTAAGTAGGTATGTGTACTATGTTTCCTTTATAGATTATTTCTCATGTAAGACTTGGATATATTTCTTGAAAGGGAAAAGTGAAGTTTTCGGTAATTTCAAGGAATATAAGGCCTTGGTTGAGAACCAGACTGATAGGAAGATCAAGATTCTACGATCAGATAATGGCGAAGAATTCACATTAGATGAATTCAAGGAACTCTGCAAAGAGTCCGAGATTAAGATGGATTTGAGCACTCCATACAATCCTCAGCAAAATGGGGTTGCAGAACAAAAGAACCAAACCATAATGGAAGCAGCAAGAGCTATGTTGCATGACCAGGATCTTCCAATGCACCTTTGGACGAAGGCAGCAAGAACAACTATGTGCATATAGAACTGTACTCCTCATCGAGTACTAGACAATAAGACTCCTAAAGAGGCTTTCTCAGGAGAGAAACTAGAAGTCAACCATCTGAGAATATTTGGTTTCCCGATGTACATACATATCCCAAAGGAGAAAAGGACCAAGATCGATCCTTCTGAAAGGAAGGGTATATTTGTAGGATATAATGATACATCAAATGCCTACCAAATATACTTCCCGAGACTTAAGAATATCGACATCAATAGAGATGTAACCTTTGATGAAGACTCGACATACTTCAGATCTAGGAGGACAGCTATCCAGGAAGTCAAGGAACTTGAAGAGATGAGAGTCCCCACAATTGAGTTGAGGGTGACCCTCTTTATTGATCGGGGGGAAAAGTCCCCACAATTGTGGGGCACTAGGGTCATTAGACTCTCCTAGAGAAATCGGCTTTGGTAAGTAATTGTTAAGTGAGGACGACTTGTTGGAGTGGAAATAAAGTGAACGGAAGAATATAAATAGAAGTGACGCTCTCCTCATTTCTACACACACACACACACTCACTCAACTGGGGTGCATGAGTGAGAGAGGAAGTGCTGGCACAAGTGACAGAGATCAGCTACCGGAGCTCATATTTACGTTTTTAGGTTTTACTGCTGCCATTGGTGCTCATTCTATCTCTGAGGAAGTTGCGGGGTTTTTCCTTTATGGTTTCCCTGAGGAAAATTCTTTGTGTCTCTTGTCTCTTGTGATTATTGCTGTGCATGTTATTCTCTCAGATAAGGTCCTAAGATCATATTGCTTAAATGATAAAAATCTAACATGGTATTAGAGCTAACTTGAGAAAAATAAACTGTACAGCTGCAGAAGCTATGGATTCTTACTTTTTGGGTCTCTCTCCACAATCCATCAGAAAAAGGAGGCTAGGCCGAGTCTCCATTGAAGGGCGCATCCTTTTGTCGAAGCAGAATTTGATTCTGGGCATTTTCAGTTTTTGGTGGGGCAAATTAGGGATTTTCATAGAAGTTGAATTTTTGAGTGAGCCTAGCATAGGATTGCTCTCCTCCTCAAAATCGAAATTTAGAGACCAAGGTCTAAATTTTTGGTTGGGTAAAACTTTGGAAAGTCAAACCCTAGTTTGACCCCGGGCCTGAAAAACCCTAAAATACTAAAACATGAAGTTTTGGTACATTCACTATATCTCGATATTGGAGAAGGATCAAGAGCCAAAACTTTCACATGATGAAGATAAATTCCTGAAGTACACTGTGTAAATGTTTCAGCCTCAAATTCGCTATATTATAGGGGATATGATTCCTCCAATTTAGGGTTCCATCCTCTCCCAGGATTCATCCCTAAACATGACACCTAGGGAGAATTGCTATATATCGGGATACGAAGGTCCAAATGAAAATTTTCAAGATGTTCCAGAAATGGAACAAACTGTAATTTCTATGATAAAAGTTTCAAACCCTGAAGATGAACCAATGACACGTGGAATTCCGTACAATATCACTCTTCTGAATAGTACTGAAATAGGTCACCTTGGGAAAACGATCATAAGTCCCAATTGGTGAATCCAATTATGCTCAGACCTGTGGCATTGGAAAGAGGATAGACAAGGATACCTCAGTGAGACGTTGCAGACATATAGGAGAAGTACTTTAGGAGATACTACATAAACAATATCAGGAATTTTCAGCAGTAGAAATTGGGAAACTAGGGCTTCCTGTTCCGGGAGCTTCCCTCCACTGTTTTTCAGAAAAGGAGTACATTGGACAGTTCACCTTGAAGAGGTGTATATTTATATCCAATAAGATCTAAAAGATTCCAAGATTTAAAATTTAGGGTTTCTCTGACAAACCCTAGATCAGACAGCTCTGGAACCAGCACAAACACCTCAAATCGGTAAGATCTAATCTTTTGCTATTTTCATTTGAGGTTCTCATTTCAAAATGATCTATCATATCAGCTTGATGATAAGTTTGGTGAAGTTGACAACTTCCAAGCACAGAAGTATAGGATTTCTCTAAAGAAAATGAAGTGGACACCTACATGAGTGGAGAGGTTCTAGTTCCAGAGGGAGATGAGGCTAAAAGCATTACACAAGAAGAACTTGGTCAAGGCCAAGAGGATTACTGTTGATTCTATCAAGGATCACCTTATACCACAAGTGTATTTCCTAAAGAGATGTTTTATCCCTTAAGCAAGCTAGTTGAAGGGAAGAATATAAATTAGAAGAAGTATCGGACCTCCATGATCCTTGAAGAAATTGGCTTGGATCAGTATTTCAGTGAGGAAGGTCTAGGAGACAGAGGGAGATGAGGCTAATACTAGAGCCAAGAAAATCATTGAAGATTCTAATGAAGATCATCTTATCCCTAAATGTCATCCTTGAAGACACTGAAAGGAAGTGTTTGATGCTATCGAAGAAGAATAAGACATTATGAATGGCCTCCCAGGATCATGGAATTCAGTCATTCAAGGAATGTGTGCCAGA
This sequence comes from Pseudotsuga menziesii, assembly GCA_001517045.1. Lineage (NCBI taxonomy): Eukaryota > Viridiplantae > Streptophyta > Pinopsida > Pinales > Pinaceae > Pseudotsuga > Pseudotsuga menziesii. Next base: position 58,322 of record LPNX010556115.1, on the reverse strand, counting down.
AGGAAGTGATTACCTTCAGCAGACTCTGGGAAGAGTGCAAACAAGAAGAAGCTCGACTCAAGAGAAGATGGGAACAACTGAAGATCAAGCTCTCACGATTAAAAGAAGATCCCTCAAGCGATGAGGAATACGAAGAACTCAATTCTTGAAGAACCTCTTATCCATTTGAGCACTTGGATAAGAAATGATGATGTTATGAATGAAGAAGATGATGAAGCTTAAGGTCAAGAAGGAGTCTACCCACGAAACAAAAAAAGATAAGTATTCAATTGTCATTTTATGATATTGTTTGGTTATGCATTTGTTTATATTCAGTTGATATGATTTTGCATTATAGAATGTTTGCATTAATGACAGTATACTACTAACATGCATGTGATGGGTAAGTAGCCCATGGTGCTATACAACTCTCTATTGCTACTTGTCTAGAATGAAACCTCTTTGCTGACATATTGGATTAGTACACAATCTCAATGGTGTCATGGTAGAGGTGGAAGGCATCTAAAAGTTTCCATGAGATATGGATGAATGTTGTATTGGCTAAAAGAGTTGCATGATCATATATTTATGCATAAGAATTTGCCATTATGAATATGCTTTATGAAATGATTCTAACCATACAACTGATGCATTTGACTTGTAGGAAATATCGCGTACAACTTCCTACAAGAAAAAAAGGATGAGACTTGTTCCGAAGAACAAGTGACGATAGTTCAAGAAAAATACAAAATGAAGAATAGTATGACGAGACTAATAAAGAACCTTCCAACTTTGAAGAAGTGGCATAGAAGAAAGAATGGAAGGATGCTATGATCAAGGAGTACTAGTCGATCATGGAGAATGATGTTTGGGATGTTGTCCCAAGACCAGAGGGGAAGTCTGTTGTGACTTCCAAGTGGATCTATATGATCAAGCATGCTGCAGATGGAAACATAGAGAAATATAAAGCAAGATTTGTGGCTCGTGCATTCTCCCAAAAAGAAGGGATAGATTATGAAGAGACTTTTGCACCTGTAGCTAGTTACACTTCCATTAGATCAGTACTTGCTCTTGCTACAGTTATGAAATGGAAGGTACACCAAATGGATTCAAGACCGATTTATTGAATGGTGTAGTAGAAGAGGAAGTGTATGTGGAGTAGCCACTCGGTTTTGAGACACATGACAGGGAGACCCATGTGTGAAAATTGAAGAAAGCCCTGTACAGTTTGAAACAGGAACCTAGGACATGGTACGACAGAATTGATAGCCTTCTGACTAGCTTGGGATTTACCAAGAGTAAAACATATTCCAACCTTTACTACAAGGTTTAAGAAGGGAACCCAGTGATGCTCCTACTGTATTTAAATGACCTGTTTTGAACAGGTGCAGATGGGTTGATTGCAGATACAAAGAGGAAGATGGCTGTTGAGTTCGAGATGAAAGACTTGGGTATGATGCATTAATTTCTAGGCATGGAGGTGTGGCAGAATGCAGATGGAATCTCCTTGGGACAAGGGAAGTATGCAGTAGATATCCTGAAGAGGTTTGGGATGATGGACTGCAAGGCCATGACCACACCTATGGCATCGAACCTGAAGCTATTGAGTGATGCTTCATCCGAGTCGGTTGATGCTATAATGTATCATCATATGATTGGGTCCTTGATGTACCTGACGAATATGAGACCAGATATTTGCTTTGATGTGAACACATTGACCCAGTTCCTGACAGATCCGAGACATGTTCACTTGATTGCTGTAAAGCATATTCTGAGGTACCTGAAGGGCACAGTTGATTATGGGCTCAAGTATGAGGCAAATCAAAAGATTAACCTGGAAGGTTATGTGGATTTAGATTGGGTAGGCAGTGCCATTGATAGGAAGAGCACTTCAGGGTGTTGCTTCAGTATGGGATTAGGTGTGATCTCTTGGTTTAGCAGGAAGCAATCCTGTGTGGCACTGAGTACAACCGAAGCATAGTATGTTGCAACTTGTTCAGCTAGTTGTGAGGCAGTGTGGCTTAGGAAGCTGCTATCTGAATTGTTTGATCTCCAGTTGAATGTTACTTGCATATATTGTGACAACTAGAGTTGTGTGAAATTGTCGGAGAACCCATTGTTCCATGACAAGTCGAAGCATATCGAGATCAAATATCACTATATCAGGGATATGGTGCAGAGAGGAGTAGTGAAGCTCCAGTATGTTGTGACAAAAGAGCAGATAGCTGATGTGTTGACCAAGCCATTAGCTAGATTGAAGTTTGAGTACTTCAGGGAGAAGCTTGGTGTTCTCCAGATCGAAGTTCCCTCCAAAGGGAAGTGATGAGTTTGTGAGCCTTTCTGACATGGTTGTTGGATGTGTTCCTCCCATGGTCAAATGTAAGTGCAAAGGCATTCTGATGTGACTACGGGATGTGTTCCCACATGATTAGATGTAAGTGCAGAGCCATTCTGATGTGACTACGGGATGTGTTCCCACATGATCAAATGTAAGTGTAGAGCCATTCTGATGTGACTGCAGGATGTGTTTCCACATGATCAGATGTAAGTACAGATCCATTCTGATGTGATTACGGGATGTGTTCCCACATGATCAAATATAAGTGCTGAGCCTTTCTAACATGGTTGTTGGATGTGTTCCTCCCATGGTCAGATGTGAGTGCTGGGCCCTTCTGACATGGTTGTTGGATGTGTTCCTCCCATGGTAAGATATAAGTGCTGAGCCTTTCTTACATGGTTGTTGGATGTGTTCCTCCCATGGTAAGATATTAAGTGTTGAGCCTTTCTAACATGGTTGTTGGATGTGTTCCTCCCATGTTTAGATGTGAGTGTTGGGTCTTTCTAACATGGTTGTTGGATGTGTTCCTCCCATGGTCAGATGTGAGTGCTGGGCAGGCCTTTCTAACATGGTCATTGGATGTGTTCCTCCCATGGTTAGATATAAGTGTTGAAGAAGGTGAAGACCTATAGGGAGGCTAGGCCTACAACCAACATGAAAAAGAGCTGGCTCTATAGAAATTACTGTGACAAGTAGAATTGAGATATAGCACCATTTGTTCGAGATAGAGAAAGCATTGATGATGATGATCCAGCTTTGATGACAATCCAGTGATGATCCAGCTTTGATGACGATCCAGTGACAAAGACTTGTGCTGATGAATTGTGTCAATATAATACCTTCCTAGTTAAGAGGGAGTGTTGATGTATTTGTAACTTCAGAATGTATTCACTTATATTGTACCCTGATGTTCCTATCGAGAGAATCATTTGTATTTCATTGTACCCTCGATGTTCCTATCCAGAGAGTCATTAATATAATAAAGTCATGCAAAGTCAATGAGGTTAACCCTCTGTTGTAAGTCGGGGCAGTAGTCCCCACAATTGAGTTGAGGGTAACCCTCCTTGGGGGCAAAGTCCCCACAGTTGTGGGGAACTAGGGTCAATAGACTCTCCTAGAGAAGTCAGCCCTAGTAAGTAATTGTTAAGTGAGGCCGACTTGTTGGAGTGGAAATAAAGTGAACGGAAGAATATAAATAGAAGTGAGACTCTCCTCATTTCTACACACACACACACACTCACTCAACTGAGGCGCATGAGTGAGAGAGGAAGTGTTGGCACAAGTGAGAGAGATCAGTTGTCAGAGATCATCTTTGTGTTTTTGGGTTTTACTGCTGCCATTGGTGCTCATTCTATCTCTGATGAAGTTGCAGGGTTTTTCCTTTATGGTTTCCTCAAGGAAAATTCTTTGTGTCTGTTGTCTCTTGTGATTATTGCTGTGCATGTTATTCTCTCAGATAAGATCCTAAGATCATATTGCTTGAATGATAAAAATCTAACACAACCTTCGTTGTAAGTCGAGGAAATAGTCCCCAGTGTAACATCATGTAATGTGTATTTGGAGTCTCTCTGGGAGAATTCGACCTTGTTAGGGAAGACATGTGGGCCCCAGTTTTATGTTTGGTCAATGACTTGAAAGGGTATAAATAGGGAGGCGCTCTCCCTCATTTATACACACTTCACACTTTCAAGTTAACATGAGAGAGAGAGAGAAAGGAGGAGAGATAGATAGCTGCTGAATACTTCTTATTACCGCATTTGATTATCTTACTATTCTGAGGAAGTTTGCGGGGTTTTCTCCATTATGGTTTCCCCGGTGAAACTCTGTGTGTCTCGTGTATCTTTTATATCTTATGCATCTTGTTGTACTTGTTATTATTTCATATAAAGATCCTAGATAAACTAATCAGATCTATGAAAAAATAACATTCCCCAATTTTTTAATTAACCAATCCCAGTCTGCAATTGAATAGGAATTTGGCTTAAGAAAATAACCAAGGTACCAGAACCCCTCATTGATCAAGAACATCTTAAAAGGAAAGATTGTAGTAATCTAATCACAAATAGGTTCATCTTCATAGTTAAATGAAAAATGAGATTTTAGATCACTAATTAGCATCCCCGAAGCTACTATGTGACAAGGTTTCCTTTCCTTCCTGTGAGAAGGAAAAGTCATATTTTAAAATTAATAATAATTTTTAAAATATTAAATACTAATATCCATTAAATTATATAAAATTTATATTTTTAAATATTCTTATCCATATAATATTTTAATTTATTAGAGGATAGTATGTTTGTTAATAGAACAAGATCTACGAGGTGACAATGTTACCAACATTGCCCATAACTCTTGCTATAATGTAGTAATTACAAACAAAAAACTATAGAGAAAAGAATGTCTTTCTAAACCTGGATTAAATACTTCTATCTAAATAAATTTTCGAAACGTTGTTTTAAACAAACAAATATTCTATCTTCTGTGTTGCTATGTTTCTATTTAACAAAAAGTTATGTTTTTTCATTTTATAAATCTAAAAAAGGAATAACAATAATCTAAAGTTTTTTTTCAATCATCTATTAAAATATTTTTTATCGACTATATTTCGAAATAGATCATTATTATTGTGCTCATTAAACCCTAAAGAAAAAAGGGTTTCCATTTCTCTCAATTTAATTTTATACATAAATAATGATACATTGTTATCACAAGAAAAAGGTAAACAAATCATTATTATATTTATAAACAAAACATGTATTATTTTGTTTATTTATATTTAATCGTTGAAAACATAATTAGAACAATATTACGTGTCCTTATTACAAGTATTCTGTTTATTCATATTGTCAATGAAATTGTTGTANGTATTATTTTGTTTATTTATATTTAATCGTTGAAAACATAATTAGAACAATATTACGTGTCCTTATTACAAGTATTCTGTTTATTCATATTGTCAATGAAATTGTTGAAAAAAAGAATTGACATGCCACTATTATGAATAATATGGAAGCCATTTAAATTCAAAAACACCAAACCATTCACCAAGAATTATGTAAATTGAAACAAATGAATAAATACTAATTATTTAAAAACTAGGTTGAATATCTTATCAAATCACTAATATTATGCTTCTTTTAGATAAAAAGAATAAAATAACCCAATTAACTAGCATTTACAACTTGGTTCATAATTGATTTGTTGAACCTATTTTTTAGAGATTTATGTTTCTATAAGGACCGTTGATGGAAGAAATCTTCAAATAAATTTTAATTAGCCAATAAATCCTTGTAAAAAATAACTGCCATACATGCCTTGTCCTTGATTGAAAGCATACTTCTTAAATGTGCGCCATCAATGAATTAACTGGATACTACACGTATTCTCCAACAGACAATCTAGCATCACATGAATTTCTTTCCATTACTAGGGTAATTCTCAGAAAAAACTTGATGGGAAGATTCATCAAGTTATTCCCCTGCACCAAATGACTTTCGCTATTAATATCCCGAAATTCACTCTATTGCTTTTATTTTCTGCGAGTTCAAAAAGTGTTGCCCGATTTTACAAATAGTTTCAACAATTCATAGAATTTTGGTGGAAGTTTCAATCAAATGACTCAATTTCACCACATCTTCGAGGACATCAAAATGTTTTTGAAAAACTTAAAACTGCAAATGCTCATGGCCATCAAGAAGTTAAACTCTGAACCCTCTAAGAAAAACAAGTAGGTAAAACACCCAGAAAGGAGCAAATGAAACTATATAAAGTTCATTACAGTGCTAAAACATCATAAAATGTAGTATGGGTAACCATGACCATCCATGAAGATAACCATGATTATGTTTTGTGCACATCTTAGTTCTTTTAATACAATAGAATAGTCAGCAAGTGAACTACACCTAAGAATCTAAGGGAGTTTGTTCCTTGGAAAATTCAGTCATCTTTCCTAAATATCACCAGTGGATTGCATAGAGCATACTTGTAGAGAAGTGCGGGTAGCATGGGTCGTAGAGAAATCCAATCTCTCCATAACCTCAATTGCACCTACAGAAAACAAAGGAGTTAGATAAACTCCTTAAAGAGTATGACTATTGAAAAAGGATAATAAAAGAATACTCAAAGAATAAGAATCTTACTCTTATTTCATGGCCTTGTTGTGCCAAAATAAATCGATTCCCCGATGCATGACCCTTGTTTTATTCTATGTAAATATGAGTTCGCAAAGGGTTAGTTCTCAAAACTTACAAATGATTGATAACAACTCTAGAGTAAAATTAAACTTATGAAAACTTACATGTACATACAATGATAGTGGAGAGTCTCTCTTCAAGCTTGCGTAGAATTCCTTACGGTCCAAGTAGAACTTCAAGTTCAAGTTGGAGTTGTGTATGGGAACTGGCTTGAATGGAACTTTGTTACAACCCTTCCATCACTCGAAGAAAGGAAAGTGTAAACTCTGAAAGGTTCTTAAAAATATTTTGTGAAGAAATCCTGCTAAGGACGCTATGGTAACCATGGACTATGGAGCGAAGCTCTCCAATAACCAAAACACTACTTCTGGGGCCAAAAACCAAATGAAAACTACAGAAGGAAAATCGAGCCAGGCTACCTGTTGCACAACCATTCTGAAGGGTACTATCTTTCAATTAAAAACTATGTACTAATAATCCATGTGTCAACTAGAGGGAAAGTAAAAAAAACAAAGTTTTTTCTATTGAAATCATTCACTAACAATTGAATCCTTGAGGTTGGTGAAAGGTAGACATTAGTAATGAGAACCATGAGAACCATGTGTATCGCTAACATGTTATGTTTATGGCTTGGGGGTACCGCAAGGTCACAACCACCATATCAAAGAAGCAAAACTTATTTTTTTCAAATTATGCAACTTTTATTTCCTCATCTATGTATAATCCAAATAAACATTAATGTTTAAAATCCATTCTTAACTCAACTTAGAAAGACATGGCCCAATTTCTACAATTGAATTCACTCTACATTTTACCATTAGAAGCACTGCATCCTAGAATCCAATTAAGTGTTGAATGTTTAGAAGAGGACAAAATTAATAATTCCTTATTAAGTTCATATGCACTTGTTGTCTTCGGAAAAGGCTACACCTTGGCATACTTTAGAGTTACGAAATTGCACAAATGGGAATGTAAAGAAAGCACAACTACATTCAACAAAACCAAAGTTATATTTCTCCTCCACTTTTTTCTAACGATAGAATAGATGAAGCATCTATTCTACCTGTATTGTTCATATAAAAGAAACACACATAATTTTGACAAAAGACACCCATCTATCAAGTAAATGCACCTCCCTACTATCTGAAGTGTAGATACACCTCCAACTTAACAACATTTAGATGCATCTAGACCTGGTATATGACACTTGCAATCCTCTTCCATGGCTACATGCCTCTACTTTTTAGCACAAATGAACTATGTTCTTGTATATATATATATTTTTAATTACTACACAGTCACATGTGGAAGGGGGCACACACAAAGCTCTGTCTACAATGGTCTTGTGCTTTAGTGGAGCCACAAATATTATGTGTACACTTTTGTTGGTCACACTATTACACTGTAACCTAATAGTTAATATATTGTTTCCTAACATCTTACTAGATTGATTACGTTTCATGATCAAAATTGTATATGCAAAGAAATAGTGCACACCATGTGGAAACCACATAAATTCAAAGAGGTATACTTTCTGGCAACGCTTTAGATATTCATAATGACTTGGCGGATCACTCTAATGTGGTCTCTATGGTACCAAGATCATTGTTCAGAGACGTTATGATTTTCATGTGGTAGTAAGTAACTCTCTTCCCCAATGACCATGTAAGTTGTTTAGCCAATCAACTTTTTTTTTAATTAATTTTTTATTAATTACATTGTATTTATAACTAATGCAATACCTATGCATATATTTCATTGGCTATGCAATCTTCTTAATCTTGAAGGTCACTCGAAATTTTACAACTTTAACATGGTGTTTGAACCCATGCAATTTAGTTTGTGGCCTCCAAAGCATGTTTTCTTACTTCTCCAAAAAATTTACCTAAATTTTAAACTTGTTATTTTAGTGTTACATATAGATAAAGCTTTAAGTATGATATGTCACAGTAACTTGAAATTTTTATTAAAATTATTTATAATTTATATTGCAGCAATGCTTTCAAAAAGAAAATTTTTGTTCAGTGGATGGAACACTTTATTTATTCTAAATTTTTTACTTTTTCTTAGCTTTTTTTCATTAGAATCCGATATTTTTATTTCAAGATTTCCAATCTTTTTCTAAACAAAACCAACGACCAACCATAAAATATAAAAAATAAAATAGTTAAAAAATAAAATATTTAGACTATTCGCCAAAGATATTGGTTAGGGATTTGCCTTTTGAAATGTTGTAACCAATCTACTTTATAAACTATGTAATCATAATTTTTTGGATTATTTAAAAAAATTTAAGCTAGTTATTAAAATTAATAATATATAAAGATAAAAACATCATTTATTTTTTAATCCTAGTTAGAGACTTGATATGTCACTCAAGATTCCGTATTTTAGATCTCATAGATATTAGTGATAAAAAGATTCTCACGGTCTCGCTCATTTAAAATTTGACTACAACTCAATCAACACTATAATTATTAATAATAATAATAACAATTATTTATATTGATGGTTCAATAAATTTATTTAAATTATATATATATATTTTTACAAGAGTGGCGAGCTGCTATACAATTCAGTTTAAGGGAGATATTGTCACAAAGTTATGTAATGTAACATATTTTGGGAATAGAGATGATGACTTATTCAACCTGACCTGGGTTGTTGGATTCCTGGGAACATGGGCCAGAGAAAAAAAAAAAAAAAGATGGATAGGGAGTTAAAGGGGAAACGAAAGTGACCATCTCTCCATGGCATACAGGCCATGCGAACCTAAAAAGCACAGTCTTGGGGGATGGCTTAACTGGCCCTAATGGTTTTACTGGGACAACCCGTTTAGAGCCGTTGGCTAACTTGCCACTAATGGATGACCCTAGTCCGGGATGTGGGCAGGCCTCTGCTTTTTCGACGGGGTCTGTGGACTTGAATGACATTTCCAAGAAGAAATGTGTTAAACAGAAGAGTCGGCCACTCAACCTGGCCTTGGGGGAAGATGGGAAAATGGTGAATGCCATACCTCTCTCATATCTCATGCTGGTTGGAAGATTCAACGGCCGAGGGATATTTGTTGATCATTTTCGAGCATGGGCTAAGGACCTATGGCTTCCATTACTTGGATACGCTCCAGAATGTTATGCATTGGCTAAAGGATGGTTCGCCATAATCCTTCGCAAGCCAACAAACTCCAAGTTTGTCCTCGGTGGGAAATGGATGATGGGTAGTTTGACCATCACCATAATCCAGTGGTGCCCCTCCTTTAACGCCGGGAAAACTAAACTACCATGCAAACCCATATGGGTTAAGCTTCTTGGTCTGCCATGAGAGTTATGGACATAGGATATCTTTGAACTAATAGGTGCTTCCATTAGTATATTCCTTATAGTTGACCTCTCTTTTAGGGTTACGGGGAAGATGACAGTTTTCAAGATCCTCATTGAAATCGACCTCCGAGACGGGTTATGGGACGCAATGATTATTTATATGGGCCTACACAACCACAAGCAAATTCTGGACTGCATTGGCATCCCATTCAGATGTAACAGATGCCATAAATATGTACATGTGGTCAATGAGTGCAAACTACCTTTCATCAAAGATTTTTGGAAAAACCCTAAAGCTATTATTGGCCACGATTCAGAAGAGCTGTCAGCCTTGGGGACCTCTTCAGTTTCGGATCATTTGGACCCAAGGATGGTTGATCCCCCCACAGATCCTGTCAATATTTCCTTTGTTGACCTTACAACGCCTGGGGAAACTGAAGTGGTTAGAGAATTGGTCATTGGCTCTCCTCCGGAACAAACTAGTTGTGGACCCTTCGGTACCGATGGGTCACCAAGTATGTCTTTATCTCTGCTAGATTCTATTGATGATAAAAATGACAAATACATGGGAAATCATGTGCCTTTTTTTTCATATCTAATATGAAGAACTCTTCCATAGAGGAAACAATTCCATCATTGGTCCATTTGGAGAAAGAAACAACCACCTTCAACACTTGCATTTCTTTTTTCCCTCCAGATTCGTCGGATTTGACATGTTGCATAGACAAGGGGGGTCCCCTCTGTTTCACCTAGGGTTTCCTTTGCTACAGGATCCCTTATTTCCCCCTCAACAACATTAGGAGTTCCCACACAATCCACGCTCAACCTCTCTAACATTTTAGCTCTTAAACCTATCTAGTATTTCCTTCCAACTGAGATGGATTTCCTTAGCAACCACAGTCTTGACTCGGAATCAAAAACTCTCCCTAGCAACAACTCTCCCGACTCTTCATCCCCCCCATTTGCACTAATAATTTGTTTTTCCTTCCACTTTTCCCCACTTTGCGAATTTGAACAACCCCTCTCTGACCGACTCTTCATTCCACGAGAAGATTTATGAAGAATTTGAGCACATCCTCCTAGCTTTAGATCGGTACAATTCTCCCTCTTTGGACTCTAATGTAGTCCTCCCTAAAGGCTATTCAGAGTAGATTACTGGGCTTATATCCGGTGATGACACCCCCAGGTACCTCCTTAGGTCTCTTTCCTCCACGAAGGACTCAATTCATAGGGGTTTGGGTTGCGGGGTGACCACTCAAACTTCGCCAAGATTAAGAGGTTGACGTTTGGTTATGAACAAGGCCAAACACCAAAGTGCAAGGGACATTTATGCTGGCGAACAACACATTATAAAAGGGGTTCTTAGAGGACAGGCCTACAAGGCTCAAGGGAATTAATGCTTATCCTCTCAGTCAATTACAGAGGGATAGGGAGTCCCTCGAAGAAACTTGTCCTTAAATGTATGTTCTCCCTTTACCGTCGTATCATCTCGATGTTACAGGAAACCCTATCTATAGGGGACTTTTTTATAATTGAGTTGATATCACTCCTACCAGGATGGGAATTTCTATGCATTGATGCTATTGGTCGATTTAGAGGTGTCATTTCAGGATGGTCCAAAAAAGATCTACTATGTACTAATTCTTGTTTTGTTAGTACATGTCTTAGAACGATATAGTTTTCTCGGGAATTAGGGAAATCCCTTACCTTGCTGAATATATATGGTCCCAAAACTAGCAAACCTGATTACTGGCACATATTATTCAGACCTGGCTTCCACAGAGCGGAAAGGTTCATCCTGGGAGGAGATCTAAACTTCTCACTTAGGGAAGCTTAAACTTGGGGTCCAAATGCTATTAAAGATCCATTATCAGATTTTTTTGTGAGGAAAATTGAAGTGGAGGGTATTTTTGATATTCCTCCTGTTGAAATCAAGTCCACATGGAGCAATAAGCATACTGGGGAAGACATATTTTCCAAATGACTAGATAGATTCCATATCAATGAAAGCTCTTTCATGTTGGCTCCATGCATTCAACAATGGATTGGAGAGGGAGGCATATCAGATCATCACCTTATCTTCATGGAATTCATTCACTTGAATAACAAACCCTCTACTCCCTTCAAATTCAATACTGTGAGGCTTCAACATGACTCATATACACAGATGATTAAGAATCTGTGGGTTCCTTATGTACTCGACAACTTTTCATCGTTCGAGGTGCATTTTGCGCATAATCTTAAAAAGGTCAAAGATGAATAAATGGTCTAGGCACATGATCGCCATAGAGAAATGGAAGCTGAGCTTACTCTCATTGAAGCTGATTTGGCCTCTTTTTCATGCAATCATCCCCAAGGATTTCCCAATCTGGATCAGAAGGAATATTATATGGAATTGGAATGCAAAAGAAAGAAGATTATTGACGAAAAGGAGTTCTCTATCATGCTCAAGAGCAGAGCAATTTGAATCCAACATGGAGATGGAGACATAAAATATTTTCACAATTTCTACAGGAATAGGCTCATGAGCAACACCATATGGAAGTTGGAAAAAGGGGATGGTCATATGGCTTCTGGTTTCGAAGATTTAGCCATGGTCAGTACTAGTCATTTTGCAACATTATTAAAAGAGGATAGCACATCTCTAAGGGAAATGATAGATCCAGGGGCTTTATTTCCCACACCAATCCTAGGGGAGCAAAAAAAATCCTTGCAAGAATAGGTAATATTGGGGGAACTTAAGGAAACTATCCACTCTATGAAAGCTGACAAAAGTCTGGGACCTGATGGTCTGCCTATTGAATTTTATAAAGGATTTATGGACATTCTAGAAGATGATCTCTTAGAGGTAAACGAAGGGGAAGGATACTTGGCTCATTCAACAACACTTTCATCATCCTCATGACAGGCTACGAACCTCGATGATTTCCCTCCCATCCCTCTCTGCAATGTTGTTTACAAGATTATAGAAAAGGTTATTTCCAATAGAGTCAAGGGTATCCTTAATGATCTAATCAGAGATAAGCAATTTGTTTTTCTTGCGAAAAGATAAATTCATGAACCCATTGCTATCGCTCAAGATATTCTCCACTCTGCCAAATACAAGAAATTGTCGATGGCCCTCTTCAAAGTTGACTTATCAAAATCCTACGACCATGTCAACTGGTCCCTTATCATATTAATCCTTATGTAGATAGTTTTTTCATTATCTTCAATTAATTGGATTCTAGCTACCATTTAGTCTGTTTCATTCTCAGTCCTCATCAATGGTGCTACTGCAAACGTTTTTAGACCTGGTCGAGGCCTTCAACACGAGTGCCTGCTAGCTCCCCATATTTTAATTTTAATGATGGACAAAATTAGTCGTATGATCTCGAATGCTTCTTCTACTAGAGCCTTCAAGGGGTTTCTTTTTTACGGAAATGTCTATGTCTCTCACCTTTTTTTCGTTAATGACATGTTGTTCACTGATGGATCTCCCAGGGATGCTCTATTACTCAAATCTATATTGAGACTATTATGTTCTTCCACTAGCATGGTATGCAATTGCTCTAAATATTCAATGTATTTCATGAATTTGGACCCTATGAAAGAAGCAGGGCATACAACAAAATTTGATTACATCTCTGTCAACATTGCTCCGAGCCTCAAATATCTAGGTTTTCTCATCAAACCTAACGACTATTCCTGTAAATATTGGGCTTGGTTGATGATTCACATTGATAAAAGGCTCAATCTCTGGTGCAACAAATGGATCTCCCGAGGGGTTCGTATGATCTTGATTAAATCGATACTTGAATCCATTTTTGTATTCTGTATTTCATTATCTTTCGTCCCTACAAGAATATTATAGAAGACCCATAAGCTTTGCAAAAATTTTCTTTGGGGAGGAACCTATACAGATCAAGATTTATCTTGGATTGTGTGGCACAGGATCTCCTGTCCCAAATCATAGGGTGGTTGGGGTATTAAATACCTCTCATGTTTTTCCATGGCCCTAGTTGCCAAATGCTCCTGGAAAATTATTAAAGGTGTGGGACCGTGGAACCGTGTTATCCATCAAAAGTAAATTTCTCCCCTCATTATTGATTAATGGATCTGGGTCAAAGACAAGACCTCTAAGAATATCTCAAACTCATGGAAGGATATCATTAAATATTTCAATATTATTGGTGGCTAGTTATCATGGAAAGTTGGCAATGGAAAAATCATATAGATCATCCAAGATCTGTGGATTGGTTGCACATATTTTGTTTGTTTCCCTAATGATATGACACTCTCCTTTCTTGATCGTGATCTCATTCATCTGCATCAGATTCAAAAATAGGGTTTAAATCCTCTTCTTAAATAGACTTGGTTATTGGTAGACGAACTTCATCTTTATAACAGGGAGAGTCTTATTTGGGACAGATATATTTAGTCCCTCTTGGATAGCAATGTTTTTCTTATCGACAAAGATGATGCTATGCTTTGGGTCAAGAATGTTAAAGGAGGTTCTTATTCGCCCAAGCTGGGGTATTTGGCTCTTAGAGAGAAGTAAGATTCTGCCCCTACAGGATGGTGGTGCAGGAACATTTGGAAACTTCATTGTCCACTTAAACAAAAGATCTTTCTTTGGCTTGCACTTGAAGGAAAATTTCATGTCTCGGATTTTTTGTATCACAAGTATAAAATATGGCCCAACAAATGCCCTTTTATGCACTTCGAAAACCGAAAATAGTGCCCACGAGGCTTTATTACTTGTTCGTATATTCGTGATATGTGGCACCATCTCACCTTGCTCACAGGTTCTGACTTAGACCGGAGTGGAATTGATCTTCAACAAGCATGGCTCTCATGGACTAACCATATTATTTTCCTACATTTCTCAATTCTCTCCGCATTTGTTATTTGGGGAACTTGGCTTACCAAGAACAAGGTGATCTTTGATTATTTCCTCATCCCTGCATAGATTTATGATGGCAAAAGATTTGGAATCTTCAAAGATTTCCCTCAGGGTATCTCTTCCAAACCCGCTCATCCTATCATGGAAACTCTTTTTGATGACTCCTTTCCTTGTGATTTTGTGGATGATGCCTCTCAGGGTAGGCACTGGTGGTGCAGGTGGGATCCTTAATATCATAGGTTCCCACTCTATCCATTTTGTTGTAGGTCTTGGAGACATTACGAACAATTCAGTTGAATTTGCATCCATTAAACTACTCATGTCTCTCTCACACTCTGTCAGGAACCATCATATCCAGATTTTTGGAGATTCAAAGCTGGTTATTGATTGTCTGAAACTTGGAAATACCCCTTGGAACATTTTCTTTCTTCCTCTTTTTGAGGACATCTCTAGGATCATAGTTGTCTATCAACAGATATCATTTTCCCACATTTTTCGGGAAAGCAATTTCGAGGCGGAACTACTCTCCAAAAAAGGTCTCTTATTGGTGCTCGGTTATATGGATAAATGGGAGAATATCCACGACACCATGAAATTTTTGGGTAGAAGCCGTTTTTGATCTCTCACGGGATGTATTGATTAGATGTCATTTGCATGATATTTGAGAGTATTTTTTGATTGACAAGCCACATGGGCTGGTTTTTAGACAAGTTAAAGTTATATGTATGTATATGCAGTGAATCCTCAACTCACTTATGTAATTTGAACATGTACGACCTATAGGTCATGTGAATAATATGGCTTTATATCAATAAAGCTGTGATACGTTTTCTATGGGAAAAAAAGGTGACATATTTTAATAATAAAAGAATTAAAAATTAATATTAGAATTAGAATTTAAAATTGAAAACATGTTGAGGTTAAGAAAATTACATATATATTTAATTTAATCATCATAATTATTCATGAGGTGTAATTTTTTTTGTTGGATAGGTAAGAAATTTAAGATAAACAAAATTACATATCAAGAAATTGGATACCTCTTTTGATAGATCCAAGTTTAAAATAGATCTATGCTAGTTTAATTTTAATTAAAAAATTATTGATTTTAGATTTTAAATCATTTTTACATATATCAATATTCCAAAATCTTAACAAAATTAAAAATAATAAATATTGTGAAACATATTAATAAAATAACAAACTTATTATAATAGATACCTGACTTAAAGTCCATTAAAAATAAACTTAAAATAAAATTATGATTTCAAACATACACATTAAAATTCAAAGAATTAAAATTCCATTACGAACTTTATCCGACCATTTGAAGCAGCACTTTAATGTACAATGTCGATTTTTTTTCTAATCTCAGATTCAAGTGGATTTCACACTAATCAGTTATGAAAATCACCCTAATAATTGAACAAATCATAGTTTTCTTTATGGAAAATAATACAAGAGAGTCAGGGTATCTAGTCAAGAGACCTTTTTTTTCAGAAGAAAAATAACTCAGACTTGATATTCATGACAATCAAAGGATAATGTTTACATCACAAGAAGATCAAATGATCTTTCAAGCAGATGAAAGGAGCAGACATGGCATAAAGCTAGACATCCCACATCCCAAAAAGAGACCCACCTATCTCAGAGAGAGAAACAGACAAGTCTATCGATAACACAAAAAGAACCTAGGATGATTATTCAAGGAGGCGCTTGGGGGATCAACTAAACATAAAGAGATAACCTTCATCCATGGAGACTGAACACATCTAAATCTTACATTAATGCGCATTGGCATGCCAAAAAACCAGTTAAGAGACAAATATGGTGAGATTCTAGAAGAGTTGAATCTCACCTCCTCCAACAATGATGCCTTCAAAGAATTCTGTGAAGGACAGGTGGCCAGAGGCCAAAGAGAGCGCCTCCTTGGATAAACAGTCTGCCTTCTGATTGTGTTCTCGAAAGACATGCTAAAACTCTAGAGAGAGGAAAGAAGATTTTGATACAAAGATATTATCACACCAGTAATCCATATCCAGAGCTGTTAGAGCAGCAATGTTGTTTTCCCAGTTGATAACTATAGAAGAGTCCCCAAAAACATGGAGGGTGGAGATTCCAATTGTAGTTACAAAGTATAATAAGGACCATAGGGAAAGTAATTCTGCTCTAGAATTTGTACTCAAACAACAGCCCAATTTTAAACAAAAAGAGTGAGACTGACCGAGTCCAAGAAAAATACCAGCTCCACCTAAATTGTGATTTGAAACCTCGTAAAAAAAACCATGAGGGTATTTGGGATTATGCCTAGCTCCAACATTCCTTTCTCTTTTTTTCTTCTTAATAAAAGGATAAGAGTGCACCTGAGCCAAGATCCTATTATAGGTAGATTCTGCATCGATTTTCCTGCCATAAAAAATGGATAGATTGCGAGTGATCCATATGTTCCAGATGAGAAAAAGGGGAATGGTGTGAGATCACCCCTAATTGCTGGTACCAAGCCTCAATGTTTTCCAGGATCAAAGGATGAACCCAAGAAAGGTTTTGTCCATATTTCTTGTAAAGGAGATCTATTATATTTCTTATGAAAACACAAAACAAGAAGATGTGATCAATAGATTCCTCGTCATTCATACAAAGAAAACATATGTTCAGGTCGAACCAACCCTTTCTTAAAAGGACATCCCAAGTGCTGATGTGTTTCTCCATCACATGCCACAGGAAGAATTTAATCTTAAGAGGAATTCCATAATTCCAGATACGAACCTGAGTTTTGTTGTTAGACATAGGCACCTGAGAAGAAACGACAAGGTCATATTCCAAACTAGTTGTAACCCCACCATTTTTGGTATCATGCATCCACAGTAAAGTATCTTGAGTTTATTTTAATCTGATTCCTTTGTGTGACAGGACATTGATATAACCAGTCCATTCTGACTTCCATATTCCACCCAGCTCCAGGTCCTCGGTTGTTAACCAGTAAGAGAGACTATCCGATCCACCTTCTTTAATTCGAGCATTAATAAGAGTGCTTATGCCATAATCAAATAAGTAAGCTCGAACTTGTTCAGTCCAGCAATCGGGTTGATACCCAACCCGAACTTGTTCCCATTTTCCACTTTCCAACCCAATTTACTACTAATCCAAGTTAGGGATCTCACAAAACCATTCTAGAAATAGGATGTACAACAGATCGAGAACTTCTAACTATGCAGCCATTCATCCAAAGGTTCTTGAGATATTTTTTGAATATATTCTGGGTCCAAATTCTCTATCCATTCAAGACCAACCAGAGGCTCCTTAGTCTGAGGGATGTTCCAAACCATTCCAGGTTTTTAATGTCCCAACCACCATAGTGCACTGGTTTTGAGATGGAATGCCAATCCACCATATGCATCCTTGATCTGCGCTCAATTCAACCCCATAGAAAAGAAAACATATATTGTCTCAGCTTGTTCAAAATGGACTTAGGAACCCTCGCTAACACAACCCCATACACCGGTGTGCCTGTAAAAACTGCCTGAATGAGTACAAGTATGCCCCCCAAAGTGAGATGCTTGTAAGAGCAGTGGCTAATTCTTTTTTCAAACCTCTTAGTAAGCCATCTCCAGTCCTTGATGACATATGTAGTCGGTTTAAGACGATATCCCAGATACTTAAATCTTGGATCAATATGATCCATTTTATATGGTAATACTGCTGAAATGTAGTCCCTGGTTGCTTCATCATTTTCATTGTAAAGAAAAGAAGTTTTTTCCTTACTTATACACATACCAGAAGCTGAGTAGAAAAGGTTCAGAGAGTCATAAAAAGACTGCCATTCATCCATAGTCCCAATGCCGAATAGTATTACATCATCAACAAAGAGTATGTGTGTTACTTCTAGTAATGAGGAGATTTTAATACCTTTTATTCTGCCTTTTTTTGAGAATACTTGATAGTAACACTGAGTCCTTCTATAAACAGGAGAAAGAGATGAGGGGAGAGGGGGAATCCCTGATGAATGCCTCTGGAGGCACTAAAGAAACCTGTTGGTAAACCATTGATTAGGACATAAAAAATTGAGGAACTGATACAACCCATTATCTAGTTAACCCCCTCCAGAGGGACACCAATTTGTAAAAGCATTAGTCTCAGAAAGGTCTAGTTAACTCTATCGAAAGCTTTGACAAGGTCTAGTTTAAGTAACATAGCTTTCAGTTTTTTTGTTTTAATAGAGTGAACGAGGGAAATAACTTAATAACTTTCAATTGGTCCCCAATGTTCATTTTTCCATCATCTTTAAACAACTTAGAGAATTGTTTTTCACCCAAGGACTTGAGTTGGATTTCCTCACTCAACATTATTCCATTTTTCATTCTGAAGAGCCAAAATGGCATTGAAATTTCTATGAGCTGAAGAAAAGTTGTGGAATAATTTAGTGTTCGCATCCCCCAACTCGATCCAATTAATCCTACTTTTTAATTTCCAGGTTAGAGCTTCGTGGACTACCAAATATTCCTTTTGAGCTTTGAGAGTAGCAAGAATTTCGGACTTGTCAGAGGAGAGAATTCCAGAAGGACAAGAGGTTAAGAGGGAGTGGATTTCCAAGTCAATAGAAATCAATAGATTATTTCTAATTGATTTCTGATTCTTTTCCCAAGCCTTAACCGCTCCTTTAAGTCTTTTAATCTTGTAAACCAGACAAGACATATCATCAATATCAAGGGAAGGATAATCAGAAATCCAACTTGTACAAACCACCTGAGAGAAATCACATTCAATCAACCAGGCTCGGTTAAACTTGAAAGGGTATAAGCATGAGGTGGAGTACATATCCCATTCCAAACAGATCGGGTAGTGGTCTGAGATCATAGATGGGTGCGACCAAGCTCTATACCTGTGAAGGTGAGGTAAACGAGAATCCAAGGCTAAGAAGCTGCCAAGTCTTTTGTTGATGCTCTCCACGCCCATACGTCCATTTCTCCAAGTGGGATCTAAGCACATCGGGGCTAGATCAACCATGTTATGGACATCCAACAACTGAGAGAAAAAAAGGAGCCAACGGGTCCATACAAGATTTAAATCCCCAAATATTTGCATTGTTGAGGGTGAAATTTAAGTCACCGTCCATGATCAAGTTGGGTAATTAAAAAATGCCACCAACCACTGCATTATTCTAGAAGACTTCCCGTTTCAGATAGGTCCCATAGAAATTAATTAAGGAGAACTCCAAGGGAGAGCCCCTAAACTTTGCCTTAGTATGCCCACACAGGTTACGTAGGCTTTACAATGAGCTGAGAGTGGGTTCCACCCGGTCAAGAGACCACCCGAGAGACCCTTCGAGTCCGTCGCACAAAATGCACACCCAAAACAAAGTTTTGAGAAGGCGAGGAGTGCCTGGAGGTGATCACACATAATCTCTTGTAAAATAATCATATCCAAGGCCAAAATAGAGAACAGGTACCTGAGGGTAGCCCCCCAAAGCCACAAAGGTTAAGGGAGAGAAGTTCCTGAGGGTGACATTGCTCTAAGAACATGAGGAGGATACATAAAGTGTGAAGAGGACAAAGATTCCCTTGCTGCGTTTTTAATCCTTACCGACAAAGGGGTATAAGGAACTGAAGACTTTTCAATTCCAGAAGGCAGTGAGGCCACTTTTTTCCCGAACTTTTGAATAGTAACGTTTTCGAACCTAATCGAATCCATAGGAAAGGTGGAGGGTGACAGAGGGGATTTATCTGAGAATATTGAGAGAGACTTCATCAAGGTTGGATAAGAGAAAGAGGGGGAGTTCCTCGGTCTAGCAACTTGCGAGCCAGTTTGTGCAAGTGACGAGGGAGAAGTAGAGAGCAGAGGGAAGTCCTTATCATTGAATATGGGGGACTCAAAGTCAAGCATTGAAGGACAAGAATGTTGGTTATCAGACAACAAATTAGTAGCTACATGATCTAACTTCGATGCAGGAATGGCCTCACCAGACAAAGGACATAGGTCCCCAAAATCAACCGAAATCTCCAAACCCAGTCCCCCAGTAACAAGACTAGAAAACTTCACTGCAGAATTGCAGTTCTCCACATCTTGGATAAAAAGAAGTTCACCTTTTGTCAAGCCTTTGTAAAGAGTGGGAGAGAAGGACTTAGACATACCAGAGGGAGATGAGGACAAACCAAAATCAGTTGAAGGCTGCAAAGCTTCCGAGGAGCTGTGGAGAGGAGATTGGTAACCCGGACTATCAGACCTTGACGTTCTGTGCAGGAGAGCTCAATAGGTGCGTCGTAAGTGCCCGAAGTCATGGCAAAATTTGCAGTGAAACGACACCTTAAGGTAGTCGAGCCTTTGAAAAATATTAAGCTCATTGCATACAATCTCCATCTATGCAAGAAGACCACAAGAAAAATCCAGTTCGACCAACACCTTTGCCATTATTTTATCAAATATCTGCTGAAAATCATCCTCAACTGCAACGAAACGACCCATCATATTTTCAATTCCCATCAGAAAATATTTGTTCCACAGCGGGAATGGAAGCCCTAGGAGAAGGACTGATAGGTGTCTTTTTACCACTCACTCACAGAGTGGGTCAAAGCTAGAATGTCACCTTCTAAGAACCAACGACCCATTACAGATGGTCCATAACAAGTTGAGAATCACTGTAGCATCCTTGTCCTCCAAAAACACGAATACCAACCAACGATTTTCCAGTAAGATAATGGTAGGTACATAGTTGAGGAGCAATTTCCAGTGAGAAGTCACTCACTCCACCCACTCTTTTTTATTCAAGGTGCAGTACTCCAGTATTCCAACCAGGGCTCTGCAACATAGAAAATCCACCTTCTCCATGTAAACATCTCTCCCCATAACATAGCTGCATTTTGCCTTCAGTGCCTTTACTTCTTTGGAGTGTCAATGAGCACAGAAAGTGGAAAGATTTCCATGCAATGGAGCACATGGAGCTCCAACTAGAAAAGAAGGAAATTTAACCGGAGGGGTTCCCATGAAACAATGGAGGAACATACAAAACAAGAGGTAAAAACTACAATTAATCCCAAGGATAAATAAAACCACCCCCGGGTATGCGACACTGCGACCAAACAACAAACCACGATCACAGGAGAAATAACAAAAAAATGATGTGTCAGAAAACCCAACTGATGATGGGATTTTCTTATAGCCATTGACAGTTATAAACAATGACCAACAATAAATAGACCACCTACCACAAAACTTGGATCCAGGAAGGAGAAAAGAACATCGTTCCTAGGAAGTAAGGGTTACTAGCCTAGAGGAAATAAATAAACATACGACGTGATAGAAAACTCGACTGAAGGGGGACAAGTTTCCCTTTTAGCCACAAAAAAGGGAAAAACCCTAACCAGGTCAACGACCAAAGATGAAAGGCGAAGACAAGGAGAAAACTCATCCACAAGTTTTAGAAAAAGAATTGTTGGATAACCGCTCCCCTGCCACCCGGAAAGAGGCCTTAGGGGAAAACTGACTATAAGCGAAAGAGGAAAAGGGTCCAGCAAGAGTCAAAGGCCCCGACAGTAATTCGTTCAGAGAGAACTGCCAGGAAAGAAAAAATAATGATTAAAAGAACCAATTGACAAAAAACAGAAAAAATCCTAAGAAATCGGCACATAGATGCTAAAAGAAGACTAAAGAGCTTCCCACTTTTTTAAAGAACATGGTTGATACTAAGCCCCCCGCAAGGGTGGCAAACTCCATGTAAAAGAAAGAAAATACAAATAAAAAAATGAGAGTGCTCAGCCCACATAAACCTAAAAGAAAATACAAAGTAAAAAACGAGAGTCCTTAGCCCGCAAAAACCTAGAAAGTACCGGTTAAAGGGGGTTCAGGATAAACCAAACTGAGGTGAAAAAACAACGGCAACCATCCCGGTACACCTAGAGGGAGCCAAACTAGATCAACCCATCCAACCGCACTGTGCCCTCTATAGCCGAATTAGGAGCAATGATTTGCTTTACTGATGGAAGGAGGGATTGAGTTGGAGCAACATAATCCTATCAGAACATCTCATCTCATCCCATCAGAATGACCCTGCGAATGGCAACTTGCAGTTAGTAATTGTTGTTATATGTATGGAACCTACATATAATTTTGAATCAAAATCTCATGGAGCACGTTGTAGAATGCACCAATCTCCTTCGAAGCAATGTCTCCTTGGAGAGCAGATCCAGTCAAGAGACCTGTTGCCGAGGAGGTGACGCAATCTAATAATGAAGATCTTGAAAATTGTAGGAAGATATTGGGATTATCTATTTGTGGGTTTAATTTCAATGAGGGTCGAACTTTTGAAGGTATGGGTCGCCTTGAGGCAGTGGTCAAGGGTGTAGCTCCATCTAGAGAGATTCTATTAAATGATTTGGTGACTGGATGTCCTCACCTAGTTAAGTTGCCAAAATTATGACCTTATAAATATTGTGAATTTCACTCCATATCCTCACAAATTAAACTAACAAAATTGAAATTAGCTCATATTATTCTTAAAGTTTTCAATAACACTTATTCCATAAAATAAATAAATAAATAAATTTAATAAATTGTTAAACAAAAACTGATAGTGATAATAAATACTAATATTATTTGTAATATTAAAACCAAAATATTAAATTAAACAAACTCTTTTTCGATATATAACTTTGATTATTTCCTTAAATAACAAGTTATGTTTTTTTTTCAATTAAAAAAAACAATTTTAGTTTCAATATTAAATTAAACAAACTATTTTTCGATATATAACTTTGATTCTCTTCTTAAATAACAAGTAATGTATTTTTTCAACATTGAAATCATAAAATATAATCATTACAGTTTTCCTATAATGTAAGTTTTATTTTTAAATATAACCAACATAGTGGGCAATGGGCATTTTTAGTTTCAATATTAAATTAAACAAATAACAAGTTGTGTTTTTTTTCAACATTGAAATCATAAAATATAATCATAACAGTTTTACTATAATGAAAGTTTTATTTTTAAACATAACCAACATAGTGGGCAGTTTTCCATGGAGTACTTCTAAAGAGTACTCCATGGAAAAAAATATAAATAAATTTTGTATATAATCACAACCAATTTTCCGAAGACTTGAAGGAGATTTTTATTTTAAACATAAAAGTAAGTTGTTCATTACTGCATTTATTGTTGGAAGCATTAATGAGGCGCATTAACTCCTCCATACATCATTAATGGCCATGCGTATATTCTCATTCTCCATTAAATCTATCATTCTCTATTAAAGATATTATGCGTAATAATTTTATTTTTTATTAAATGGTAAAATTTAATAATAATAGCAGTTTATTTTTAAGATGGGTTATGATGTTATTGCTAAAGTTTATATAGGTATGTATATTTTATTTTTTTTGGATTTAAATTTATGACAGTTTCTTAAAAAGAAATACATGTTTTTAATTATTATGATTTAATGATTAATTGATAATGGGGATATTTGTTATAAGTTGTTGTTAATAATTATAAACTAGCATAGATCCATCTTAAACCTAGATTTACCAAGCATCTAGATGGATCCAATTTGTTGAGGTGTAAATTTTTGTTATAATTTTAAAAAATTTACATGTTTAAAAAAAATTGACACCTTAAAAATTTTGATCCCTTTAATGCTTGGTAAATCTCTGTAACACCTCGGTTTTTGACCCCGTGATATTAAATTTCAAATGATGTGAATATTGTATTAAATCATGACAAGGAGCTCAAGGCCAAGGGCTTGCCATTGATTTTGTGTTTGTGCTCGACGGTTATAATCAACGCCGATGGTTTATGTGCTAGCCAGACACGATATGCTTGAGACATCATGTAAAATACAAATTAATTAAAAACCTACAGCCGGCTATGCGCTGTAAATGTTAAAGAGATGGGGGCATTATTTTCCTAAGGATAAGGGGGGGGGATGTTTAACCTTGAGTCGTTTGGTGGGAATGGGAAGAGTTTTGGCAGAAATTCGAAATGGGTAGAACACCATTTCTGAAAATTGTGTTTTTAATTGCATGGTCAAGAAAAACACCCAAAAACGCATGCCATTCCCTCATGCGTTCATGTTTCACCTTCCCTCACGTTTTGGATATAATGACATGACGTTTTGTTGATGGATCATGGATTCATTCATTCATTCGTTTTCATTCAAGCACGCAGACTCACGCAGAAAAACCTCTCGAAGTTTCATCCTTCACGATTTCCTTGTCTGTCAATCGTTTTTCTGAACGTGTATACCCAAAAATCGTGTTTTACTGATAAACCAGCAAGAAGATTTGGATTCTATGATTGTATCAGTTGATCTGGCTCATGCAATGCTCAGAAGTTCGTAATTGTTGTGTGTGCGTGCATTCCTTGGCCTCTGTAATGTTTTCTTGAATCTAAAACTGTGACCGTTGTGTGTACATCCTTGTTGGCATATGTAACGTTTCCTTAATCCCAGAACTGTAATCGTTGTATGTACACCCTTGTGTGGTCTTTGAATTGGCTTGGGAAAATGGAAATGGAGTCTGGACCTGCCTAATGAACCTAGTGTAAAAAGGAACCTCATAGATAGATTTGGGGGGCTGGCTTTCTTCTTTGTACACTCGGGATATCACTAGAGAGGGAAGGAATAGCCCGAGGGACTGTGGGGCAAAGAAGGGAATGATTCCTGGTGTTGGATGTGCAAATGCTTTAGAAGCCAGGCTAGATTTGGTGCAGGTGTCCATAGCTCTGGGATTGAGCTCACGAGCCTAGTAGTTAGTCTTTCCACCTCCTTTCCATCCTGATAAACCCAACTGGTAGTTGGCCCGACTGTGTCTAGTGTGAATTTTGACTATATGTGAACCAGTGCATGTGTAAGCCTGATAAACCCAACTGTGTCTGCTTAGCTGAGTTTTATTGTATCCTTGGTTATGAGAGAGTCTGCTAGTGTTCCTTATTCCTTGGGGAAATCATGCCCAACTTGGGGGTGGTAGTGTTGCTGAGATATTGATGAGCACACTGGCCTATGGTTGGGTGGAACATTGCAGCGACATAGATGGTTGCGGGACAAGCTTCTAATAAAGATAAGTATTTCTTATGTTTCAATCCCTGCAATTGTACTTGTTTATAAATGAATATGAATATGATGAATGCTTGAATGGAATCTATTAGATGCAGATGTATATTTCATGAATGATGTATATGTGCATGTAATTTTATTTCAATGAATTTTCTAAGTTGTTATGGAACTAGATCGGCCGGATTCATGATGGCTTGAATGCTCAAAATCAGTTTTAGAATTAGAAATTTTCATGAACAGATTGAATTTCCGTAGATTTTTCCTTCATCAACTTCCTTTTTGCAACCCGCGGGATGCGGAAATGCGCTTTGCAGAAGTTTGGACTCTGCATTTTCCCTTCTGCAATTTCCTTTCCGCAACTTGCGGGATGCAAGATGCGGAATTGTCACTTGGAAAAATATGCTTTCCACATTTTCCCTTTCGCAATTCCCTTTCCACAACTTCCGGGATGCGGGATGCAGAAATGTCATTTGGCGAAATCTGCTTTCCGCAATTTGCGGGATGCGGGATGCGGAAATGACTTATAGTAAATTTTGATTTCCGCAACTTCGATCTCTGCAATGGCCGTTCCACATGTGGGATGTGGGGTGCGAGAGTGAAATTTTGATATGTTTTTGATTCCGCAAGTGAAGCTCTCTGCACCGTTGATTTTCTGCGGGATGCTTCTCCGCGGTCGATTTGTCTCCAGATGCAGAACTAACAGAGACCGTTGATTTCGGCTGCGGTTCTTCTTAGCCATTCGATCTTTCTGTGATTTGGGGAAGATAAAGAAGCAATACACGGTATGGATTAGAATGTTAGCAGGAGGGAAATTCTTGCTTCTGTAGACCTAAAAGAGGTTTAAGAAAAAAAAGGGAAATGAGAATCATCAAATGCGTGCATAATCCATTGAGTATAAGAGATAGGTAACTCAGGTAGAAGAAATGATCGTGTTTCCTCCTCCAAGGCGGGAGGGGATGTGACAATCTCACTTTAACATGGATTTTTTAATTACTTATTTGGTTTTGATCTTTAATTTTATGAGACGATATTAATTTTTTAATTACTTTTTATTTTTGTAATTTTACATAATGACATTAATTTTTTTAATTACTTTTTATTTTTGTAATTTTACAAAATGTTGAGCCTTAGGTTATGACAACATCTCCTACGCACTGGGTTTTTTTCATTCAGTTTAATTTTATTTTATTTACGAGGAGACATAAACAAATTACTTACTTTTTATTTTTGGTACATAACGTGAGTTCCTATGTGTAACTTTACACATCTCCCTCATACTGGGTTGTAAGCACCTCCCTACTCTAGGTGCAACTAGGTGAAATTAATTTATCTTTGTTATTCAAACAAGAGCCACGATGTGGAAATGTCCCCGACGACAATAGTTGCTTTTGGAGGAGAGAAAATTTGCAATTGTACGAATGAGTTGTAGTTTCTAAGTTGAGATTTGCTATTGTGAAACCCAACTATTGGGCTTTGATGAAAAGGCTTCCATGGTTGAGATCATGGCAACACTAAGTCAACATAAACAAAAAATTTAAATAATTATCCAACATATAATTTATATAGAAAATGTTGGTCTCTTTTATGAAATGATATTCATAACATTATCCAATATGATTTTTGGAAAAAGTTGTTCTAGAACCTCCAACTGTTATTAACAAAAAAAATCCAAGAGGTGCAACCATACAAGGACAATGGAGTTCTCGCATATGCAAGACATTGCTGGTTGTACATGTCACTAAGTATCTAAGAGAATGTGGTTGTATATCCTTCTATAGCTCAGTTCCAAAAGTGAGGTAAGAGATTTCATCATGTGTAGACGACAATGCAGAAAATTACAAACTTCATGTTTGTAGAGAAATACATATCTACTCCCAAAAATGAGGTTACTTTTAGAACTATTTTTACATCATATAACCAAACATGATGCATGGCTATTTATAATAACCAAATATGAAATCTATTTGAAAGACATTGTTGGGCAACAATTTCCTTCCTTAGCAAGAAGTTGCAATCCTGGAGAAGGTAACTTTAATGTAGCCTTTCATGTGCTATTTCCATTTTCATGTCAACCAAAACACTTCTTAAATAAATTATGTCACTTAGTTGGATCGCTAGGTTTTGATTTCATTTGACCATGCATGCCTTGTTTGCAGCGGCCAATGCTAAAAATTGATCACGTTACAAGTCAGAGCTTGATTTCTAAATAGTCTAAGGCAGGCGCTGGAGAAGTTGAAGGCTAAAAACCCAAAAAGAGTGTTTCTATTCTTCGAGTGAGATGATATTTCAATAATACCTATATTCTATGTATACCATGCCACTAACACCAGACATAACACTCATTGATCCTACCGAACAACAATATTTTAGGAGGGTAACATCATCAACATCCTATTCTAATTGTTTCAGACCTACTTGATCATCTCCAACATCCAAAACCTAAAGAGGCAGAAAAAAAATCATTTGAAAAATGGTATTCCTTGTTATCAATAGCTCATTAGAACTAGTGTTGATGTTTGAATTTTTTTGTAGTAGAACTAATTTGTATCTAAATGGTTACCTTTGTGAGAAGTTCCAATTGATCATTTAGGGCGTGATAGTTAAGGTATGCTCTTGTGTATGGAGGCGGTAAACTTGTAATAACCTATGTAAATGAAGCAATTCTCATCACATGGGGTAAAGATCTATTCATTAGTTCACCAAAACACTAACATTATGCTAAGAATATTAGAACTTTCCAGGCCCATTACTACCAAATGTTGAACAATTGGCCATTATTATTTGATTGAGTATTCTAGATGAATGTGAGGAGTTTATCAACAAGGACAAGTAGACTCTACATAGGCATATAACACCACCAAGGGGATTTTACATTGAAAGGAACAATCCTTTTCAACACCTTTCTTACTCAGAAGCATCAAACTATTCTCTAAGCAATTGCTAGTCCATATTCCATCCCAATCGATAGTGGGAATTAAGGCTTTCATCATACTCATTCATTCATTAGTCTTGGCACAAGTTAATCAAGGACATAATAATTTCCACCATGATCAATCACGACAAGCATACGATGAATCGACATAATAAACATTAGCACAAACACTTTGTTTGTAGCCTACACTAGGACATCATAATAACATGATCATGATAATTTAATCCATATTATATGCGGGGAAAACATAATAACATCAATACGATTAATTTATTTCAAAGCATATAACGAACATTATGAAAACATCATCATGATTAACTTATCTCTAGAAATCAAATCCTCCCTTAAAATCACAATTCTTCCAATTATAACAATAAGTGTTCCCATCATATACAAGACCACATACTGGAAAATAAAAGCATTACTTAAAATCATCATGTCATCATCTCATTATAACACCATATCATAAGCTATCATTCAACACATAATACATGTCATACCATCAAATCATTTATCAACATATACAAAAGTGTTCATAGCCTTATGAATTCCATAATGTAGAACAAATAAGACATAATGAGAATTCATAATATGATTAATCAACTCTAAACAATTTCACTAGTATGCATGAACAATCAATAATACATACAATATATCACATTTAATATCATAGAATGATCATCAAGCATCCGTTTAGTATTGGGATATGATTAAGTTTTCCAATCTAGGTTGTCTCTAGGAAAGGTTCGCCATGAAATACCTTCATGAGTACCATGAACAAAAAATTGTGGAATAGGGTTATTCAAGACATCAAAAAGAGATAGAAATTTGATTTATTTTACTACTAATCATTCAATTTATCCTCAATCATCTTTATCTAGAGTGATGCATTCTCATTCAAAGAATGAAATTCAACAATAAGTGGTTAACGACATCTAACCTAATGTTGCAAGATCCTCAAGTGGTTTTACTATTATTCCCTCTAGTACATAAGGGGTTTCCATACTAGTAGCTCATCAATTAATCTTCTTATCATGCTTAATCCACTTGAGAGAGATACCTCTATGTTATACTTTATTACAATTCCATAATTGTTATCCTTCATTATCGTCCTATGGGTTCACATGCTTATTAGCTCTTTTATTGGGTTTAGACGCATAGAAGGGCATATTTCCTAGCTATGAGCTTATACCATGTCTCATAATAGGTAGAATAAATATGTTTTAATCATAACATGAGTATGGGGCCTTTAATTTGGTGAAGATAATGGGTTTAGTGGTGCAATAAGTATCATTAATCTAATCACTTGGTATAGGTTATTAACCACAACTAATGAATACTCGACCCTAACTTACTATGGGATTTGATACTTGTTGTTATCTAAGCTCTAGGTAGTAGGTCATGGGATAGACATGTAGTATAGAGAGTACATGATGGAAAATTTGATCCTTCAAGTTTGAGTTTAGTTGAAGTGCATAAAGGTAGTTACGGTAGACTGCAACAATTGAGTATATGAGTTGAGGAAAATGCAAGCTGAGTTGCTGGAGATGAATTATTTGGGAAATAAGGAGAATATTCTACCTACCCATTTTGGACTGAATGTTAAGCTATGCGAAGTTACCTCGTTAGGGTGTATAAAAAACAACATTTTGCTTCTCTTCCTTCCATGCATTTGTTTGGATTGTTAAATTTTGATCATTTGGATTAATGGAAGATTCAAACTCATATGTGAGACACATCTATTAAGGAATTCGGTTTCGCAGTTGATGGTGATTTCTAAAAAATTGACGAGGTGATAGTACCTTTTGTTTTCTAAAAACGTTAGGGAGTAAATTTGAAGCATCATGTGGTTACACTTAAATTTTTTTGGTTGGATCAATTCAAGTTGAGTTGTTATATATTGTAAATGTTTTCATCTGTTTATATATAAACAGATTTAGCCTTGTGGAATCATTGATATTATCGTTTCAAAAATTTAAATGGATATGGTATGATATGTATTGATGCCTTTCATTTTCATATCCAGTGAAGTCTAGATTTGATTATCATTATATTTTGGCAAGTTTATTTCACCACACATTCCTTATTCTCCATTTATGATTTTGGTTTCTTCTATTTCTACTTGTCGCACAAGGTGATGTTGATAATGGTTATCCTGAACTATCTGTAGACTTTGGTCATCATAGGTAGGATCTAGAATTAATCGAGAAGCACTCAACAAAACAAGGTATAAGAATTCGTTGCATTAGGAGGTAGAAGTAATATGAACCGATAGATAATCCACTTGGTAAAACCCATGTAGAAGCTTCCAGGTATGAGGAACATTGTAGTGCAAGTTGAGTAGGGTTTCATATTAAATTACATTAAAGCTAGAACCACAATTAGCTAAACAACGCTTTATGTAGCAATTACTTACTTTACATTTATAAAAAAAGGGATCACATGCTACCAAGAGTGATGCATCATCTATGGAAGCACGTGGGTAAAAGGTCAATTGCTCCAAAGGCTTTGAACCTGCCATTTAAGTATTGAGAACACCTCGGACATCTTCAAGAAAATTAATGCTTACTTATAATGATCACTTCATTTGATTCCTTATTCAATGTAATGTCCTCATCTGATTAGGCATTGAGGACCAAAATCGCTAACCTATGTGATTCCTGTGGGTTCGAGCGGTTACTGACAGTTAGGGAATCATCTAAAGACTGACACCATCTATAGAAAATCTAGGGCATCATCATGTTATCACCATTAGGTCAAGAAGGGCCACCAGGGCCAAAGGGAACCATCATGCATGCCATCTAAGCATTATTTAATGATGCATGCACTCATTTAAGTCTCCATGCGCATGCATGCAAGTCAACTGCAAATTAGAAAATAAAGTGACCTAATTAGGTCAAAGATTAGGGTTTTCACAGTTGAAAGTTATAAAAGGAAGATAAAGTGAAAGGAGACTTAGTTTTGATGATTATTATTTTGGAGCTCTTGAATAGTAGCACAGCGTGCAGCACAACAGTTGGGGTTGGAGATGGCGTCGTCAGCTAGTGGGGTTTCGACAGTGAGATATCTGCCCTAGTATCATCCAAGGTAAGCCATATAGGTTCACCATTTGCTCTTTCATTTATTCATAGTTATCCAGTATACGACAGAGATTGTTGCAGGGGCACGTGTGCAGCCATAAGGGGTTTTCAGTTGAAAATACCAAATCATCCGCTGGGTCTTTAGATCTTAGTTTACCTACAAAAATCAGGCACCATTCTCATCATCGGCATCTTACTCCAGTACCCGGTGATTATCAGATCCGATCATGCTCATCCTGAGCAGTTATCAGCCATTTCGAGATCAGGGGGGCGTGGGAAGATGCACCTATAGAATAATTCGCTAGCCTGCCTAGAGACCTCAGAATTTCCGCATGTGTCGGTCATTCTCTCAGGCACGGGAAGGCTATCAGTCCTACAAATCAGCAGCTTCATCGGACACCTCCTTCACTGAAAACGTCACCCTTAGCTGATCTGGGGTTCGTGCTACTTGGGGTTTCACCGAAAGCAGAAGATATCAGTTCATCTTCGATTTAGCTCTTGATGCATGCATACTCTCTCAGGAGCAAACCAGCCAGCTTATCAGTGGTAAGTGTACATTCTATCCTACAAACCCTAACCCTAATTTTTGCTATAAAATAGGGATTTTTGCATGGCAGTTTGCATGCCCAGTTGTATCAACGTATTTGCTTAGAATTAGAAAATATCAGGATTTGGGATATTACAGTGGTATCAGAGCTATCTTCTTGGCCAGCTGTGGGCTTAAGAAATGATACATAGATGAATACAGAAGGAGACCCTTTTGTAACCTATAGGAGAAGAAAGAGTAGATACACAGGGGAATTTGAGGATATCCAACTGGAGGATATTAGCACAGACATGGAACAAACTGGTATACACTCTGATAAGGGAAAAGGAACAGGAGAAGAGGAGGACAGTATGGAGTTTCACAACTTTGTATCTGCATTGCAAGACTTAGCCAAAGGGAAAAAAGATGTACTTAATGCAATCAACAGATTATCTGTGAAACCAGAAATAGGTATCAACAGTACACCTCCCTCACCGGTAGATCAAGGATCTACAAGCAGCAATGGAAAGGTTGTGTACACTAATATACAAAATACATTGCACATATATAGAAGACCTTCCAATAGGCCTATCATGCCTCACTTCTTGGTAGATATAGTAGGTGGTCTCGTCATGCAGGTAGAACCTAACGAACCTTTTGGGGCTTATTTGTAGGAATATAGAGACTTAGGGGATGAGTTTCTTGCCGCCATGTCTTTTTTGGATTTCTGCAACATGAAGAGTAGGAACAGGCCCAGGAATTTCAACAAGGGATTCAATCATAACTATGAGTTGCAGAAGACCTTGGGAAGGTTGACCATCCCAAAATTTGATGGGACTCACGGAGGTTCAACGAGGATATGGGTTCAAAATTTAGATACCTATTTCCAACTCAATCCCATGACAGAGACATATGCCATTAAATTTGCTACACTCCACATGGACAGAGAAGCTCACAAGTGGTGGTACCATGGATTGGTGACATTGGGTCACAACACCATACACTCCTATGGTGAGTTCACTCAAAGGCTCATGGAGCGGTTTGACAGGAAGGATCCAGAGATACATTTCAGGGAGTTGGCTCAACTCAAACAGACAGGTAGTGCAGAAGCCTTCATCTCAGAATTCCAGAGGATAGCGGTCATGGTAACAGATGTGTCAGAGAGCAGGTTGACTATGTTATTCACTGAGGCCCTAACAGAGCCACTACGGGGATGGGTGAAATCCTACAAACCCCTCACTTTGTAGGATTCCATTAGCAGAGCCATAGATCTATAGGATTCAGTCCCCAAGAACAGGTTCCCGCTCAAAACCAACTTCCCTATTAGGGACAAGGACAAGAAATCTTTCCAGCAAGATGTTCCCAAGAAAACATGGTTAGACGAGGACACTAGGAAAGACTTGAGGAGGAAGAAACTATGTTTCACTTGTCAGGAACCATGGGTACTAGGACACAGGTGTGCAGGGAAGGCGAAGGCTCGCTACATCGAGGTATATTTGGACAGTGATGATGATGACTATGAGCAGGAGGCCACAAAAGAACTGCAGGAAATTGAGGAAGAATCACACCAGGGTGATACACCAGAGGGAGTCATTGCTAGAGTACCAAGATTCCATACTCTCAGCGTCAGAGGAGTAGTACAGGGTCATAGAGTAGGAGTATTGATTGATGGGGGAGCAACCCACAATTTCATTGACTCCACTTAGGTAGCCAAGAGAGGTATTCATACCGAGGAGTTCGAAGGATTCACTATAGCAGTAGCCCGAAACTACAACATGGAGTACAACTACTGGATTCCAAAATTGAATGTCACCTCAGGTAACTATCAGATGACAGATTCCTTCTATGTAGTAGATGTATCGGATACTCATGTAGTATTGGGTGTTCAGTGGCTTTATTCCATAGGGAAATACACTATAGACTACAGGGTGATGGAAATGGAGTTCCAGGGGCCAGACGACAAACATGTAGTTTTGAGGGGCATGAACACTTATCCCCCAAAACTGGTCTCACCACAGAGAATGGAGGTAGTCCTCTGACAGGATGATATAGAATGGGTTGCAGAATGTTTGGTCACCTTTAGGAAACCCCCAGAAACCAGCACATGAAACCCAAGTGACATTCAGGCCTTGCTACAGAAGCATGAAAAGGTTTTTCAAGACCTTACATCAGGTAGACCGCCAGAGCGAGGCTTTGAACACATTATTGAGCTAGAAGAGGGGACACAAGTAGTCATCACCACTCCTTACCAACATTCCAAAAGATACAAGGATGAGATCGAGAAAACAATTAAAGAATTACTAGAGCTTGGATATATTCGGCCCAGTTCTAGCCCCTTCGCATCCTCAGTAGTATTGGTCAAGAAGAAGGATGGTACACTGCGAATGTGCATCGACTATCGAGCACTCAACAAAAAGGCCATTAAGAACAGGTATCCCATCCCTAGAATTGATGAACTCATGGATGAAATTCGGGGAGCCAAATACTTCTCCAAGATTGATCTTCACTCGAGGTACCATCAGATCAGAGTAAGGGACCAAGACATCTCCAAAACAACTTTTCACTGTCACTATGGCCACTATGAGTTTTTGGTTATGCCCTTCGGAGTTACCAATGCTCCTGCCACTTTCTAGTCATGCATGAACCATACCTTCAGAGTTTAGCTACGTAAGTTTTTTCTAGTATTCTTTGATGACATCCTGATTTACAGCAAAACATGGGAAGAGCATCTGAAACACCTAGACGAAGTACTGAGCATTCTAGAAGAACACTCGCTTTACGCAAAGATGTCCAAGTGTGAATTTGGCATGAAGGAAATGCTGTACATAGGGCACATAATCAATGAGGAAGGAGTACAGGTTGACATGGAGAAAATACGAACTATCAGAGATTGGCCCGCGCCAAAAAAAATCACAGAATTGAGAGGTTTCTTAGGACTGTGCACCTATTATCGACGGTACATTAAGGGATTCTCCCAATTTGTAGCACCCCTCACAGATCTCACAAATAAGGGAGCATTCACCTGGACAGACTTAGCATAGAAAAATTTCAAGGAGACGAAGGTTATTATGAGTTCCTGTCCAGTTTTGGAACTCTTTTGGAATTACCAGACTTCTCACAACCCTTTGTAGTAGAATGTGATGCCTCAAGGGAAGGGTTAGGAGCAGTATTGATGCAAAATCATCACCCTATTGCATTTGAGAGCCGTAAATTGAAGAACTACGAGCGCCACTACTCCATATATGACAAAGAGATGCTAGCCATCTTACATGCTCTCATGAAATTCAGATAGTACCTAG
>LPNX010556115.1:0-22457 GCA_001517045.1 Pseudotsuga menziesii | reverse complement strand
TACCCCATAAAATCCCTAACTCATAATATTTTAATATATCTTATATTTTTGTAGTACATCTCTTAGGAGGCCCATTTTTGACCTCAAATTCTCTCTAATGTGGGCAGTAAGTTCAAAATCAAAACAGATCATAACAGCCTCAAGTATTTCCTGGAGCAGAAGAAACTGAATGAGTGCTAGTAGAAATGGGTCAGCAAAGTACAAGGCTATGATTTCGAGATCGAGTATGTAAAAGGTAAGAATAATGTAGTAGCTGATGCATTATCCAGGCGTCCTGCCTCACTATCTCTCAGGAGTATATCCACAGATTGAAGGGCACTTCTCTTAGTAGAATACTCCAAAAATAAATTCGCTTGCGAATTATTGGATGGACAAATTCAGGATGACAGGTACAGGGTTATTGATGACATCATCTATTACAAGAATAGGATATACCTCGTCTCAGAATCCACGTTGAGGAAAAATATCATCCAGGAAGCACATGAATCTCCATTATCCGGACATCAGGGTTTCTTGAAGACCTATAGACAGATCCGAGAGAGGTTCTCATGGAAGGGCCTCAAGGGGGAAGTTATGCAGCACGTATGGGAATGTAGCATCTGTCAACAGAACAAGATTGAGAAAATCCATCCAACAGGGTTGCTTCAACCACTACCAATTCCAGAATAGAAGTGGGAAAGCGTCTCTATGGACTTCATTACAAGGTTTCCCAAGGTCCAAGGGCGAGGTTGTTTATATGTAGTAGTTGACAGACTGACCAAGTTTGCACATTTCTTTTTTATATCATCAGATTACTCTGTAGCTCAAGTAGCTGAGTTATTCTTCAGGGAGGTCTTCAAGCTACATGGGTTACCTAAGACCATTGTCAGTGATCGGGATAGAAGATTCACGGGTGTCTTTTGGTAGGAACTATTCAAATTATTGGGCACTGATTTGGCTACCAGCACGAGTTATCATCCCTAGAGCGATGGACAAACTAAAATAGTCAACAAGTGGATTGAAGGATATCTGAGGAACTATGTAACAGGGCAGCAACGAACCTGGATCAAATGGCTACACTTAGGGGAGTATTGCTACAATACTACCTATCACATGTCTATTAGGATGACTCCTTTTAAGGCATTATATGGATACGAGGCCTTGGACTATGCAGATTTGGCATTTGGAGATAGTAGGGCTCCTAAGGCAAAGGATTGGATACAGGACAGTCAATATATTCTTAAAATATTGAAGGAAAACTTACAGATAGCCCAGAATCAACAGAAGTTATATGCAGACAAACATGGGATTGAGCAGAGCTTTGAGGTAGGGGATTTGGTATACTTAAGGCTCCAACCTTACAGATAGTCTTCGCTTAAGAAGAAAGGAGCAGAAAATTTAAAACCTCACTTCTATGGACCCTACAGAATAATAAAGAAGGTGGGAGAGGTGGCATATGAGATAGAACTACCACAGGAAAGTAAAATTCACAGTGTGTTCCATGTGTCCAACCTGAAAAAGACCCTTTGGAAACAAATTGCTCCATCAATAGAATTACCTCCTTTAGATGATGAAGGACTACTGATACTGATTCTTGAACGGATCATACAAACTAGAGAAAGGAAACTCAGGAACATGGTAATTAGGGAATACTTGGTTTAGTGGAAGGAACTACCACCAGAGGATGCCACATGGGAAGGTGAACATGTATTGCGGTATCCTAGTTTGCAGTTGCTTGAGGAGAAGCAATCTCAAGCGAGGAGGATTGCAATGTCCTCATCTGATTAGGAATTGAGGACCAAAACCGCTAACCTATGTGATTCGTGTGGGTTCGAGTGGTTACTGACAATTAGGGAATCATCTAAAGACTGATGCCATCTATAGAAAATCTAGGGCATCATCATGTTATCACCATTAGGTCAAGAAGGGCCACCAGGGCCAAAGGGCACCATCATGCATGCCATCTAAGCATTATTTAATGATGCATGCACTCATTTAAGTCTCCATGCACATGCATGCAAGTCAACTGCAAATTAGAAAATAAAGTGACCTGATTAGGTCAAAGATTAGGGTTTTCGCAGTTGAAAGTTATAAAAGGAAGATAAAGTGAAAGGAGACTCACTTTTGATGATTATTATTTTGGAGCTCTTGAATAGCAACACGGCATGTATCACAACATTTGGGGTTGGAGACGGTGTTGTCAGCTAGCGGGGTTTCGACAGTGAGATATCTGCCCTAGTCTCATTCAGGGTAAGCCATACAGGTTCACCATTTGCTCTTTCATTTATTCATAGTTATCCAGTATACGACAAAGATTGTTGCAGGGGCACGTGTGCAGTCATAAGGGGTTTTCAGCTGAAAATCCCTAATCATCCGCT
The DNA here is from genome assembly GCA_001517045.1 of Pseudotsuga menziesii. NCBI lineage: Eukaryota > Viridiplantae > Streptophyta > Pinopsida > Pinales > Pinaceae > Pseudotsuga > Pseudotsuga menziesii. The sequence goes on along the minus strand of LPNX010556115.1, from coordinate 20,100 downwards.
GGGTCTTCATATCTCAGTTTACCTACGAAACTTAGGCACCATTCTCATCATCTACATCATACTACAGTACCCGATGATTATCAGATCCGATCGTGCTCATCCTGAGTAGTTATCAGCCATTTCGGGATCAGGGGGGCATGAGCAGCTGCACCTCTAGAATAATTCTCTAGCCTGCCTATAGACCTGTTGGAGCAGGGTCCCGCAACTACAGGAAAAGCTGCTACATCAGGACAGGGAATTCAAAGAAGAACAGTACCTGAGCGGCCGAGAAGAGAGAGCTCAACCACTGCACTTAAGGAAGCGACGAAGATAGGAGGGCTCAACTACCCTCATAAAGGAAAAGGAGGAACAGGACGAAGCATTGAAGACGAAGGACAGAAGCAGAGCGACCGAGGAAGCGGCGCCCATACCCACGATCAACGCCGGGAAGCGTGGAAGACTGCAGGAAGCTGTGGTGTGACGGAAAGCGGCAGCTCAAGTACAGATAGGCCGAATTTCGCAGTTAGGGTTTTTGGGGTTACTATTGGGATATGCCCATAGTTTTTTAATGGTGAGACCTTCGGGCCGCCTATATAAGGATGTATTTTGTATTGTAAAAGGTTAGACAATTGGGTAGCTGTTTAGACAGTTAGACAGTTAGCTTTCTGAGTCATTTAGCTAGCTAAGTGTCTCTAGTGTCTCAGTATTGTAAGAATCGAGCTCTGGTTCTGTTATTCCATCTGTATTATCTTACTGTAACCAGTAGCCGACTCCTTGAGCATGTATGTAACAATCCACAGGGATCGAACAATCCGCAGGGATTGAGAGAGAGAGAGAGAGAGAGAGAGAGAGAGAGAGAGAGAGAGAGAGAGAGAGAGAAGAAGAGTATATTGTAAGAGAAGGCAATATAAGAGAAGAGATCTAAGAGAGAAGGGCTCCCAACGGTGTGCGCGGAGTTTCCCAGAAGATCTCAAGCTGCATATCAGGTTGTAGCGGAACTGTGTTTACTCTCTCAAGATATAATATAAAAACCAGTTCCCATGGACGTAGCTTCCCCCCTGGAGGTGAACCACGTAAAATCAGTGTGTTGTGCGACTATTCATGTGACCGTGCTTTATTTATCTTTTATTTGTTATTTATTACATGAACTTTACTACCAGTTAATGAATGAGTGAATGTATTCTATCTTTAGTTACAGTAGCGTGGAAGATTAACTATGAGTTGAATTTGCTAAAGTCTGCTGTATACGAGTTATCAGTACTTGATGCGCGATAGTTACATTTACAGTGTTAAGTGATTTCTGCATATTAGTTCAGCAAGTTGAGCATAGTTGATGTTAAGTATATTAGACTGTAGGAGTCTAAGTGAGGGTGTTTAGCTTAACTATTATACTAAGAGAAGAAGCTTTTGGACCGTGAGAGTCATATTGAAGCCTTACTGTAAAGGACATCATAGTATATAAAGGCGATATTGCACTGACGGAGGAACCGCGGTGTGAGATATCGCAGGTTAAGAGTTGAGCAGAGGAGATAGTTTGCGCATCGCGCTAGCATCGGCGATGCGATAAGAGATTGCTCCCTCCCAGGACCAGCGAGTAAGAAAGGTCACCATCATAGAGAGATCCAGCTGACTGAGAAGAGTCGTGCGAACCACCAGGATGCCACAGAACCTGGTTGAGGACACTTGAGTCTTCAGCCAACCCATCCAAGATCACTTCGGGTGAGACTTCAGACCGTTCTGCGGTCTGTCCCCGAAAGGGCCAGTGAGCTAGGGGTTTTGTTAGTACATTAAAGGAAACCCGGGTCTACCCAGAGAGACCAACAAGACCTCAGAATTTTCGCATGTGCCAGTCATTCTCTCTAGCACGGGAAGGCTATCCGTCCTGCAAATCAGCAGCTTCATTGGACACCTCCTTCACTGAAAATGTCACCCATAGCTGATCTGGGGTTCGTGCTGCTGGGGTTTCACCGAAAGAAGAAGATATCAGTTCATCTCCGATTCAGCTCTTGATGCATGCATACTCTCTCAGGAGCAAACCAGCTAGCTTATCAGTGGTAAGTGTTCATTCTATCATACAAACCCTAACCCTAAATTTTGCTATAAAATAGGGATTTTTGCATGGCAGTTTGCATGCCCGCTTGTATCAGTGTATTTGCTTAGAATTAGAAAGTATCAGGATTTGGGATATTACATTCAACTGAAACTTTATGCATATATGTGCACTAGGATTTCCTCGGGCATCCACATAGGCATAGGCCATAGGTAGATGCATGCATCACCAATTACAGTCCCAAGTTCAATTAGCATCGTTATCAATTCTGAACCACTATCATCATATATAGTTTGGATAAAGTTTATCACATAGGAAAATACCCCAGTTTCATTCATTGGAGATACAAGGTCAAAAGTGGAAAAAAGTGGATCCCACATATATATATCCAGCCCCAGTTGATGTCAATCGATCCAACACCAGTGGCAATGTCCCCAACATTTCCACAACATCTTTGTGGCTAGACGCTTGCTTGTAAATGAAATTCACTATGCATCATTAAACATTTAATAATAAGAAACAAATCATAACTCAAAATTCACTGTGCATCATTAAAAACATTTGATAATAAGGAACAATTAGAGCCTCGATTGACTACTATATCTATTGCATTTTCTTTTTAAACAAAATATGTGAATTATGTTATTAAAGATTATTGTTAATCTTAGGGTCAAATTATCTGGAAGCATCAAATAATATATATATCATTTTATTTGGTGTAAATTTTCGTGGAGAAATTATGGTGAAAGAGCACCACTCTTATGGAATTTTATAGTTAGAGTGCTAAGCCAAAGAACTTCAATTTGCAAGCACAATAGAAGTGTATTTGAAAAACTACACATAAGTAGAACAAATTAAAAATGTAGCAATTACAAGTATTATATTTAAACACTCTTAACCACTTCAAACTCGTGATCCAACCAATTGTTACCCCTCATGGAACTTTCTACATTTTCTAGGAATAGAATGCAATGGGATAACAATGACGGGAAATAGAAAGCAATATGTCATTAAATAGCAACAAATCTCCATATAAGCAAGAAAGTATTTTCTAAACTACACTTTATAGTAGAAATAGTTCATCCACTTAGCTAATTTTTTAATAGTTAGAAGAGATTATAAATCCATAGATCCTAAAAAAAAATAGCAATGGAGCATACCTTTGGACAAGAGCAAGCGCTCCATAGTTGCATGCAACAACACAGTTAGCTTCCGAGGATTGGCATAGACCAGGGTGTCAGCCACAGTATACCTATATCCATGTCTATCAAAAATAGTCCCTACCTTATTGGTTCCATAGATATCCCACCTCCAAGAGCTCTCCCTCTAGAATTCACAACGCCATCCTCGGAAACAAACACTTGAGAAGGAGAGGAAGGAGAAACGTCCTGTGAAAATTCTCTACCCTTGTGATATTTATGTTTTTATATGACGACCCCCTCATTCAAGAAGAAACACACTGAAGTTCTGCGAGAGTTTTTTTTTGCCAAGCGACACCCGCTGTCCCTCCTCCCATCGCTATATAATCAAATAAATCCTTGGGAGAAACATCAATGGATTCCTTCATAAATACATAGTACCAACTCAACATAAAAAATAAAATAAAGGAGATGTCCTAGGCCAGGCATGAACCAGTTTTAAATCCTACACAATTTGGCAGACTGTTAAACACTACATAGAACCCTTGCTGCTGAATGTTACCAATAATGGATAGCCCACCAATGTTCCCAGCAAAGGAAAAGCATAAAACCACATAATCACTATCCATAAGGATGAGATAGTTTGTTACACATAGAGAAACATCATCATGACCCTTGAAATGGAAAACTACAGCAGGGACCTTCACAATTTTGAGCCCCGATAAATCATAACAGGTATCGAACAGAGAAAACCCACTTGCGGACTTCCGGTTCCCAGTCCCAACCCGGAAAGCATCCCTCGTGGCAGGATAATTGACATTGGATTGAAATAAATCACAACAGATCATGGAAATTTTCTTCTTCTATGGGTATGGCAAGTTGGTTGCACTGAAATGATATTGTTAAAAGAGTTAACAACCATATAACACGAAAATCAATAATGCATAATTGCACGCTACAGAGGTAAGTTTGCAAAAGCGAGGAAATGAAACACCGAGAAGAACTTCAATATGTTGCAAAATGAAAGAAAGTTGTGTGTACATAGCCAATATAATTTTATGTGTTTGGAAGCAAGTCTAGTTGATTTATGGTAGCAATAGTATTCAATGAAATTGAAAGGAAAACTTTATTGCAAGTGTTAATAATCAATAAATAGAAATCCATGTAATCAATGATAAGTAAAATGAAATGTACATCAATTTGTCATACGAGAAAGTAGACATATGTGAGGAAAAAAATAGAGGGTTAGATAATTATTAGATTTGGCTCTGATTACATTAGAAATCATCATTGTTATTTTAATTTGGTAGGGGGAATGTAGGGATTGAGGGTTGCAAGTTTAAGTGTGAAAGGGATAGAGAATGAAGGCGTGCCTCTTCCTTTTTATGAAGTGTGACATATGAAGTGTCTTTCATCTTTGTGTAACGGTTTAAGGAGAACGATGGTGCAATTCACATTCCTTATAGTGTTGTAGTGCATGACATTGGCGTGAGCCTTGAGGTTCAGTGTTACCAATGTCAATTGTTGACCATGATAATGCCAATCCTTAGGATTTATGGATAGTTAATGCCTAATACATATTGAGGAGTATTTATTTCTTGTTACTTCAATTTATGGGTGGAATTGGCATGTGCTTTGGTTGATATCGATCCCATGGAGGGCCAATGTAACTATCAAATTCCACGACAACATAGGTTGGAAACTTAGAAGGGTAGATCCGATTGTGTATACTATTTGCATGACCACTCCAAGTACACTGTTTACTAGTCCCGACTGGTCCAATAAATTGCAAGACAACATTACTCACTGCCCCACACATAACAATTTGACTTTTCTACTTGATGTTCATAATCTTGTTGTGCATCTGAACCATTGTTGAAATCTGTGACAGACCATGTAATAGGCATAGCTAATGCTTGGAGCATGTATTTGTTATGATTATTTGCAAGAATGTTTGTTGCAAAGAGATGAATTCTTGTGTCAAAGTTTGAATACTCTTCTCTTGACAAGAATCTATTAGTCCTAGACACGATGAGGCTCAATTATTTCAAGGTTAGTGTAGCATTATGGATGTTTGTCAAATATTCCACATACTTAATAAAAGTTTCATACATATATTTCTCTTAATACTTTTATTTTATTTCACAGAAATGCAATTTGTCATGCCTCTCACGTGGTGGTGCCAGGATTTGTAATATGTGACCACATTTAATTTTTATTTTCTAAAAATAGTTAAGATCCAATTACGAGCATTGTATGAGGATATAATATGTGTAGCATCACTTAATTTTGGGGTAGCATCCAATTTAAATCTATGTATTGTCTCATAAAATCAATGGCAACAAAGTCTTCTAATAGCTCAAAGAATAAATAGTAGTCAATAGCCTACCTACTCTAAGCTTCATTGCCTATGTCTAAATAGTAAACAATAACCTACCTACTCAATAACCTACCTACTCTAATCTTTATTTCCTATGTCTAAACATTAATCAATAAGCTACCTACGCAATGAGGTGTCAACTTCAATTCCCATAATCTCTTTTGTTGCCGGTCCACATGCAAGCAAACTTCTTACTACTATAATTATAGATAAATAAATATATGTATATATTATACTATTATGCTCTACTCAATCATATCAAATCTATGTTAAGATTTGAATGTTCAAATGGAAGCACTTAGATCTCTATTAGTGGCAAGAATGTGTATGATTTCCATACTACACTTGTTTCATCCTCGTGCAATCTAAGAAAACATAAGATGCTAGTCCACCCCAAATTATAAAATATAAACACCTATCAATTTAATAACAATGTATCCTTTGGACAGTCTCCTTGGAAGTCCGATCCCATGGTAATTTTAAATAATACAATATTTGGGTTGCCAGAAATTGAAGCTAAATTTGTAGTTAGTTTTAATAGTCTAAAATCACACATTAGTAAATTAAGTTTGTTATCAACAATGTGGAAAAGTAATTTAGTGGTGGAAGAATAATTAATTATGTTTGGTGAAGAGTAGTTTGAAGTAAATATTAATGGAGAGATGATTGTAAGCTCACGCGTAGGTGTTACAAAAGAGTTGTCTTTTTGTCTTTGTTATTGATTTTTACAAGATTTAGCACTCTCATTGAGAACTTTGGACAAATTTTTTTTCAGTGCTCCTTGCTTCCATAAGATTTTCCTTTGCTTGCTTTGTCGCTTTCATTTAAGAATCATTGTGCTCACATGAAGGCCTGTCTAGCCTTCTTCTAGAGTTTGCCTTTAATTTATTTAATTCACGTGAGCCTCATCCTAGCCTTTGAAGGCGATCATTAAATATAAGTGAATAAGACTCATGTTTTCCATAAATATGGTGCTTAATTATAAACAAATTTGAAACTTGGAAATTTATAGTGCTTAATTATAAACAAATTTGAAACTCCTTGAGAATTTATAGTGCTTAACTATAATCAAATTTGAAAATCCTTGAGGATTTATAGAGGAAGCATTGTTTTTATAATTTTCTTATTAATAATTTGGATGCAAAGTTTTAAATAAGTTTCTTTTATAACCTTTTATTTTACAATTTTAGGAATGATTTTTTTCCTTTCTCTATCAATGTAAATGATTGTTTTCAAATTCTTGGATGCATATATTTGAGAATACTTTAATATGTTGTGTTCATTACTCTATGGTCTACTTTCCTATGTAAATGTAAATGTAAATGTTTTTTTTTCAAATTCTTGGATTCATTGATTTGACAATACATTAATATGTTATATTCATTACTCTATGGCATACTTCATAGTTAATTGGTCTTTACCTATAATAGAAAACAACAATATATTTTTTTATTAGATTAAGTGGCGGTACGGCATATCAAATATATGTAAGTTCGATCTTATAGGAATTTTAAATAATACAATGTTGGTGTCGAGTAAGTCCGTTTTTAGGTTATATTAAGTGGTTATATTAAGTGACATATCACATTTGATGTGTTCCATTACATATAGATCCAATAAGGTAATTTGACGTGTTCCAATCTAATTCATAAGAAAATTTAGATTATAAGTTAGATTAATATGTAAAGTTTAAAGATCTTCATATTGTAAATTAGCAATCATAGAGTTAAAATTTAGTATAAGTAATAATTCCATTTTAATTGGTAATAAATTTAAATACTACTTTTTATGAAATAATAATAATAATGGATGCTACCTTTTAAATACTACCTTTTATGAAAAAATAATTTTTGATCCGATAAGTCAAACCAGTGGATAGAAGGAAAAACAAATAGAAACATCACCACAAGCAAGATCATAAACTAGCATACCCCAAAACGGGGGAAATGAAATGCCGAGAATAATTGCTATATGTTGTGAAATGAGAGAAGGTGAAGAAAACAAAAGTTTAGAGTGGTTAATAAGTCAATCAAGAGTGCATAATACCTTCTAATTCTCAGTTTCTGACTCCTTCCCTCTCCCACTAAAGGTTGCAAATCACCATCAATAAGAATAAGTAAAGTAGATTTCCTTGCTCTATTGGGCCTGAAAATTACAACTCATGTTCCTATGTCAATACCCACATTGACATTATTAAGTCGGAAAACCTCTCTCACGCGATAGCTGAAAGTAACTTCAATAAGCTAAAGAAGAGGTGGCGTAAGCTTAGTAGGTTATGGGAAGTGAAACTCCACACTATAATCTCTCCATTTTTTTATGCTTCTACAGGCTCTTCCTCATTATCTACCGTTTTCCCCTTCCCCTTACTCTTTGCTATCTCTTTGTTTACAGCAAAATTTGCTCGGTCCTTGACTTTTCTCTGTTGAGCCCTACTTCCAGTACACTTACCAGCTTTTAGTTGTTTCTCATATACCTGAAATGTCTTATTGGTCTCCTTGCATTTTTTCTCGTATATTCTCTAAAAAGCGTCAAAATTACCTCTATAGAAATGAAGTTTCTCGTTGTGGAAATGAATGATATCAGTTGAAACAAAGTTCAAGAAGTCACGATCATGTGACACAAAAACAAGTGTTTTCTTCCACCTACCCAAAATATTATTCTAGCCATAAAACGTCTCTAAGATCCAGATGGTTAGTGGGTTCATCGAATAATAAAAGGCTCAACTGAACAAACAAAGCTCTTGCCAAGGATATCCTCATACGCCAACCTCCATTGAAATATTTAGTGGGGAGTCCCTGCATAGATTTTGTGAACCCCAAACTAACCAAGATATTCTAATCTTGTTCCCCTGACGCATCAGATCCAATCTCTTATAGTTTCTCATAAAAATCAACAATCTTTTCACCATTGTCCATCTCATAATCCACGCCATCTTCTAGAAACAAATCTTGTAGCCGTTGAGCATCTTGCCATAGTTTCACCAATTCCCCAACGTAACGACGATGCTAAAAGAACATCTAGATCCGCATTATTTGCAGGCTTAGCCATAATCCGTAAGAGTTCAGGGAGGGTAGATCGGCGGGGGAGCAGAGTAGGATACACGTTAAAAGTGTGGAGTGTAAAAGGAGTACAAGTTGGAGAAGGAGATGCAAGGGGAATTTAGGCGTGACATGGGTATTGATAAGATGCTTTAGTGCTTCCATGATCTCCCATAGAATCCCTGAACAACCATAGATGAAGCTATTCATTCTCATAAACATGGCTCATCGAGTGGTGGTAGAGGAGATCTCCCTCGGTGATGAAGAAGATGGGCCAGTGAATAATCCAGTTAGGAGGAATTGAATTAAAGCCTCTTGCAACACACTAAGTTGGTTAGTTCGCTTGCTAAAACAAGAATTGAATTCGGTGGTCATGCCATAGATATTTGCGCCTTCTTTGGCTTTCTCACACACCCACAATGAACATCTCTCAACACGATCTCTACAACAACAATTAAGAACAATTATTTTTCCAAATCTTTATGACGCACTTAAACTATCCCTAATTTTATACCGATGTTTTAAGCTTTGTTTATGCCACAATAGACAATGACAACTAGTTACCCATCTTCATGAATTCACCCAACCATCCACATACACACATACATATATTTATAATTTCTTTGTATTTTGATCATCACTTAAAATTCCTTAGTGATTTGTATCTAGATACGATGCTTATTAATCTTTCTCTATATCTAGATTGTGGAATTATAAACATAAATTATGTGACGTGTCTTTTTTCTACATAAATGATGTAAAATTCAATAACTATTTTTAAGTTTATGATGTTTTAGTTACTTTACATTAAACTAAATATAATATTAATTAATTATAATAATTTTATTTTAATTGAGAATATTATTAGTATAAAACATTAAACTAAATATAATATTAATAAATAAATATACTTTTGAAGTTAAAATATGTGAACAAAACTCATTAGTAAAGGTAGTTATTATGTTCCCGCCCAAGGGGATATGTATGAATCGCTCAAGGCTATTATTTGAAGTAATTTGTTGCAACTTTAACAAAATCATATAATTTTTGATATAGTTTGTATTAATTTTTTTTTGGGAATTATTTAAATATTTATTTATCTTGCTTTTTATTGGTTTATATAGGTGACTTAGGCATGGGACTTTGTGCCCCAAGACCGGGCCGCGAGCTTGCATAATCATAAAATGCCGGATAGACTGTTGTTAATGCCACCGACATGCTCTAACTTTTGTCATCCACTATCCTCTGTTAAAATAAACGCGTGGTTGTCCAGTGTCGACTCTCCTCGGTTCAAACAAACGCGTCAAGTGTAGTAAGGTGAGTGTCAGACTGTCCTCCTTTGAAACAAACGCGTGGCTGTCAAGTGTAGTAAAGTGAGGCTGGAGGGTTCTGCATGCATTTCTTGGTGCCACAATCACAATTTTAATGGACCAACTTTATCAGATGGAGAGAGATCAAGACCGACGATATTGTTAAGTTTTGCAGGGAGAATGAAGATTGTTTTGCAGCGAGAATTCCAATCGCGACTTTCTTATCACCTGCTGCTACTCCACTCCTGAAATCTCTTCTTGAGCTTCTTTCTTTCAATTTTCTTCATGTCTGCGTAGCCCATGTTCTGCTTCCTTTAATTTTTTCTTCATGTTTGATTAATTATTATTCTGTGTTAATCCTTGTTTCAACATATCTGCAGTTCAATTTTCATCATTAATCTTTGTTTCAACGTATCTGCAGTTCAATTTTCATAATTCTTATACAGAGACTTGGCTTCACAATGATGTAATTTTCACTCCTATAGACCATGATGTAAAAGCTAGATCTCCAATTCTATGACCACCGTTGGTTAGTATCCAAAGATTCCGTATGATTACTATTGATTATGTTTGAAGACCAGAGCAGCTTGTTTCACAAGTTGTTATACAACTCCGTGCAACGTTCAACAAACAACAACAGGAGTATGTATATGTATTTCTATATGCATGCCATTTTTATTTCTTTTTGGGTTACTTGCATAGCTCTATAATGCTTCCTATTAGATGATATAATGTGTGTTTGGTTTGTAAATTGCAGAGCAACGACTGGGCGGGGCTGGCTAAATCCAATTGCAGTGCGGAGGACTAAGTTTTCGGTGAAGAAGATTTCAAATAAACAATAAATAATTTTTGCTCACTAGTCAGATGGTCAATCTTTACAGCCTGAATCACACCCTAGTGATTCATGTGCTTGTTTGGTTGCCACAATTTCAACTCCTGGTACAGTTTTTCACCAGACCACTATTTTCTTTGTTTTTTTATTTTTTCAAAAAGATTGGGTTTAATTAAACGCCTTTTGCTATTTCAATAAGTAAGTTTGTCTGATTGATCGATCTAGGGATAAAATGTTTGATAGTCTATAGACATTGCTAGTTGACTAGATGCAATTCCCCTTACAAATTCCCCATATATTAACCCTCTAAATAAATTCCTCCAACCTGGATCTGTTGGTTAAAAAATTATATCGCTAATAGTTACAACCGAAGATCGCAGATCTATGGAATCCTTGATTATCATCCATATAGTTTCATTTAAAAAAAACATATAGTTTCATTTAAAAAAAAATATAATGGCTCTCTAATTTATGATCCTTACCATAACAATTTAAATTATCAACTTGGAACTCACAAATTTATATACAATAAACGAGATTTTGTTAAGAAGAGCGTTTTGGAAAGATATTTTGAATTTTTAGTCTAATTCATTATAGCTTATGATTTTGTTCACGAAAAGCCTTTCTTTAAAGAAGTTTTGCATTTACAGTGATAATTTAAAACAATTCCAAACAGTTTGTTGTGTTATTGTTGGAAAGGCGTGTCCACACAAGATCACCCATTTAGAACACAGAAAGCAGACTTGGAAGCATAGACATGTCCTATCTCAAGCTATCTCGATATCTATAGTTAATTTGTTTGTTACTTTGTTTCATCTACATACTTAATATATCTCCTGCTGCAATATTGGGTTTATGAATTCTTCTTGTTTCAGAGATATATTCCATTCTTAATGACCTGATAGTTATCTATAGTAGAATTAATGATGTTTGAGAATTCAATTGATATTTATTATCTTTGAATCAATCTTTGGTACTGTGCTAAGTATATCAAATATGCAAGAGGTACTTTAATTTGGAACCGCATGGCATCTTAGTGTAAGATTAATCAATTATTAGATTTCTAGCATTGCATAAAATATTTAACAAATAAGAAGTCTTACATTGGAACTTTTAACAATTTTAAATAAATAATAAATTCTACATAGTCTTCTGTATTAAGAACCAATTTACAAAGTCATTATAGCTTTTGGTCCATAATTTTCAATGTGGCTTTTTAGCACCAAGCCTTTGTGAACTCCTATGCCATGGATATTTGAGTGCATATTCCACATGGAAATAAATTTGTTAACATGTTCTCTTATATAATACAATATAATATAGCCTAAGCTTAATTTAAAATCTTTACTAATATTAATACCCTTATATAATATTTAAGGCTTGATGTTAAAATTTATATAGATTTTTCACTTTTGATTTTTCTTTTGTTGCTTAGCCGCTTTGTTTGTTTGCCATTATATCTTTGTTCATTCATTTAGTTTTGTCTTTGCATTGTTGTTCTTTCTATGCCAGGCTTGGGTGGTGACAGTGATGGTTAGCTACTCCTATCATTCTTGGTTCTTATTGTAGTATACTCCTTCCTGTGTAAGTTGTAATACCTTTCTACAACAGAACATAAATTTGTTTGTTATTCTCTTCAATAATTTTTGTTTTGACTCCACCTTCAGAAAGAAAGTTATAAAAAATGGACAACAAATACTGTAGTGTCGAGCATAAGATGTTTTATAACAGCCATTCAATAAAATACATCTATTACGAAAAGTCAATAAAAGTGATACACAGATGAGGTCATTAGTGCCTCTTATTGGAAGACTGAATGGCCATTATCATCCTTATCACTAAATTTTATGTTTTTAAAGGAAGAATACCTTCTTAAACAAAAGAAATCTATAACCTATGTCTTGACTATTGGTACAAAATGACTACAAATTTGACCACGTTTACATCATCTCCGGCTGCACGGATATAAGATTTATAGAAGAAAATGAACCAAAAGCCTCTCCCAACCTGCTTTTGATATTTTGTCTAGACAGAATTAAAACAGTGATTACAAAATCACAATTGCAAATACAACTCCATAATGGACTCATTTGCACTGAACAAGGATGGGGTTAATTACAATTATCCATGGGATAGCACAAGGGTGTCCTCTATCGCCAGTGTCACTCAATATGTGCCTCCATTCATTTGTGTTGGCCTTATCAAACTTTGTTGTACCTATTCGTTGGTTCATTGTGCCACATATGCAGACGAGAAGTTTGGAAAAGCTCATGATATTATTTTTATTCGAAAACTAATGTATTTAGAAACCTTCTCCTATTTGAGTCCAAGTCGCCAACGGCATGAGCTGCTTGGCCTTGTTGTTGAATCAACTCTAAATGGTAAATAGTGAATGGTTCCAAACATTGATGGTATGCTTACATAGTAAATCGCTTCTGATTGTTGTTAGATTTTTCTTTTTACCAAGTCAGAAAATGGTCATTGTTTTAATAACAAATCCAGTGATTGCTTGAAATGTGCACACACTGATTTTTCTATTTTTATCTCTAGGTTTTGTTTTTGTATTGATATTAACTTTTCCAGTATTGGTAAGGAAATGAACAATGCTAGAATCAGATGAAGTATTGACATAAGTTCTCTGGCACTCATCAGAAAACTTTTAATGTAGTTGCCGTAAAATAGTGCTGGAAAACAATACTTTTTTAGAACTTACTGGCCCACTTGAAGATGTTACCAGTTATGACTCTCCATTCTGTTTCATTGCTTGCCTTTACGTTAAAATACATCTGCATAATTTGGAACAATGTATGATCTTATATTTAATTTCATGAAAAGTGTTAGAATGCAATATCATTGATATCAAATATCAACGATATTTGTTTCTGAATATTGCCAATGAAAAATGCATTCAAAATATAGTAAAAATAGTGCTTACAATTAACCCTTTGCAATTGGTTGTATTTTAAATTAATAATTAATGATCCAGGTGTCATTTTTGCAGATTTCTTCTTATTTTTATGAATGGCTCATTCTTCTTATTTTTATGAAAGGCTCATTTTTTAAGGTTGGTGGTAGCTATAGACATTTTTGGAGTCTATTTTATCTTCGTTATGTATTTAAAAAAAATATAAAAAAATAATTACGGCTATGCCAAGTGTCAAAGCTATAAAAAAATATAATAATTATGGCTATGCCAAGTGTGAAGGCTATACCTGTCTCGTTCAGGTCATTATCATGCACCTTTCATTATCTTAAGATCTTTGTTTTCTTCCTCTTTTTAATTCAAATAATTACCAAAATATGGAACATGCATTGCATTTCTACCAATATTGAACTATAAAAATGCTCACTCTTACTCTTGCACTAAATAGAATAAAAAAAGAAAAACAAGAAAACTATAAAGATTCCATGTTATAAAGAAAACACACACCCAACATTTGCTCACATCATACTCTCCATCTATCAATAATGAGACTATCCATATACCATATGCTATGTAATCACTTCAGTCACTTGATTTGAAAAAAAAAAGTTTTAGAATTCTTTCCTCTGGATATGGTTTAAAAAATTTCCATGTTCAAGATCCGTCTAATTGATTTTAGGAAAATATCCTAAACAAATTGTAAAAGCTCCACTCCTTTTCTTTAAATCATTGCCATATATAGTTTTGTTGTTTAGGCAAGCTTCTTCTTTCCTTATGGTGGGAATTTTTTTTTAAAATGCTAAAATACAACTATGCACACAAGGACTGTTCTTATTTTTTCATAAGTTTTGTATTATTTTCAAGGATCTGCGTTTCTTCTTTCTTGAACAGTCCCAGTTATTGTTAGACTAATTGGATGATCCTTAAAATTGAACAAATGAATTTCAAACTAATTGGATGATCCTTCAAATTGAACAAATGAATTTCAAATTGATATGCTCATTTTTCTTTCATACATTTCAATTTAACAAATGAATTTCAGATTGAGATGAAAATGTTTGTGTACTTTTCACTTGAGAGGAATTCAAAATTAAGATGTAAAATATATTTAATTTGAGAAGAATATGAAATCCGTATGTAAAACTAAAAACTAAAAACTAAAAAATAAAGTAATAGATTGCACAATTATATAAAATATTAATATTTTTTGTTTTATTTTACTTACCGTTGATATTCATTCGATGGTGTGGAATAATGACATATTACTTTACTTTCGAGAACTAGAGAGATTCTAGTTGAACTAACTTATAGAGAAATATAACCAGAGAGATAGATACATAAAGAGTAAAAATAATAGATTTCACAATTATATAAAATATTAATATTTTTTGTTATGTGGAAGAGCTTTGTTGTCTTTTTTAACATCTTTAATACAAAATGAATGAATGACTAATTTAAAGGTAATTAAATATTATATTTTATCACTTCAAAAAATTTAATGTAAAATCTAACCAATTTATTATTTTTCATATATATATATATATATCAAAATTTACATTTTTATATTTGATTGTACATTTTCTCTATAATTGTTTTTTTTTCTTTTTCATTTATGTTCGAAGCTTATTTGTTTTCCTAATTAATTTTTACTTAGGTTTCCTAATTAATTTTTACTTAGATTATTAGAGATAGAGCATGGTTTTCAATTAAATAAAATAAATTTAAGTTGTTTTCTGTATATAATATATCATCAACATTTGACCACGATGTTCTTTTGTGTGCATTTATATTGTGATAATTGTCTTGGGAACAAAATATTTGTTTACCCATTATATAATTTTTAAATTTTTTTTTCGTTTATATTGTAATAAGACACTATATTACATAGTAATATTTACTTATACTCTTTATTAATCATATTCTTGATTGTATGATCTCAACACTGAGTAATGAGTAATATGTACTTGTACTCTTTGTTGCCTCTTAATATATAAGAGCTTTTGCATAGCCTCTTAATATACCATAAATCAAATGAATGAATAAGCAAATTAAAACTAGATGGCTAGTCAAATTAAAACTAAATGGCTAGTCGAATAATATTTGATCTTTTCATCTTTTGAAAAGGTAAATTGTATAGATAAGTGAATAACCTAGGGTGGGACATGTGGCTTGTATTTTATGAATTAGGACTTCTATTTACACAAATTTTTTTCTTCAAAATTTTGTTTGCCAAAAGCTATTCCCAACTACAAAATCAGTTCTATTCCTCTTGCAATAGAAAATGGCAATGTCGGGGACATTACCACCTCGTGGCTCTTGTTTTAATAAAACTTTATCGTTGATAGATATAATTTTTGAAAATATGTTTTGCAACGGATAATATACCACCCAAAACATCAAACAAATTTAATTTGACTAGTAAAGTGTAAAGAAAATTCCAAGAATGGATACATCAAAAACTATTTTAGGGACAAGTAAAGAGAAAAGCACTACTTTTTTATGCCACCCCAGACGTTAGATAATTTTGAGAATTACATGGTAATATTTCGAGAATTACATGGTAATACTTGCTGACAAGTTGCGAACATGTAATTATGTGCATAGCACGTGGAAGGGCTATGTTTCTCATGGGCACACAAGACTAACTACTTGAAACATAAATTGCAAACATTTGGTGTTCAATAGTAAATGTTGTCATGTAATTCTCCTCCTCGTAGTCCAGCCATCATCCATCAATGATCACAAGCTTGAATAACATTGAATAACATTGAATTGATCATCATTTTTTCATAAGCATAAATGCATGTAGCCGAGCTTCCCAAGCATGGATAACTTTAGGGGCGAACTTTAGCCATGGGTTATTTTTCCGTGTTTTTCTCCAAAAAAAAGATTCGTCATTTTGCATTTTTTTGAAGCCCTGTTTCCCAATTTTGATGAGGTAAAATTTTTTCACCCTAAAAATCTCCAAATTATTATATAAACGATATAAAATCCTTGGAAATTAAAATATTTTTTGAAAAATATTGCCAAACATGTTATACTTGACATTTTAAGAATTGGTAAGATTCGCCAACATTTTTACACTTTTAAATAAGTATGGTTCCTTAAAATCATCCTTGTTCCCAATTTCCAAGTACTGAAACCTTGTCTGATTGTAGAGAGACCACAAGCTCTTACAAGCACATGTCCAAGTCTGAAGAAATTGCAAAGCCTCACCACCCGAAGGGCAAGCCCAACCAAGATCTCCCTCTCATCCTTCATGCCGATTTGAAGTTCAGTTCTCCAGAGATCATGGGAGCTCCCTCTCATCCTTCACGGTGATTTGAGGTTCAGTTCTGCAGAGATTATGGGGCTCCCTCTCATCGTTCACGCCGATTTAAAGTTCAGTTCTGCAGACATTATGGTCTGTGAGGAGACTAAAGAGGTTAGTGCGAAGTACATTGCATACATTATGCTCTGTGGGAGACTAAAGAGGGCGGTGCGAAGTACATTCCATTTTATCGAAGCCACAAAGCCTTTTTCATTTATTTATGTTGAGATTCTTTATTTAGGCTAAATTACTTATGCTGGGTGACCGTTGTCTGTTATATCTTCTGTAATTTTACATTTTTGCATTTTCAGTTAAAATTGTTACAGATTCTTTGAAAGCTTAGACGAAGAGCTTACATTTTGGTGTTTCTTTTAGTTTGTTACTCTTGGATAAAAACCGAAAAAATTATTTGTTTAAACATTTGTGGACTCCAATTTAAACAGGTTATTAAATTTGTGGCGGGTTCTTTATTTTTATTTTTATAGTTGCTTTTATTCTAAAGCTTGTGTTTTCTGTTTATCTTGAACAATTCAATGTATTTTCCAAGGTTTTGTTTCTATTTCTCAGTCGTGTATTTAAAGTATGTTTGTGACCTTTTTTTCTATTGTACGCTGAGAGGTTTAAACCATTGAAAATACCTGGCATTACAAAAATATTGGTTTCGTTCGGCTAGAATTGTCTTTCAAGAAATGAAAACGATTTTGTAAATATCCTTTCGGTTTGTTAGAATTGTCTTTCAAGAAATGAAAAATGATTTTGTATATTTGTGTCGTTATTTTTGTAATCTTTAATTTTATACGAGGGTTTTATAGAGTTAAAAGACTTTCTTTAAAACAAAGTCATGGGTTGTGAACCTAAAATTTTGGGCACCCAGTCAACATTCAATACGTCTGTGAAATAGATAGCAAGTGTTGTCTTGGTGGGTCACGAGTCATGGAATTGGGCACTGGGATTAATATGACCAAAGGAAAAGGGCCGCCATCTGTAGAGGATCTTGTAATTATACCACTGGTCATGTTATGATAATTTCTTACTTTATTTTATTGAAAAATGATATAGAAAATGTAAGTTTTGTTTTCTTTTAGTAAATTATTTAATAAAATATATTGTTTATAAAATTATTATTATAATATAACATGTATCATTTTGTCTTTTAAGTTTAATTCTTAATATTTAACTCATAAATATTCAAATATAAAATTTGGTATTCAATTTTAATATATTTTCATAAATTTAAATAATTAATTATAATTTAATTAGATGCATATTTTTGGGATACTTTTTTCCAAAGGTCTCCCTATATAGATCTAATTAGATCCATATTGTGTTAGCTTAGGTCCATATCTTATCTAATTCGATCCAAAACCTTTTTTTCCCTTCACATAAATTTATTAGTGCACAATTAATGGGAATTGAATTGACAACGACGCTTTGGGTTCTCCTTAATCTTAATTGGTTTCATGGTAATTCTCAATATAATTTTCCACCAAAATAACTTCCATTTAAAGCTTTATCTTTATATTATGTTACAATATTTCATGGTAATTCTCAAATATATATCTTATCTAATTCGATCCAAAACCTTTTTTTCCCTTCACATAAATTTATTAGTGCACAATTAATGGGAATTGAATTGACAACGACGCTTTGGGTTCTCCTTAATCTTAATTGGTTTCATGGTAATTCTCAATATAATTTTCCACCAAAATAACTTCCATTTAAAGCTTTATCTTTATATTATGTTACAATATTTTTAAAAATAATAGTAGTATTGAATATACATAATAGTATTGAATAAATATGAAAAAAATTATAGGTTTATTATCATGTATTAGTGTACGTTAAAAACATGGATTGCTTTTAAGAGATAGCATAAATGAAATTTAGTCAATAATTATCACGTCCAAAGTATTTAGAAACTTTAATGGTGTTGCTACATGTGTGGAGGAAATATTTTTTTTTAAATAATTATTTCTTTATTGTAAAATATAGAGTTGGAAATTGTTTTAATAAATGGGCGTGTGCAAGTTAATGGGGTATTTTTTGACATATTAGATGCAATATAAAACTGAAAAAACATGCATCTATCAACTTACATGGATATTTTGAGACACTTACACAATGAATCTTGCAATGATTAAAAAAAATGAAATCTAGGAAATTGAATGAGGTTTCCAAATATATATATTTTTTTCTATTAAAAATATTCTTAACTATCTAAAGTTAGATCTTTTTTAACGTGCACTTTTTATTTTTGTGACAAATTATAAGGTATATGTTTTTGTGGGTGGAACCTTTGAGTGACTAAATGATGGAATAAACTTATGAAAATTGGTAGACATATAGAGAACAGATAGTACTAGTGCACGACTATTTTTTCAATAATAAAATAATATTTTTTAATTATATAAGTGATCCAACCTCGAAAACGGTATGTCAATTGTGGGTGCAGCGTTTGAATGTCTTAATGCAATTATTTGGAAATGGTTTCTTTTTATAGCATGTAGAGGTCGGTGTTATTTAGTGCACCATACAATTTGTTTTCAAAATGGTTGAGAAACGAAAGAGCTATCAACGAAACACTAACAATGTGTTTTTTGAGTTGAGGAGGGACGACACAAGATAAATAAGAAAAAAATATATATTCTTTTTAAAAATTACATATTTACAATATGCAAAAAAAACCATATATGTTTCTAAAATTTCATAAAAAAATGGAGGTGTGCAGCATACTGTAACTAAGGACTAAACACAATCATATTAAAAATTGGATATAATGCTCAATTATCCATGGTTTATCATACTCCAAGGAATATGCATGATGAATCCAAAGCAAAGTATGAACCAGCCACATAGGCATAAGAACTCCACGACAACATGGGCGGAGTTTTGACCATAGTGGCAATAAATGCATGCACGTTTTGTTTAAATTCAATTATGTATTCCTGCCAATGATAAACGTGCGCGCATTATATTACTGAAAAGCGCGTGCACATTTTGTAAGACTATAACGCATGCACATTATGTAAGCATATAAATTTAGAGTTGACTACATTTCCAATTATACCAATACTTTTATTATTTTATGTCCCCCCCAACTCCCCTCTTCCCTCTAACTCTTACTAACCCCCCCATCCTC